>CM062604.1:9647137-10149779 GCA_031470985.1 Agastache rugosa
TTGGTTTCCAAGTACCAAGCAACTTCACAACTCTAACCCGAGCTGTGTTCCAACAGTTTGCGGTAGCTGTCAAGCCTAACCTTTCAGTTTACGGGTACTGAAAAAACCTTACACACTTGAATTTCCCACTTCAAGCAAGCGTTACCTTGACCTAACCTTTCTGGGTAAAGAGGGGTTTGGTTTGAGGTTCCAACTGTGAACGAGTTCTTACAATTAAGAACTTTAGAGTATGATGAACTCGTTCGAAATCTAGGCTTTAAGATATACAAAGATTTTGGCCTAGGGATCAGACGAAAAACTAAGCAGTTTCTGAACTAGAAACACTTTAAGATAAAGTGTTCTTTGATCTATGTAGAACTGCTTGAGAGCTTTTGAAAGATTGATGATTTCAGAGAATGAAAGCTTGTAGAGAGTTTTTCGTTTTTCGTATTTGATCCTGAGGTTGAAGATGGGTTTATATAGGTAGAGATTCAAGACTAGCCATTGGAGGAGCCGTTTGAATCTTACCTACTCTTCTTAAATTCGAGATCTGCCATTGGGCGATTCTGCACCTGTCTTCATTTGTGTCACATCCTAAGTCCTGAAGTCTAGGATGCTGATTCGGCAATCCCTCATTGGTTGAGGCATGTTGACTTCCTCTGACGCAGGGATCTTTTGCCTTTGGAGCTGGATTTTGAATTAAGAGCTGGATTTGGCAAACTGACTTGAAGCGATGTCTTTAGAGTTAGTTCCCTTGGTTCTGTACAGCTGGACCGGCTGTGTTTTGAACTCAGCTCGAATTCTCTTCAGCTTGATCATGCTCTGCTGGAGGACTCAGCTGAAGGTTGACTCATGCTGTCTTCCGCTAGCTGACTCCTGCTGTAGACACAGCTAGGTCGACTGCTATCTTCCGCTTGCTGACTCCTGCTGTAGACACAGATGGGTCGACTGTTGTCTTCCGCTTTCTTAACCTGTAAACCTAGAAAATCTAAAGCTCAAACAGGCGAGCTGGAAAACATTATTTAGGTTGACGCGATCATCTATTCAGTTGGAGAATCAGTTGGGTTTTGGTATCAAATCAAAACCTGCAAATTTTCCCAACAATTTCCCCCTTTTTGATGATGCCAAAACCTAACTGAGACAACTTATGACGCAGAAAAAACTTGTGTTTTATTAATGTAAGCAAATACATTATAACACAGGAAAAAGAAAAAAAAAGAAAAAAATCTTCAATTCTGCAGTTCTTCAATCCCAGTTGGCTGGGTTTTCTCTTCTGCATCAAGTCTTTTTTCTTTTGACTAATCTCTTCTCCAGCTGATTCTGATTCAGCTGGTTCCTCTAGCTCAACAGTTTGCCATTCTCTTTGTCTCATTCTCTTCCCCCTTACTTCCCCCTTTTAAGCATGATCAAACATGGTGGGAGAGATACATCATCGGCTGTTGCGATGTTTTAGTTTGGCGAAACTATGGTTTTCAGCTCTGAGCAGCGAGGTCTGGAGTCTAGGTGGCTCAGCTGTTGTATTTGCTGGCTCTTCTTCAGTAGCATTAACCTCAGCTGTGATTGCAGACACAACGTCCTTGGCCTGATTCAGCTGGGGCGGTCCAGCTGAGTGCTTGGAGGGATGAGTTGGCACTGGAGATAACATCTTCTGAGTCGGGCACAACTTCATTCCTTGCAATTTTGCTTCTTTAGACTTCATTAGATTGAATGAGAAAGTCTGATTCAGCACTTCAGGGACTTGAGTATTCCCCTTCCACTTCGAAGTGGTGGGTAATGGGTTCAGCTCATATCATCATCATCCAGCAGCAAGTGATCATCGGTTGGGTGATGTTTTCCACTTGAGCATGGTGCAGGGGCTTGAGCAACTTTCATCGGAAGATCTCGAAGCTGGTGTCCCTGTTGAGCTGAAGGAAATTGAGGAGAAGGCGGTTGAAGTATTCCATCTGTCTTGGGGTTTAAGCTTAGTTCACCAGCTGGAATACTTCGTTGTGGCGTTGATGATGACAATGTTCATGAAGGCACATGAACTTCTTCTCCATCGTGAGAAACCACTGCTTGTGGGCCTTCTGCTCCTCGGAGAGTAATTACGAATTCTCTCATAATGTCAGCTGATTTCTCGGCTGACTGACTGAGCACCTTTGACTTGAGTCTTCTTTTTGAAGACGGTGCTTCAGCATGTTTTGTCTCCTCAAGTTGTTTCCGATTCCCAGCTGGGACGGAAATAGATGCATGCTGCTTTGTCTCCTGTATCTTTTTCTGTGCCTCCTGTGACGGAGCAAGAGCTTTGACATGACTGCTCTTGAAGACTCCGGCTTTATCAACATCTGGTCCAGTTCTGTTGACGTTGATTTTTGCATCCCATGGAGTTGTATGACCCGTGCTCTCTTTTATTTTGAGAGAAACAGTGGGGCGGAGGAGTTGTATGACCCAGGAAGATTTCTGCACCTTCCTGGTGAATGACGTTCTTGAGCTTTGTAGTCTTCCACTGCGTTGGACCGGATCTGTCGATGGGCTTCACCTTCTCCTAGAACTCTGTCTTCTTGAGTTTCCTGAGAGTTAAGCTTCTCTTATCTTGAAGCTTTGACAGATTCTTCAAGTTTGATCGGCTTCGGGAGATATCTTTCTAGATTCCATGTTCTACTTCTGCAACTTTGGTTAGTAGAAACAGATAATACCAATTGATGGAAATAAGAAAGAATGCCGAAAAACTTTTTAGGGTTGATGCAATATTTTACGTATCTCTTCTAGCATATTTATATAGCTAATTTGATGAATGGTCGATCAAGATTTATCGATTGATAAGAAGATCTACGTCTGGGAGTGATTCTCGTGTCATGTCAATTTCTTGTTCAGACATTGCGAGTTAATGCGTGAGAGAGGATGGTTGGGGCACTTTGACTTTTGCCTTGAAACTTCCCATGATTCAGTTCTTTGCAGACTTTTAATTTAATTTGATTAGATATGACAAGATATGATTTGACTGAAAACAAATTGAGTAGGTGTAGTTAATGTTGTTGCAAACCTCTCAGTTGATCATTGTAGTCAGCTGATACCTCGGTTGAGTGGGTGTGCTGGATGATCGTTGTTCCAGCTGGTTCCCCCTCAGCTGAATAATCCTTCAATTTCAGCATCTGGTTTAGCTGGATTCTTTCTCAGCTGATACCAGTGACGTCGATTCTGAATTCCAGCTGTCTGCTTCCATTCAGCTGGGTCTGCTTCCATTCAGCTGGGTCTGCTTCCATTCAGCTGGGTGAAGCATCGTCTCGATTGAGTAATCCAAGTAATCCGCACAACATTTTGAATCTTGCTTCTATCAGCGGCTTTGTGAGTATATCACCCCGCTATATGTCTGTGTGAATTTTCTCAACAATCACATCCTTCTTTTCCACGTGATCTCTGATGAAATGATGGCGTACGTCCACATGCTTGCATCTTGTGTGAAGTACTGGATTCTCTAAAATAGCAATTGCACTTGAGCTATCACAGAAAATTGGAACTTGTCCAGTTTTCACTTCATAGTCATCCAACTGATGTTTCAGCCAGAGAATTTGTGAGCAGCAGCTTCCAGCGGCCATATATTCTGCTTCTGTTGTGGAAGTTGCGACGCACGATTGCTTCTTTGAAAACCATGAAATCAACTTACTTCCTAAGAACTGACAAGTTCCTGAAGTTGATTTTCTGTCCAACCGATCTCCAAATGAAATCGAGTCTCGAATATACGATCCGTAGATTGTCTTCAGCTGGGTACCACAGCCCAACATTCTGAGTTCCTTTGAGATATTTGAGAATGTTCTTGGCTGCTTGCATGTATGCTTCCTTTGGATCAACTTGAAATCTGGCACACACTCCGACTGCGAATGAGATGTCTGGACGACTTGCTGTTAGATACAGCAGGGAACCTATTATCCCTCTGTATTTGCTGGAATCAACTGCCTTCCCTTCAGTTCCTGGTTCAATCTTCCAGTTGGTGTTCATCGGAATCTTTACAAATCTGCTAGATTGAACTCCATACTTGGCGATCAAGTCTTTCACGTATTTGGATTGATTTATGAAAATCCCTTCTGCTGATTGCTTGACTTGAAGTCCTAGGAAGAAACTCATTTCTCACATCATGGACATTTGGAACTGCTCTGAAATCATTTCTCCAAATCTTTGGCATAAGAAGTTCGATCTTGATCCAAAGATGATGTCGTCTACATAAATTTGAACAACCAGGATGTCTTCTCCTGACTTGATGGTGAAGAGAGTTCTGTCTACTGAGCCCTTCTTGAATCCTTTGGATACAAGGAAATTTGACAAAGTGTCATACCAAGCTCGAGGTGCTTGCTACAATCCATAAAGCGCCTTCTTTAGCTTGTAGACTTTGTTTCCTTCTACTTCAAATCCTGGAGGTTGTTCGACGTAGACATCTTCTTTGATTTCTCCATTTAAGAATGTCCACTTCACGTCCATTTGATAGACCTTGAATTTGTGATGTACTGCATAAGCGAGAAAGAGTCTGATTGCTTCCAATCGCGCTACTGGAGCAAATGATTCTTCGAAGTCAATTCCTTCCTGCTGAGTGTAGCCCATGGCAACCAGTCGAGCTTTGTTTCTGATGATGACTCCCAGGGTATCCTATTTGTTCTTGAATATCCATTTGAGTCCTATGACTTTGACTCCTTCAGGTCTATCGACCAATTCCCAGACACAATTTCTGAGGATTTCGTTCAGCTCTTCTTGCATGGCGTTAGTCTAAGGCACGCTCTTCAAAGCTTCGAGAATTGATTGAGGCTCTGGCACTTGAGCTACGAAACACGTCATTAGAGCTGTATCTTTATCATAGACCATCAGTTCTAGCTCTACTGAGAGTTGAGTTGTGTCAGCTGCTTCTTGATGATCCGATGAAGCTTGAGAAGCTGAGCTTCTTGTTTTGACTTGGTCGGATGGTTCTCCAATGATTGCTGATGATGGATGATCTTCAATCCATCTTTTCCTTTTACGAATTTCTTCTTCCAGTTGATTGATGCTTGAAGTGGCAAAGTTTCGTCTGTCTTGGAGTTGTTCTGGAGTTAAGTCTTGAGAGATTGATTCTCCTTGATTTGGATTTTGAGGTGACTTCAGTAGAGTCTCTGCTGGAGATGGAGCTGGGGATTCAGCTGTGTCTGGATTTCCAGCTGATGGCGTTCCCCCTTGATTTGGCGTTGAAGGTTCTTCTTGATTTCCAGCTGGTGGAGCTTCCCGGTTGATTTGAAGTTCCTCCTCTGGCTCATCATCCCAAATTAATGGTTCGGCTAGATTCCTGATTCGATTTTCTTGAGCTCTTGTCTGAATCTGTCTTGAAGATTCTCCTTCGTTTCTTCGTTTGATAGAATCTCTATATTCGAAAGATGATTCGTCAAAGGTAACATGTGGAGTTACTTCGACTGTTTGAGTTCTTCTGTTGAAGACTCTGTATGCTTTACTCACAGCAGAATAACTAAGGAATACTCCTCGGTCTGTCTTCTCGTCAAACGTCTTGAGCTGTGTCTTTCCATTATTTAGGATATGACATTTGGATCCAAATACCTTGAAATATCCAATATATGGTATTCTGTTGTTCCATAGCTCATACGGTGTCTTTCGTTGCCTTGATGTGAGTAGGGAGCGATTCTGAGTGAAGCAAGCTGTGTTGATTGCTTCGGCCCAGAACTTCTTTGGAATGGCAGAGCTGGCTAGCATTGAGGTAGCTGCTTCTTTGAGTGTTCTGTTTCTTCTCTCTGCTACACCATTCTGCTGAGGTGTGCGTGCTGCAGATGTTTGATGTTGAACTTCGTTCTTCTCGCAGTAATCATAAATAGTTTCATTCAGAAACTCCATTCCTCGATCTGATCTTATTGACATTATCTTGCACTCCTTCTGTGTTGACAATCTTTCCAGCAGGATAGGCAGCTTAGTCCTGGTTTCGCTCTTCTGGTACATGAATGATACCCATGTGAATCTTGAGAAATCATCCACTACGACCAGAGTATATTTTCTGCCATTGAAGCTTGCTGGAGTAACTGGACCAAAAACATCCATGTGAAGGAGTTTAAGTACTCGATCGCCTGATCGAATCGGCTTGAGAGAGAATGAAATTCTTGTCCGCTTTCCTTGTTGACACGCGCCGCACATATGACTTTTGTCATATACTTGATCCGGAATTCCATTAGCGAGCCGGTTCCTAGCCGGTTGTTGATTGTCTTGAAGTTGAGATGATTCAGCCGTTCGTGCTACATGCCACCGACTTCATTGCTGCTTTTCGATATAAGACAAGTCTCCAGAGGGCTGCTGTTCCAGTCAGCAAAATACATATTTCCTTCTCTTTTCTCTCTTAGGAGTATCTGCTTGGTTTCCCTGTTCTTGACTGTGCATCCCTGTGCATCAAACTTGACAGAAAAACCGTTGTCGCAGAATTGGCTAATGGAAAGTAAGTTGTGTTGCAATCCTTGTACATAAGAAACATTTGGGATTATAACATTTTTAGTTTTAAATGTACCATAACCTTTGGTTAGGCCTTTGGAGTTGTCACCAAATGTTACTTGTGGGCCTGGAAGCTCGATATACTTCTGAAGTAGATGCTTTAAGTGCGTCATGTGCTTGGAACATCCACTGTCCAAGTACTATAGCGTTCTCATCGACTCCTCAGTGATGCGTCGATTCCTTGCAACCTATACAAAAGATCAAGATTTAGGTACCCAGTTTTAATTGGGTCCTTGTGGGTTAGACAGAGATCATTTGACGACCCAGATCTGCTTGATGACTCGAATTGGGTCATTTGATCTGATAATTCTCCCAGCTGAGTCGATATACACATTCTTTGTGTTCTTCGGTTTTTGCTGGCGGGATCTTGATCTCAGTGTCTTCCCGTCTTGATTTCTTTCGGTTTCCAGCTGTGTACCTAGCTGAGACGTTCCTTTGTCTCTGCTGTCTCATGTGATGCTGTGGCTGGAAATGATTATCTAGCTGGTACTCATATGAGTGATATCCAGCTGGGTATGTCTGATATCTCGGTTGATATCGTTCAACGTGCTGTTGCTGTTGCTGGTATCTGTAAAGTCCAGCCTGTTGTCTTTGTTGAGGTTGAGTACGTTGCTGTCTGAGTTGGGCTTGAGGTTGTCTCACAGCTGACCTTTTTTATGCCTGCTGTGTCCTTGACGGAGCTTGAGGATGTTTCACAGCTGGTCTTCCTGACGCCTGCTGTGTCCTCAACTGTTGATGCTGAGTTGCTGGGATTGGATGTTCTTTTGCTCGTACAAACATTACCTTTGTTCCACTTGTGGAGGCAATGTTTGAGGCATCCTTTGATTCATTGTATCCCAGTCCTGCTTTGAGTGCTGCTGGACGTTGTGCACTAATGATCTCGTCCATTGTTGATGTGGCTTTGATGAGAGCTACTATCTTCTTAGATAGTACCTCTTCGGTGTTTTTCAACTCAATGATCTCAGCTGACTTCTTTTCTGATTCAGCTGTGACCTTTTCCAAATCTTCCATCAGCTGTTTCTTCTCATAGTAGAATTCCTTCATCAGCTGATCTTGTTTCACTATTTTGTCTTTTAGTGAAACAACTTCCTGTTGGAGCTGTGTTGTATCAGCTGCTTCTGATACCTTTGTCTTTTCCAGTTCCGCTTTCAGCTCGGCATTCTCACACATAATGACGTCAAGGATCTCTTGAAGCTCCTTGGAATCGTTCATTACTTTCTCTACTAGACTCCAATCAGGTAGCCCTGATTCTGAAACCTGTGTAGAGTGTTCGTGTGATGTTGAGAGATTAGATAGATTTTGAGTTCGAGACATTACCTCATCTTCATCGATGCCGTCTGTTTGTCCCATGAAGCATGTATCCCAATCAGGTACATCATGGGCCATCAGTGCTTCTTCTTCCGAGTCTGAAAATGGCATGTTGTCATCTTTGTTGCACTCTGATTCTTCATCGGCGATGTAAGCTCTCCTTCTGTCAGCTGCCTTAGCTTTCAGTTGGTCTTTATCTTTCTTGGACAACTTTGGACAATCTAGCCGGTAGTGTCCTGGTTCCTTGCAGTTGAAGCAACCTTCTTCTGTTCGTTTGTCAGCTGACTTCTCATCAGCTGCTGCGTACTTGTCTCTGTAAGTTCTTGCGAACTTCTTGTATTTGCCCTTGCTGGTGTTGAGTCTGTTGTAGTTTTTGACCAGCATAGCTATTTCTTCAAGTAGTTTTTCCTTGCTCATGTCCTTCTTATCCTTCTTCGATGACTCAGCTGACTGTATGTATGAGGATTTTTCAGAGTTGGCTCTGAACGCAATCTCCTTTGTTGCAGGTGTCAGCTCTCCATCATTCTGATTGCTTGAAGATTCTTTCATGGTAATCTTCAAGTTGTATTCGTTGGCTTTGAGCAGGGAGTATAATCTTTCAGTTGAAAGATCACCTAAGTCACTTTGGTATACCACCTTATAAGTGTTCCATTCAGTAGTGAGCGCTGAAAGAACTTTTAGATTCTTTTCTCGCTGGGTGTATTTCCCAGTTCTAATGGTTTCTATTTCCACCACTATATTGGAGAATCTGAGTTCCATCCCTTCTATGGACTCGTTGACCAGCTGCTTGAAGTTATCAAACTTCTGGCATGCAATCGTGAAATTATTTTCCTTTATCTCCTCCGACCCTTCGCATAGCTTTGCTAGAGTTTTCAACATCTCCTTTGCTGTTTCGCAGATTTTGCTGAGGTAGGCGTTGGAGACCGTTGAGGATATGGTGTTCCTCGTGAAGCTGTCTAGTCCAGCCTGCTTACTTTCTTCTGTGGTGTGCTCACCCTTTGGTTTGGGAATGAGTTGATATATTGGTTGTCCACCATCTTGAGTTGGAACAAGCTCGTTCCCTTGTTTGTAGATTATGATGGATCCGTCTGTGATGACGTCCCACATCATATCGTGATGCGCACAGAGAAAGCTCTTCAGTCTGAACTTCCATATTGCATAATCGTTTACCGAGAAGGTGGGAAGATTCTTGTTAAGATAAGAATCCATGGAAATATGCAGTATGTAATATTATGAGTTTTTCACAAAGATGATCTGTTCAGATGACCACTGAAAGATTGTCAAGAGAGATCTCTTGATACAGAAACGGTGGTCTGTTGAACCACTGCTCTGATACCAATTGATGGTCCCTGAGCTAGGTATTTGGTGTAGAGGAGGGGGGGTGAATACACCAAATAGATTTCTGAAAACTTTTTCAAGTTAAATAACAGAGTTGGTGAGCTCAGTTATTGATCCAGCTGAGAAGGGTCAGCTGGGTAAATAACTCAGCTGGCGGTGCAAAATGTGGTGGTTTGAAAACTTAGCTCGGTTACTTAGAAAAACTCAGCTTGAAAAGATTAACTTTATGTTTTCAGCTTAGTCAAGTTGTGCAACTTTCAGAAAGACACATTTGTCTTTGGAGAGCAGCTGCGTATGCAGTTTTGATCAAATATGTAATTTTATGAAAGAGTTAGTACAAAACTGAATTTAAAGATACAGTAAAGAGCACACGATTTTTACGTGGTTCGGAGTAACACCTCCTACGTCCACGACTAGGTTTACTGGTAATCCACTACCACTTGGTTTCCAAGTACCTAGGAACTTCACAACTCTAACCCGAGCTGTGTTCCAACAGTTTGTGGGCACTGTCAAGCCTAACCTTTCAGTTTACGGGTACTGATAAAACCTTACACACTTGAATTTCCCGCTTCAAGCAAGCGTTACCTTGACCTAACCTTTCTGGGTAAAGAGGGGTTTGGTTTGGGGTTCCAACTGTGAACGAGTTCTTACAATTAAGAACTTTAGAGTATGATGAACTCGTTCGAAATCTAGGCTTTAAGATATACAAAGATTTTGGCCTAGGGATCAGACGAAAAACTAAGCAGTTTCTGAACTAGAAACACTTCAAGATAAAGTGTTCTTTGATCTATGTAGAACTGCTTGAGAGCTTTTGAAAGATTGATGATTTCAGAGAATGAAAGCTTGTAGAGAGTTTTTCGTTTTTCGTATTTGATCCTGAGGTTGAAGACGGGTTTATATAGGTAGAGATTCAAGACTAACCGTTGAATGAGCCGTTTGAATCTTACCTACTCTTCTTAAATTCGAGATCTGCCGTTGGGCGATTCTGCACCTGTCTTCATTTGTGTCACATCCTAGGTCCTGAAGTCTAGGATGCTGATTCGGCAATCCCTCATTGGTCGAGGCATGATGACTTCCTCTGACGCCGGGATCTTCTACCTTTGGAGCTGGCTTTTGAATTCAGAGCTGGATTTGGCAAATTGACTTGAAGCGATGTCTTCAGAGTTAGTTCCCTTTGTTCTGTACAGCTGGACCGGCTGTGTTTTGAACACAGCTCGAATTCTCTTCAGCTTGATCATGCTCTGCTGGAGGACTCAGCTGAAGGTTGACTCCTGCAGTCTTCCGCTAGCTGACTCCTGCTGTAGACACAGCTAGGTCGACTGCTGTCTTCCGCTTGCTGACTCCTGCTGTAGACACAGCTGGGTCGACTGTTGTCTTCCGCTTCCTTAACCTGTAAACCTAGAAAATCTAAAGCTCAAACAGGCGAGCTGGAAAACATTATTTAGGTTGACGCGATCATCTATTCGGTTGGAGAATCAGTTGGGTTTTGGTATCAAATCAAAACCTTATAATTTTCCCAACAAGTTCGGAGGGCGATTTCACCTAGCAGATGATGGAATTTGGCCAAAAAAAGCCTATAGGTCACGGAAAAGCGGTGAGTCTTTCTCAGAGCGTCGTTCCGCTTCCGGAATGGTATTATGGGCAGAAATTAGACTTCTGGAGCAAAAGTTATAGTGAAAAGATGAAAAATCGAAAATTAGAAAAGAAATTGGATTGGGATGGGGTTCGGTACCAAGGGCTATAAGATGCTCGGTTAGGCAAGAAAAAAGGTAGGGAGGGCCGAAAATTAAAATAATGTGGATGAATTTCGGATGGATAGTTGTTACTAATTCAATTCAAATTAGGAAACAGAGTTGAGCCAAACTAGAAAAGCAAAAAATCCAAATCCTAATAGAACTAGGACAACACAAATTAATCCTACTAAACCAAGATGACCGAATATCTAAGCCACCCAAAAATTCGACAACACAACCCAGACTCCAAAAAAACAGGCGAAAATAAAATGCAATACGACGTCCCCAATCGTTAGTCGACGAAGGACAATGACTCTACCCAAGAAAGAAGACACACGACTGAAAGAAAGAGATAGACAATCTGCAATCAAAATTCCCAAGATGCAAACCAACAAAATTTCAGAACTCAACAATTCTAGGGCTTCGACTTCTACTTTTTTTTATCGTTTTCTTTTCTTCTTTTTTTTTAAAACTAGTCGATCACTTTTGCCCCAAGAATGTCACACCAATGTGGATTGAACCACGACCAGCAAGAGCTGACGTGGCTCTGATACCAAAATTTATGATACGACCAATAAATATGCGGCAGCAAAGACTCGAACAACGTCAGGGATAAGGTTGATTCAACCCAAAATACAAACTGAATTAAAAGAGATTAAATACCTAATAAACTGATATAAATCGAAAACTAAACAAGAAACAAAACAAAAACGCAAGATAAAGCCAAAAACAATGACTAAAAACCCTACACTGAAACCCGATTAGAATCTATAGAAAATCAACTCCAATTAAGCTCAAATTTTAACACAAATTATGAAATGAAGTCAGGAACAAGATATCCAAAATTCAGCCAATTCACACGAGGGGTTTGGGATTTGGCATGAGGCTAACTTTTGCGTCGATTTAGGTTAAAACTTGGGACGATGGCTTTATGGATGGAAATATGGACTTGGCGAGGGTTTGGCGTGGATGCATGTATGATATGGACAGTGGATGATGGATGGAAGGGGGTCGAGATGGCTAGAAACAAAAAGAACGAAGAAAGATTGAAGAACTTACCCGAAACGAACCCCGGATCGACTTGAATCCGAAACGCGCCTTTGAAGCAATTCTTCATGGCTTGATTAACCCAGATACGACTGGATATCACGAACGAATAAATTGATTTCAAGCTTGAAGTTGCCAACAACAAACTCTACCAAGAACCGATAGAAAACGTGAACCGAAGCACGAAATATGAGACAAAACGATCAACTATGATTTCTGATTCAAAATTGTCTACGTGAATAGTGTTTTCCAAAAACTTAAATAAAACTAGGGTTCGAAATTATAAAGGGCCAGGCCTTGTTAATTTTTGAACTAGGCCTAATCTCAAACGGGCTACTAATTAAATTAAATAAGTACTAACTATTGGGCTTACTATTAAATTAAGTAATACAAAGTCTGAGCCCAAATAAAAACATAAAAACAACTAAATAACTAGAAGTCTGAGACAAAGGACTTGTTCGAAACTGGACGCGTCATAATCATCAATCCTGGGCACTGGTCATGTTCACGAACTTGGACTGCTTAATCCCAACATCTTCATCTTCCAGTTTCTTCCGAACAATGCACTGAAAATAGCCTTGCAGCTTCTTGGCTCTCAATCTTGTAACTGGACCTCTCAGCGGCAACTTCGGGTTTGATTCATCAGTGCTGGATCCGGCTCATCAATCAGTCACTGAGGGGACAACTCAGGGAACCTCCTCCAGCTCAGATAATGGAAGGGAGTTCGTGATTGTATCACGAGAAGCTGAAGAACCACAAGTGGTGGTGTCTTATGGTGGAGCTGAAGCCCAAGCAGCAACTTCTCTTACCCCCACCGAGGTTATCGCACAAGTAATTGTCGATATACCTAACCCCTCAACCACACGCTCTTCTCCTTCCACTACCCACCCTGACCCATAGGATTCTATTTCCCTTCACGAAATCTTTCAAGCAGCCTCTCACCCTGGTCCAGCTGATCAATCAAGCTCAAATCCAACATCAGCTGGAACCACTCAACCACGTTCTCTTCTCCTTCATCTTCATCCTCAGGTACCATATCCAGATCTCTCTTCTACTCTTTCAGTACCTGAAACCGCCCAACTTCCTCACACACAAAATTCAGCCCCAAGCTCACCCAAAGCGCCCCGTCCAGCTGACGCTCCTTTGCAGCTGGATGATGAAAACCAAGTTGAACCCTCTAGCCCTACTTCATCGGAGGAAGTTGAATACCTCAGTCCCGAAGCCGTTGCATGTGCTGCCACTATCATGAAGTTTGATGACCTCAGGCTTCAAGGTGTTAAGAGCGCACTGTAACAATACCCTATTCTAGCTTCGCTCCCCGCCGCATTAGTCGCCGTCAGCGGCTTCAAATTTTACCTTGCTACCAAGATGAGCACTTGGTATACAAATGAAGAACTTGTGGAGTTCCATTCTTTCAATCAGCTCAAGGCCGAAGAAGCAGCTCTGCAAGAGATATTTGGTTTTGGAAGTCTTCAGGATGCTTTCGTGCATCAAGACGAATTGATCCAAACTCTCATCCAGAAGGCCGAGCAGGATGAAGTGTCCCCTTCAGAGGAAGTAATTTCAAGGGCCAACTCATACCTCCACACTCTCAGCTGGATTGTTCCAGTTAAGATTGCCAAGGAAGCTGTACCTGCTGACACAGCTGAGGCAATGGTGATTGAAGAAGAGCCAGCTAATGCAACAGCTGAGCTTGCAGAAGTAGCCCCACAAAGTCCACATGCCGATGACACTCGCGCACTAGTCGAGATCGAGGCAGTAAAACCCAGTCAAGCTGAATCCGGGACCCAAACAGATTCCGTTGCCATACTTTCAGATGCAATGAAGGATGAAATCACCAAACAAGTTGAGGAAATCATATTCCAGGATCGACTCAAATCTAATATTGACACCCTTCTGCACATCACAGCTGTAGAGTGGTAAGTCCATTGTCAATGACAGTCAATTGATGAAGTTCATAAATTTACCCAAAATCTACAAGAAAACACCAGTCTAGATCTCAAGCAATCTCTCGTCTCTCAAAACATTGATCAGTCAAATCATCTAGAGAAGAGAGTTCCTGAGATAATTACAATACACCAAGCTCCACTGGTAAAGAGCGTCACAGATTTATCCAGCCAGCTGGAAGCTATTCGATAGCAAACCCTCTCCAACAGAACTGATATTCACCAGCTCTTCAATCTCTACAACGAGCAGGACACTCAGTTCAAAGCTAAAAGTGACAGCACCACATAGCTCAACCTCGTCACAACAGACAACACATCCAAGATTGCTGATGATTATAAAGCCCTGGCCCAGCTGAATGAGACTATAGTCAGCCTCTCCACCATCCTTGTTGATAATGCCAGAAAGGGAGAAGGTAGTGACATGAGAAAAACATCAAGGAATGGAAAAGGCAAAGCTGTAGCTGAAGACGAAATCCCAGTGCTGAAGTATGAGATCGATGAAGTTGTTGCTGAGCTGGACGCAGAAGAACCAGCTGAAAAGAGAGGAAAATAGAGCAAAATGATTATCCCTCTTGCCAAAGCTAGCGGAGCCAAACCTGAAGAGTTCAATGATACTCACTGGCTCTGTAACTTTGTGTCTCAGCAAAAGCAAGAGATGAAAAGCTTCCAAGAGCAGCAAAAGAAGAAGGAAAGCTCGCTCAATGCTGAAGAAAAGAGGCAGAAGAATAAAAGAGCAAACATCAGAGCAGCGAAGAAGAAGCCTCAGGTACTAATGAACTGGAGAAGAGTAGACTTATGGATCCCAGAAGAGTTAAACGACAACTGGGAACATACAAAATTTGAGTTCATTGAAGACTACTATTACCTGGGAGCTTACCCAAATACGCCGCCAGATGTTGCATTCAATATGCATCTCAATGAGCTATTTCTTCAAGATAGGATGACAGCTAAAGCATTCTTCAATGCTGCAAGGACTGCAAAGATCAAGTTCACTGCTCCCTAGCTGTATCATCTCCAGCCACCGCTGATACCTAGAACTCATCTTCCTGACAAGTTGCAAATCATCGCAGAAGTAAATAAATGGGCGATCAGGAGAAACATTTACAAGGTAAATAATGAAGAAGAATATAGGAAGCTGGAACAAATGATCTTCAACCGTTACAGGTTGAGAACAGATGAGCAGATGGAAGAAGATCAAAGAAGAAATCAGCAACAGCCGCAAGAATGAAGACCCAGCCAATTGGGATTGAAGTTTTTGTTTTATTTCAGTTTGTTAATCTTGTAATCTTTGTAACCGTCTTTGAAGATTAATAAAACTGAAGTATTTTGCTCTCAAGCTCACCATGATGATAATAATTCTTTGTCCAGGCTCTGAACTCTGAATATGATTATCTACTGAGTTTATTTATCGTTTCAACCCCACTTTCCTGTTAAGGGAGAAGTAGGTTGTTTTTCTCAGTTAGGATTTGACATCATAAAAAAAGTGGAAATTGTTGGGAAAATTCTAAGTTTTGATTTGATACCAAAACCCAACTGATCTCCAACGTAGTAGATGAATGCGCAAGCCTAAGTTATGTTTTCCAGCTCGCCTGTTTGAGCTTTAGATTTTCTATGTTTACAGGTAAGGAAGCTGAAGACAGCAGAAGACCCAGCTGAGTAATCAGCTGGATCCAAAGTCAACTGAAAAGTTTTTCAGCTGAACAGAGTTTAAGACTGAGCTGAGTCAGACTAAATAATGATCAAGCTGGCTCATATCAAGCGAATGCTTGTCAAGCGAAGAAGATTGGATCCCGCCAAGGAGATCCAACGGAGCAGAGTAAACCGAGCTGACTCAAGTCTAAGAGATCCAGCTGGAAAGATTCAGCCGAGCAGACAAAAGGGAACTAACTCTGAAGATATCATTTCAAGTCGGCTGATTCTCCAATCCAACTCTAAATTCAAAAACCAACTCCAAGATAGAGATCCCGGTGTCAGAGAAAGTCAATATACCTCGACCAATGAGGGATCGACATCTCAGCATCCTAGAAAGTTGAACCTAGGATCTGACACAATGATGAAGACAGGTGAAGATATGCTCATCGGCAGATCAGTAGATCAGAGAGTAGGTGAGATTTAATCGGCTCTTCCAACGGCTAGTTTTGAATCTCTACCTATAAATACCAGTCTTCAACCTGAGAATCAGTTACGAAAAACTCTCTAAAAGCTTTCAACGTCTCTGAAATTCTCAAGCATTCAAAGCTCTTAAGTAGTTCTTAATCCTTCGAAGAACACTTAATCTTTAAGTGTCTCCTTTCCAGAAACTGCTTTAGTTTTTCGTCTGATCCATAGGCAGAAATCATAGTAAATCCAAAGCCTAGTTATAAACGAGTTCATCTAACTTAAAGTTCTTCATTGTAAGAACTCATTCAAAGTTGGAAACCCAAACCCTTCTTTACCCAGAAAAGGTTAGGTTAAGGTTACGCCGTCTCGAAGCACGCAATTCAAGTGTTTAAGGTTTTTTTTTAGTACCCGGAAACTAAAAGTATTCACGCTTTTACAGTGCCCGTAAACTGTTAGAACACAACTCAAGTTCGAGCTGCGAAGTTGCTTGGTACTCGTAAACCAAGTGGAAATCCTTAGTGGATTTACCAGCTAAATCTGGTCGTGGACATAGGAGTTGTTTCTCCGAACCACGTTAAAATCTCGAGTTCTTTATTGCTTTCATTATCTTCTGCATTTTCTCTCTTTACAGAACTAACTGCATAAACACAACACAAGTTTTCAAGTTAAAATTTTCTGGCTGTGTGACCCAGCCAGCTGCATTTTTCAAATCTTCTCAACTAGACTAAACTGAAAACTGAAACCCTAAGTTTTTCTAAATCCTTGTAAAGGAAACGAGCTCCGTTTTTCAAACCACCACATCCCGCACCTCAGCTGAGTTGTTAGTCCAGCTGACCATCTTCTTTAGAAGTCAGCAGTATTTGTAACTGAGCTATCACTCTGTTTTAAACTGAAAAAGTTTCAATAAGTTTTATCTTCGGTGTATTCACCCCCTCTACACCGAAGACCTCGTTCCGGGACCATCACACCCTTCTGAGACCATTCTTTTTATGCAGGATAACCACTTTAAAACAAATAATTTTAAAGTATTTCGAAAACAGAGCAAAGCTCATGTTATTTTTATACATAGAAAATCCTATCTTAACGGATTACATAACTAAGTAACAAGCTTTTGTATTTCGTCCTTTCTTCTATTTGCGACTTCCTCCTTTTAACGCAAACATTCACGCTTTAGTAAAACTGATCAAGACGGAAATGAAAATGAAAAACGGACTCGAAACTAGTTAAGCATTAGGACTTGCACTTGATTAATCTTTTATTACAAGAAAAGAGATTTGGGAAAAAAAACTCAGTTGAAAACCCACCCAGTTCTCAAGTTCGACAATTAAAAAAAAAACATAGCATTTTCCTAAGTCTACAGGCAAAGCAGTTGAAGACAGCCAGGATATCCAGCTAAGAAAAAGCTAGTTGAGCAAAGGTCAGTTGATCAAAAAGGCAGCTGAGCAAAAAAAAGTCAATTGAGTAGAGCCAAGCTGAGCAAAAGCCAGCTGAGACTACAACTGAGCAAATCCAGCTGAGCAAATCCCGCTAAGACTTCAGCTGAGCTGATCCAGCTAAGGTTCCAGCTGAGCAAATCCAACTGAGACTCCAGCTGAGCTAGCTAAATGAGATTCAGCCCAACAAAGAACCCAGCTTCAAGACAAAATCCCAAAGCCAGAGGATAAAAACAAAACGGATGAAGAAATACAGAAGAAAACGACTTGAAGTCAGAGAGTAGGTGAGATTCAAACGGCTCTTCTAACGGCTAGTTTAAAATCTCCACTTAAAAAACAAGTCTTCATCCACGGAAAGAAATTGAGTGAAACAGGAAAGAAAAACTCTCTGAAGACCAAAAATCGGGAAAGAAAAACTCTCTACGACAGTCTGCTAAAAACTCTCAAGAACACTCAAAACTCCAGAATTTCTCTAAGCATTCTTTTATTGCAAAAGTTTGTTCGCATAGTTGCAAAACCCCAATTAAAATATGTTCATCCATATAACTCAATCAAAACCGAGTTCTTTATCTTCAATAAAAAATATAAATATTTTTAGAAAAATCTCAATTAATTTATACATTCCAATATCGATTTATAGGAGCATAAACTATTCCCAATTTCTAATAGCCCCAATTTATAATATATTTATTTCGAAAATTCTAATTAATTGCCCTATCATGGATGGATCTTGAAATAAACTAATTTTAGACATTTACAAACATCAAGGATTAAGAATACAAAGCTCAGACATCAAATTCCTACACCTAGGAGTTTTTGGCCTTTTTAATAATTGAAAGAAAAAGATCTTTGTTTGGTTGGAATTAAAGATGAAGATCCTACCTTGTCAAAATCGAACTCGAATTAAAGATTGATCGAGAGATGAGAGAGTTATCAAGTCTTGAAGCTTGAAAAATAATGGAATCTTGCAACAATGGTGGTGTGTGGTTTTGTAGAGAGAAACAAAAGAAGAATAGTGAACAAGTAAGAGTAATTAGAGAGAGAGAGAGATAGACGGTAATTTTAATAGGTAGCAACTAGGGAAGAGAGAGACAGCGAAAAAAATAGTAACTGGGGAAAAATAGGTGATAACTAGGGAGGGGTGAACTAAAGCAAATATCTAGATATTTGTTTCAACTGGAAATTAAAACGAGCAACGAAAATTCTATGTCGCCAATATTTTTAATAAAAATGGATGAGCTCATTAGTTCCAGAATATTTTAGTTAGTTGGAAAGGATGGTTCGTTTTTCGAAAATAGATTCGTAACTAGAAATAAGTGAATGGAAAAGCACACGCTGATTTAATCTGATGTTTCGAACGAAAACTCAAACGGATATCGAGACCCTAACCTGGTTATCAGTTAGTCAACTTCCACAGTTTGTTTTCCAAAACGAACTGCACCAAAAATCTTATAATTAATTTTAATAACTTAGGAGTGCAAAACCTTAATTAATTAGCAAAATTTTAATTACGATGAGATTGGAAAAATCCAGGGTATTACATAAGTTGTATATTCTAATTTTTTTAAGAAATAATTATATCCGAAATATAAGCAATAATATTTATACAATGAAAATCAGACTAGTTGGAAAATTTAAACTGTGTAAAAATTGCTTGAATTGATATTAGGTTGGATGATTTTGTGAAGGAAAAGAGGTCACATATATTTGTACTATAGATTTTAGTGCTAAAGCGGGAAATTTTCAAAATTAATTTGAATCAAATCCAAAATTTGGCGAAAATGATTTATTCAAGAAGAAATTTTACAAAAATCTCATTGTTCCAATCCTCATATCATGACATTGAAGATGGGTGCATGGCTCAACATTTGGGATGAAATTATAAGTATGGGCTTTGATAAAATAAAAATATTGGGCTTTTTGGGCCATACTTATATATTATAACTTAAGCTAAATATATATGTTTGCATAATGAATAAAATTTCATGTTTGCTGATAAGGCGCGTGTTGCATTAGTTTTTGGTTGTATTTTTGGATGTTCTGCATGCGCGTTTGTGATGCCATTTGCTTGATTCTATATTGTTTTGGAAATTAAAAAATGCGCTAATGGTGTTTTGTCGAGCTTTCAGTGGAAAATGTAGTTCATGCTCGAGAACGGCGTAGGCAACCAATGCTTGATCAACCTTCACCGCACAGATGGGATTTTGGCGAAGTAAAACTCAGCGGTCTCTTCTCTTAGGAGACCGCTGAGTTCCAGGTGTGATAACCACGTGCGAGGAGTCAGCGGTCGCTGAGGGTGAAAGACCGCTGAGTCCAGCGCCTCAGATAATACAGGGCGAGAAGTCAGCGGTCGCTGAGGGCGAGAGACCGCTGAGTCCAGCGCCTCAGATAATACAGGGCGAGAAGTCAGCGGTCGCTCACCCTACGCGACCGTTGAGTCCAACGCTCAAGTTGATGCACGAGGTGCCTCAGCGCTCGCTCGCTCACAGAGACCGCTGAGTTTGGTCACGTAGCGGATTTAATAAGGCGTGCTCAGCGATCGCTGAGGCTAGGAGACCGCTGAGCACAAACTTAATTGTCGTACGTATAAATACCGAGCGAGGGTTTTTCAGATGGCAGCTCTAATTTTTCCAGACACCAATTTTCTTTCTTTTATTTTTCAGAGATTGATCTTGAGGTTTCTCTCCTAGTTGTTTTCGGATATTTCTAGTTATTGATTTACCATTGTAATTGCATTCCGGATTCATGGCTGCAGACTTTGCAACTTTCAATTCCAAGTCCAGTTTATTGTGTTCGTCAAGATTAATTTCATTGTGAGTTATATCGATTTCCGTTCTTCATCCATAATTATAATTGCTCCGTTCATTTGCTTACCTTAATTGATGTTCAGATTCGGATCGATCGTTAATGCTTTTTGCTATGCTAGATTCTGATTCATGCCTAGGGTTTAATTCATGCATTTTAGTTCTTGCCTAGGTATTAATTTACGTTTAATTATTCCTTTAGTCTAGTCATAAAACTCAAACCAATTGATTTTACTGCTTTCTATTTATTTTCTTCTCGCAATACAATAATCACCCTGCTAAGTTTTCCTTGTGATACGATATTCGGGTTAGCTTATTTAATCTATTACGACCACATTTAATTACGTGCAACTGAGATTAATTGGGTTGAACAAATTTGGTGCCGTTGCCGGGGAAAACTTTAGGCTATTATCTGTGTTGCTTTGTATTTGAGTTTATTTTATATTTATTTCTTTTATTCTTTTGGTACTTGGTTATTTTTCTTCCTCTGGTGCGTGTAATCTGTTTGTTGAGTGTTGTGTATGCAAGGTCGCAGAAGCTTGAAAAGGAATTTGGCACCTTATTTTGACAACATCAATCAACCACGCAAGATTTTGATAAGTGTGCAGGAAGAAGCCGAGTCCAGTTTTAACGAGGTTGACGAACCTTGTTCTGAAGAAGAAGTTATTGTTCAGTCAGAAGAATCCGGGTGTGATCTGCCAGACGAACCAATTGTGTTGGACGAAATGGCTAATAATCCTCGATACATGAGAGATTTTGCCCGGCCAACATTTGGAACCACGGCATCAGCTATTGTTTTGCCGACTGAAGTGAGAAACTATGATTTGAAGCAGAACCATCTGAACTTGTTGCCCTCTTATCATGGGATGGCAAATGAAGATGCTTTACAGTTTATTCGTGAATTTTGCACAGTGGTCCAGTCTTTTCCTCTGTTTGCTCTAACCGAGGATCAATTGAAGCTGAAGTGCTTTCCATACACGTTGAAGGACAGGGCCAAAACGTGGTATTTATCTCTTCCACCTAACTCGCTCACCACATGGACAGCAGTATGCGAGAAATTCATGCTGAGGTACTATCCTAATCATAAGACTCAGGAAGTTCGTACAAAAATTATGAACTTCACTCAAGTTGGAGATGAACCCTTCCATGAGGCTTGGGAAAGATTCCGAGAGCTACTTCAGCAGTGTCCACATCACCAGATGGCACCAGAAATGTTGTGGCAATTCTTTTATGATGGATTGGTGCAAACGGCTCAGTTTATGGTGGATAGTACCGCAGGTGGAAACATTGCAGTGAAAACAGCTGATGAACTGCAAGAGATTTTTGAAACACTTGCAGCTAGTTCACAGCAGAAATCTACCCGCACACGACTGGTTGAGGTGAGTGTAGTTGCTGAAAGCCCTGACATGAAGAAACAGCTGGCCAACATGATGAGAGAGTTGCAAGAATTCAAGATGAATAAACCTGTGGCGTCTCCACCTGGATCGGAGCCTGCTAGACGTGAAATCATGCCTGAACCTTGTGGTATTTGTGGAGAGTTGGGACATAATCCTGAGGAGTGCCAGAGAATGGGGGAGTTGACTTATGAAGGAGGTGCAGAAGTGTATGCAGCACATGGATTTCCTCCTCGACAGTAGTTTGATCAGGGCCAAGGGTCTAATCAGAATCAGCGACAGCAGAACACGGGATGGCAGAATCATCGTCCTCCACAACAGTTTAACCAGTATCCTCCTCAGCAATCCAATCAGTTTTCTAATCAGCAACAGTGGTACCCACCGCAGCAGCAGCAGTGGTATCCGCAGCAGCAGCAAAACTTTAATTCTCAGTGGCAGAATCCAGCTCAGCAAGGTCAGTTCCAGCAGGGACCACCACAATTTCAGCGTACATCGCCTCCACCTGCTCAGAAGAACCAGTTTCAAGATAATCTCAATGCATTCATGCAAGAGAGCAGACAGGCGAGAGAAGCTCAAGATGCAACCATCAAGCGTCTTGAGACGGCTGTGGGACAAGTCTCTGGTACTGTGAACCAGATGCAACAGCAGTAGCAAAATGGAAAGATTTCGAGCCAAGGTCAACAGCCACATCAAGCGTCAGCCGTTACTGTGTTGAGAAGTGGAAAGACGGTGGACAATAAGGTGGGCGACACACCACCGAAAGTCGTGCAGCCCAGAGTTGAGGAAGAGCAAGAAGAAATCCGACTACATAAGGCTGAAAAACCTTATCGCCCACCAGTGCCTTTCCCAAGCAGATTGAGGAATGAGAAGCAGGACCAGCAGTTTTCAGACTTTTATAAGATGTTATCCAAGGTGAATGTGAATTTGCCTTTGCTCGATGTGATCCAAAACGTGTCGGCTTATGTGAAGTTCTTCAAGGAGTTAGCATCCAAGAAGAGGAAGTTTAATGAACCAGAATAGGTCCTAGTATCAGAAAGTGCCAACTCCATTATGCAGCAATCTCTACCCCAAAAGCAATGAGACCCTGGGAGCTTCATGATTAAAATAGCTATGGGGAATGGAAAGGAAGCTTCTGGAATGCTGGATTTAGGAGCAGGGATCAATCTTATGCCCTACTCAATTTTCAAGCAATTGGAATTGGGAGAGTTGAAGCCGACAAGGATGTGCTTGCAGTTGGCAGACAGATCGGTTCGCCACCCTCGAGGAGTTATTGAAGATGTCTTGGTGCGAGTAGGGAAGCTTATCGTGCCGGTGGATTTTGTCGTTCTAGAAATTGGAGACGTCAAGGAAGATAGACGAGAGCACACTCTACTATTGGGGAGGCCTTTCATGGCGACAACTAATACTCTCATTGACGTAAAGAACGGCATAATTAAGATGTCAGTCTTGGGTGAGTCAGTTTCTTACGATGTCAGAGCCAATAGGGGGATTCCGTCGGCCAATAGCATTGGTAATTGCTCTTACATTGATGCTATCGACACACTTGCCGAGGCCTGTTTTATGGAAGAACAGCAGGTTGAGGAGGTTTTTGAAGGCTCCGCCGACTTGGAGGAGAGACTTAGAGAGGAAGCATCTATGGAAGCCTTGCTGCAAACCAACCTGCCTGTTGATGAGCCAGTTATAGTAGAGGCTCCTAAAGAAGAGAAGAAGATCGAGCTTGAACTTAAGGACCTCCCGGCTAACTTGAAGTATGTGTTCCTTGAAAAAGGAAGAAGGAAGCCTGTCATAATCTCTGCAGAGCTCAAGACAGACGAAGAAGAAGAATTGGTCGAGGTGCTCACAAAGTTCAAGGCCGCTTTTGGATGGTGTTTGTCCGACATTAAGGGGATCAGCCCCGCAACATGTATGCATCAGATAAACTTGGTGGATGGAGCTACTCTGAAGAGGGATGGCCAAAGGCGATTGAACCCCGTATTGATGGAAGTTGTTAGGAAGGAGATCTACAAGCAGTTGGCCGAGAGGATCATCTTTCCCATTGCTGACAGTGAATGGCTCAGTCCCGTGCACATGGTTTTGAAGAAAGGGGGAATCACAGTGGTCTTGAACGATAATGAGGAGTTGGTGCCGATGAGGCCTGTGACAGAGTGGCGGATGTGCATAGATTTCAGGAAACTCAATGCAGCCACCAAGAAGGACCACTTCCCGTTGCCATTTATTGATCAGATGCTCGACAGATTGGCGGGCCATGAGTTCTATTGCTTTCTAGATGGACTATCGGGCTACTACCAGATCGCGATCGCGCCCGAGGATCAAGCTAAGATGGCCTTCACGTGCCCCTTTGGCACATATTCCTGCAAGAGGATGCCGTTTGGACTCTGCAATGCACCAGGTACCTTTCAAAGATGTATGATGTCCATATTTTCTGAGATGCGTAATGATTTCGTTGAGATCTTCATGGATGACTTTTCTGTGTTTGGTGCATCTTTTCATGATTGTCTTGAAAAAATTGAACGGGTCTTAGTGAGATGTGTTGAGAGTGGTTTGACTCTTAGTTGGAAAAAGAGTCATTTTATGGTAAGGAGGGGGAACGTGTTAGGCCACATCGTCTCTAAGAGGGGTGTAGAGGTCGACAAAACGAAGGTGGATGTGATCGAAAGATTGCCTCCACCTCGTGATGTCAAAGGTATTAGGAGTTTTCTTGGTCATGCCAGTTTTTATCGGCGTTTCATTAAGGACTTTTCAAAAATTAGTCAACCTCTATGTCGTTTGCTTTCTCAAGATGTGTCTTTTACTTTTGACGATTCCTGTCTTAATGCGTTTAACTTGCTTAAGGGGAAGTTGAGTACTGCTCTTGTAGTTATTGGTCCTATTTGGTCAGAACCCTTTGAGATTATGTGTGATGCTTCTAATTCTGCAGTGGGTGCTGTTTTGGGTCAACGTATAGATAAAATGCTTCGTGTCATTTATTATGCGAGTCTGACTCTTACTTCTGCTCAAGTGAACTACACCACTACAGAAAAAGAGATGTTTGCTGTTGTGTTTGCATTAGACAAGTTTCGTGCATACATCATAGGGTCTAAGGTCATTATTCACAGTGATCATGCTGCATTGCATTATTTGTTGACCAAATCTCAAGCTAAGCCTAGGCTTATTCGCTGGGTGCTTTTACTGCAAGAGTTTGATGTGGAAATTCGTGATAGGAGGGGTAGTGACAATGCAGTGGCTGACCATTTGTCTCGCCTTGACAATTTACCTTCTCCTATAGTCTGTGATAATTTGCTTGAGTCGTTTCCTTTTGAACAAGCTTTGAATACAGGAATTGTGCCTTGGTATGCCGATATTGTCAATTATTTAGCTTGTAATGAGTTGAGACCTGATCTCACGTCCCAAGAAAGGAAGCGTTTTTTATCTGTGTGCAGGCAATACTTTTGGGAAGACCCCTACTTGTTCAAGCTTGGTAAGGATGACGTGATCCGACGGTGTGTATCTGATGATGAGCAAGCCAGGGTGCTGCAATTATGCCATGAGACTCATTGTGGTGGCCATTTTGGAGGGCAGAAAACAGCACATAAGGTGCTCCAATCAGGTTTATTCTGGCCAACCTTATTTAAGGATGCTCATGCATTTTATCTTTCTTGTGATCGTTGCCAAAGGGTTGGTTCAATTTGTCGTAGAAATGAGATGCCCCTCAACAATATTCTCGTTGTTGAGATTTTTGATGTTTGGGGTATTGATTTCATGGGACCGTTTCCCAAGTCTTTTGGCTACGAATACATTCTCTTAACTGTTGATTATGTGTCCAAGTGGGTTGAGACAATCCCCACTAGGACTTGTGACTCTCATGTTGTGCTAAGGTTTGTGCAGGAAAATATACTCTGTCGGTTCGGATTTCCCAAGGCGATCATTAGTGATGGTGGGAAGCATTTCTGTAACAAGCTGTTTGAGAAGCTAATGAAGAAGAATGGGATAACGCACAAGATCGCTACTCCATACCATCCACAAACCTCAGGACAAGCAGAGACGAGCAATAGGCAAATTAAGGGGATTTTAGAGAAGACTGTACAACCGTCTCGAAAAGATTGGTCCTCAAAGTTGAATGACGCGTTATGGGCATACCGCACTGCTTACAAGAGTATATTGGGGATGAGTCCGTATCGTTTGGTGTTTGGGAAGAATTGTCATTTGCCTGTTGAGATTGAGCACAAGGCTTACTGGGTAATCAAAGCTGCTATCTTTGATCTCAATGATGCAGGAAAACATCGGATGTTTCAGATGTCAGAGTTAGATGAGCTCCGCAACGAGGCATATGAAAATGCCAAGATTTACAAGGATAGAGTGAAGAGGCTTCATGATCGCCGAATGTTGCACAAGGAGCTCAAGCCCAGGATGAAGGTCCTATTGTTTAACTCTCGGTTAAAGTTATTTCCCGGAAAGCTAAAGTCTAGGTGGAGTGGCCCATACACCATCACAGAAGTTTTTCC
This sequence comes from Agastache rugosa, assembly GCA_031470985.1. Lineage (NCBI taxonomy): Eukaryota > Viridiplantae > Streptophyta > Magnoliopsida > Lamiales > Lamiaceae > Agastache > Agastache rugosa. The sequence continues at coordinate 9,673,181 of CM062604.1, forward strand.
ATATGGATCGGTCCAATTGTTGAATGAGGAAATGCAACACTCCTTTCCCGTTAATGGGCACCGAGTAAAACCGTATCTTGAAGGGGAGACTAAGGCACACACGGTAGAGTCCATACACTTCTTGGATCCCGTTCTCTAAATGTTCATTCCACGTCAAGCTAAGGACGTTAAACAAGCGCTGTGTGGGAGGCAACCCATAGTTTGGTAGTTTTGTTTTCTCTTTTCTTATGTTTGTTTTTAAGTTTTGTTTTTCTTGTCAGTTGCTGTACGAGGTATGTGTTTGTAATGTGCAGGATTTTTGGTTTCAAGGAGTTCATAATACTTCAGCCTTCGTATGACCAGCGGTTTCTCTTCATCAACGACCGCTGAGCAGGGCCAAATTCAGAGTACAGGGCGAATAGTCAGCGGTCGCTCACCCTACGCGACCGCTGAGTGTTGTGAAGTTCGGAGTACAGGGCGAATAGTCAGCGGTCGCTCACCATACGCGACCGCTGAGTGTGGTGAAATTTCGGAATAGGGGAAATAGTCAGCGGTCGCTCATCCTACGCGACCGCTGAGTGTGGTGCAGTCTTGGAATACAGGGCGGAAAGTCAGCGGTCGCTGAACTTACGCGACCGCTGAGCGCGACGAAATTTTGGAGAAAAGAGCAAAAACTCAGCGGTCGCTCACCCTACGCGACCGCTGAGCGACATTAGGGTTTGTTGTCAGCGGCCGCTCACCTTCAGAGACCGCTGACCCTGCCACGTTTTAAATATAATTCCAGCCCTAATTTCAGTCGCCACCCTCACTTTCTTCAATTCCTCCTTTCGTGTTCTCTCTCCTCCACCATATTATCCCACCATCACCCATCGTTTTATCAATCAACCACCACAATCACTGCCATCTCTCGCCGTCAGCGGTCGCTCAGCAGCTTTGCATCTTGCATTCCGACTCAGCGGTTTCCCACTCACAGCGACCGCTGAGTTTTCTAACCCTTCCGCGGTCGCTCACCACCCGCGGTCGCTCACCTACAGCAGTCGCTCACCTGCAGCGGATGCTCTCCATCAGCACCCGCTCGTTTCCGTCCAGCTGGGCGCGGATTTGATTTCTGTCGTTTGGGCTACGCGCGCAGTCAGAATAATATTTTTAAGCTCTGATGTCTGCCATAGGGATAGCTAGTGGTAAGTAAATAGGATCGAACCCAAGGAACATTGGTGTGATGATCTCGGTGTCACAGTAACTAAAGGGATTTTAGGGTTTGGCATTCTTCGCAATCTCTAACAATAATAAATAAACTGAAATGAAGCAAGAGAATATCAAATATTGGGCGAGAGTCAATTTTTAAATACCACTACATAAAAAGTAGAAATTATATAGCCTCATCCATAAAAGTAGAAGTTTTGTATACCAAAATCACTTAAAAGATTAAAATAACCCTTAAAGTGCCACCATTTTAAAAGAAAACAACTAATACATTTTAAAAAAATATTAAATTTAAAGTTAAACTCTAAAATAACAATGGGACCACACAATTTCTCTCTTTCTCTAATTTCACACAGAGACGCGCAATGGTCACAATGGCGTGCCCACGATAGTGTAAGCATGGCACTTCGCTCGCTCCGCTTTTCCCTTGGTCAGCCTTGTCGCCACCGTTATTTCTTGCACTTCTTTGGTGGCATCGATAGTTGCTTTTTTGGCGGCATCGGTGAATGATTGGTTTAAGTTGATTTGCTCGAGCCTCGACGAATAAGTCGGCATCGACGAGAAGTCAGGGTACCACGCCGACAAGTAGATGTGGGGTCGTTGGGATCCATTTGGATATGGTGTAGAAAATAAGATAGAAGATGGAGAGAAAATAAGATAGAAAATGGAGATAAATAAAGTAGAATGGTGTAGAAATTATGAAATGAATAAGTGTATTTATAGGTGAAAAAATGGAATAAAAAAAAATTAGTCGTTGTCATTTTTTCCGGCGAGCCATTGCGGCGGCCGACGACTAGCTGTTGGGGCAAATTTCGGTGACTAGCCATTTATGGTAATTCAAATTTTATTTTATTTTATTTTTTAACAATGGAGCATGCAAGCACGCGCCTTACATTAAAAATGATTGCGCCAAGCTCGTTGGAACGGGTCGCGGCTCATTCCCCTCGGCACGACATCGGCCAGGCGCAATGCTCGCCTCGTTCGAGCCGAGAAATGAGCCGGCCAATGCTCATGCTCTTATACTTCACGCCCACCTAAATAAAACATAAATAATAATAAATCCAAATATAATGAGTTATAAAATCCAACGGTAGATCTACCAAAATGGAGGGGTAGGGTGGGTTTCTAGTTCTCACATGGAAATTAGTTTCTATACTAACTCATTCATACATACATATATATATATATATATATGGATAGCTTCTAGTGAAAAAACCCTTAAACTAAGAAATAAGAATGAATGTGAGCCACTCATCTACAATTCTCTCTCTCTCTCTCTCTCTCTCTCTCTCTCTCTCTCTCTCTCTTCTATACGGATCATTCAACCCATATCTACTGCTCATTCAATTCTCTCAACACACAGCTCTCATCCTAAACCTCTGATTCAACCACCAAAAAACATGAATTGATCGGTTAGAAAACATAAAAAAACAAAATCGAAGGGAAATCGAGAAGAAAGTCGAGCTTCTCTGTGGTTTTCAACCATCAAATCAATCTAGGGCTTGAAATCGAGTTGTGCGCTACTGAAGAACAAATTGAAGAAATCAAATTCAGCTTAAGAACAATGTCGACAACACAATACAATAAATGTTAGTGATTTTTTTGATAAATTACTGGATTTTTCGTAATACTTATTTGAGAACTCTGTGTGAATGAAATTAAATTCAATTGCATTGCATCAATTCAAACTTTCTCCCCCTCGATCACGTGTCTGCATTTGAGCAAATAAACTTTGTGTTATGGATGTTATCCCTAGCATTTGGGATATTTTATCAACTCATGATCGTGTGATTGGAAATCTATGAATTATGATATTACAATATGTAGGAGTCTCGCGTATGAGAATTTGGAGATTTTTAGATCATTATAGTCTTCGCTTCATGTTTTTGAATGTAGATTGCATTGTGGTGCATCTAATAAGTGAGTGTGATTTTGAATGGTTAGAATTGCCTAATGTACCTGGAGTATTTGTTGGAATATGAAACCTCGTTTTGAGATGTGTTGGTCTTGGATGTAAAAATAACATTTATCCATCTAAAATAATACGTATCATATTTGTGGTACATTGTGCTTTGGAATGGTAGTAGGTAATTTGTGAACAATGTTAATTCATTCTAAAAATGCAGTGTGATGCATTGGACCAGTCACTATAGTGCATCTAGGTAGTCATTGTGATTAGAGGTGGCCAAAAAAACTGGAACCGCCGGAACCGAACTGAAACCAGCGGTTCCAAAATCGGAACTGAACCGCCGGTTTCGGTTTAGAACCGAGAACCGCATCGACGGTGGTTCGGTTTCGGTTCCAAAGTTGTGGAACCGAGAACCGCCGATTTCAGTTCTGTTTCGATTTCGAACCGCCGGTTCCTCATATTTTTTTACTTTTATATTTTTATCTATATTTATGTTACAATTCATATTTATTTCACCTAAATGTTACGTTATAATGCATAAAATTAAAATTAAACAACAAAAAGTAGCAAAAAACGAAAAAAAATATAAAAATTGAACCCCAAAATATGTGGTTCCGATTTGGAACCGCCGGAACCGCGGAACCGAACCGTACGGTTCCGGTTTGGAACCGAAACCGAAGTGGTCGGCGGTTCAGTTCCGGTTCCCTTGAGGTGGAACCAAGAACCGCCGGTTCGGTTCCGGTTTCGGTTCCGGAACCGAACCGAACTGCGGCCACCTCTAATTGTGATGCATCTAGGTAGTCATTTGTGATGCAACTGATATTCATGTCATGTTCTCTTTCGTCTTTGGACTTATTGTGTTATGTCTGTTATCGTGTCGATACAAAACACAATACAATTACTTGAATTGACAGCCTTGTAATGTTTCATCATATAGGGGATCAAGACGGATGCAATGTGTCATAGATTCTATCCTCATTTCTGCATTCAAACCAGAAAGTGTTGCTCCAACGCAAACGACATTCCTACTCGGAACATCGATAACGACTGATAAAGATGATGCGAGTCAAGTGATGTGTTACTTCTTGATTAGAAAAACAACACATTGAAGGATAAAGTAAAAAGAGAAGCAGAGTTCTACTATAATGAATGTTGTCAAGATCATAGTTATAATGAGAGAAATTCTTGATTGATTAAGGTTATTAGATAATCATTATTTAGAGCATAATTATATGTACATTTCGAACGAGTTACATATGGTAGAAATTGCCTATTGTGTCCATGTTGTAGCTTCCATACAGTTTGTAGATCTATCAGCCTTTTTACTCCTCAAAACGACGAACCAAGAATAAGAAGGCAATGCCTGCAAGAATCAAGATGACAACAATATATGTAAAATCTTTGAACACATTGATGATGCCAAGAATGAGAAGTGAATATCCTATACCGTAATGGTAAATATTTCAGTAAAGTCAAATTTGTCGTCCTTTTTGGCCTTAACATCAATGAAAATATCTACATAACACCCAAACAAGCAAACACCACATATCATTATCAACAAAACTCACCACCAAAGCGAAAGATACAGTTGAACGTGATTATTTAAACACCAAACCCACAAAGATGTGGATTAATATGATAATGGAAAAAGGTGCAAATACCCCCCTCATGTTGGCAGCGCTAGACAAATACCCCCTTGAACTTTGTTTAGGCGCAAATCCACCCTTCCCTAAAGTTTTCAGGTGCAATTAACCCCTCGCCGTGATGGAAAAGATACTTCAGTTAGAAAAAAATATTTTTGATTTATTTTTATTCTTGTGGGACCCTCACAATTCCCAACGGTTATATACTACATAATTGGTTCTAAAAGCTCAAATTAGAAAACAAATTATTTATTTCGAACCCTAGCTCACAACTATCAAAATTCAGGTGAGGTTCTCCGATAATTTGCACGAAAAAGGATGACGAACCACTTGAAGAAGATGAGATCATCAATATCAACAATAAATAGTTGGCTTAGATTGCAAATTATTGGAGAACTTCGCCTGAGTTTTGATAGTTGTGAGCTAGGGTTAGAAATAAATTTTTTTCTAATTTGAGCTTATAGCACCAATTAATTTTTGGAAATTGTAAGGGTCCCACAAGAATAAAATGAATCAAAAATATTTTTTTTGCCAACGGAAGTGTTGTTTTCGTCACGGCGAGAGGGTAATTGCACCTGAAAACTTTAGGGAAGGGTGAATTTGCACCTAAACAAATTTCAGGGGGGTATTTGCCTAGCACTGCCAACATGAGGGGGATATTTGCACCTTTTCCCTATGATAATATATCCAGAAATACAAGAATCTACTGTACCTCATTCAAGTCCATTGATCTAACTCGAAATAAAAAACAAAGTAGAGAGAGATATTGAATCGTGGAATGTCGACTACCTGTAGGCATATGAATCACAATATCTGCTTTATTAGGAACACGTCCAATAGTAACTACATTATGAATAAAATCATTCATATTAATTAAATTTTAGATTTGGGGAAAAAAGTAATAAGAAACAAAATCGGATATAAAATAAATTCTGTAGAAACAAGATAAAATATAAAATCAACATGCATAATTTAGCATCAATTCTACACACGAACAAACAGTACAAAGAACATCGTTGTAATCTTCAAATGGGACAAAATACAGAATTAGAAAAAAATCAAGGACCAAAAGTTAATGTTGGGAAAATTCTAAGTGTTTTGATTTTATACCAAAATCCATCTGACCCCAGCCTAGTAGATGACTGCTTAAAATCAAGTTGTTTCCAGCTCACCTGTTTTGAACTATTAGATTTTTTAAGTTTACAGATCAAGCAGCTGAAGCCATCCAGAGTATCCAGTTAAGAGGTCAACTGAGCAGAACTGATCAACCAGAGCTGATTCAAACAGAATTGATAAAGCAGAGTTGATCCAAGCAGAACAAATCAAGCAGAGCTGATCCAAGCAGAGAAGATCAAGCAGAGAGAATCCAGCTGAGTAGATCAAGCAGAGTGGATCTAACAAAGCTTCCAGTCGAACAAGATTCAGCTCAACGTCGAAGCCAGCTCCAAGACAACATCCCAATATCATAGGATAAAATCAACCTCGACCAATGAGGTTTCGACAACTCAGCAAATCCTAGAAAGTATACCTAGGATCTGACAGACAGAAAAAACGGATGAGAAGTACAGAAGAAAGCGACGTAAAGTCAGAAAGTAGGTAAGATTCAAACGGCTCTTCCAACGGCTAGTTTGAATCTCCACCTATAAATACAAGTCTTCATACACATAAAGAATTGGGTAAAACAGAAAAGAAAACTCTCTGAACATCAAAAGCCATTCTCTCTACAACAGTCTGCTAAGTCTCTCAAGAACACGAAAATCTCTCGAAATTCTCAAGTGTTCAATATTAGAGTGTTGAGTTCTCTTTTCCAATAAACTAGGCATCTATATCTTCCATATCCAAAGCCTAGAAGTGAACAAACAATCCAGAACTGTGTTCTTCATTGTAAAAATTTGTTCACATAGTTGGAAAACCCCACCTACTCAAAACCCATCATTCCAGGTTGGAAAAAGTTAAGGTTGAAGTCGTACGCTTTCACTGTGCGCGAAAACAGTGTATCGTTTTCTTTGAACACGTAATCTGAGAGGTCACGTTTGTTATAGTATGCGTAAACTACAACCAGCTCAAATGAACTGAGCAACAAGCTAACTGGCTGCTCGTAGAGCCAGTGAATCTAAGGTTAAGGGATTCGCTAGTTTATCTGGTCCGTGGACGTAGGAGTTTCTCTCGGAACCACGTTATTTCTTGGTGTTCTTTACTGCTTTCTCTTATATCTATTTATCTGTTGAACTAACCAAATCATCCAGCACATCATTTGTTTAAAGTTTATATATTTTGGCTACGTGACCCAGCCAGCTGGTTTTTACCAAATTTGATTAAGTGGAAACTGAAACCTAAAGTTTTTAAGCTGTTTTTTCTAAATAATAAACGAGTAAGTTTTCAAGCCATCACATTCCGCACCCACCGCCAGCTGAGTTATTAGTCCAACTTAGGGGTGAGCATTCGGTTATTTGGTCACCGAACCGAACCGAATTCCAATAATCGAATTAAAACCGAATTATAAAGTAAGTAACCGAAACTGAACCGAAAGTTGGTGAAACCGAACAAAACCGAACCGAAATGTTTCGGTTCGGTTTCGGTTAAAACCGAATAACCAAAATAATACACAATATATTTTCTATATTTTAAATAACTAATTAACATGCAATATTCAAGATTCTAAATCCGCAAAAATAATAATCCATATATAATTCCAAAACATTTTAACCAAAACATAAATAAATAATAAAACTTCTAAATCTGCTAAACTATATAAGTTGTATAAGTTATAACATCTTAACAAAAACACTAAATCTGAAAACATTAAATTTTTCTTCATTTATTTTAAGTTGACTGAGCTTTACAAATTACAATAGCCTATTGTATTTATTTTTATTTTTAAATACTAGTATAATACTATATATAAAATAATAAATTATTAAATTAATTATTAATTCGGTTCAGTTTTCGGTTAACTGGATTTTTTTTTTCAAAAACCGTAACCGAACCGAATAACCAAAAAACTAAAATTTCAAAACCGAAACCGAACCGAATACCAAATAAACCGAACCGAATTAGTATTTCGGTTCGGTTAGGTTCGGTTTTTCGGTTTTAGCCGAATTTTGCTCACCCCTAGTCCAACTGACCATCTTCCTAGAAGTTAGTAAGATTCATAACTGAGCTCACTCTTCAAAAGTTTTAACTTGGAAAATTTATATATCTCGGTGTATTAACCTCCCCCTCTACACCGAGAACTCGTTTTGGGACAATCAGTTAAAATAATCATTCCAATAAAGTAAAAATAAATTCTAACCATTAATCTTTAAAAGATCAATACTAACCAAAATTTCTACAAAATTACTATCTTACCCTTACTTTATCATCATACATGACTCAGTATGCATGATAAGCATACATGACTAGTATACACCACACACAAAACAATTCTCTCTCTATCTCTAACAAGCACACACACACACTCACAGAGCACATACACACACTGCACACACACACAAAACACACACACACACTGCACACACATACAAAACACACACTGCACACACACAACTCACATACACTCACACAACACACACACACACACTGCACACACACACAAAACACACAGACGCCACACACACACTGCACACATAGATGCGCGCAGTGGCGGAGCCAGACTTTTTCTTTAGGGGGGTCCAAAATATTTTCCAATAAAATTAAAAATATTAAATTAAATTTAATTAAAAATAAATAATAATATTTAACACTATTATAATGTCATTTAACTTAAAATAACAAGTAAACATAATTGTTTCATAAATCACAACATTTCTCTCCTATTTTTCATGTTCTGAAACCGATGCATAATAGCTTCATCACTAACATTTACAAATACATCCTTTTCAATGTAAGGTACTAATCAATCATTCAAAAGATTGTCTCTCATACGATTGCGTAGAACACTCTTTGATGGTCCCTGAGCTGGGTCTTTGGTGTAGAAGGGGGGTGAATACACCAAAGATAGATTTCTAAAAACTTTTTCAAGTTTAAAACAGAGTTTGTGAGCTCAGTTATGAATCCAATTGAGGAATGTCAGCTGGCGGTGCGGAAAGTGGTGGTTTGAAAACTTAGCTCGATTGCTTAGAAAAACTCAGCTTGAAAATATTCTTTACTTTTTCGACTTAGTCAAGTTATGCAAGTTTGTAGACAAAACACAGCTGTCTTTGGGGAGCAGCTGCATATGCAGATTTGATAAAGATGCAATATGCAAATGGAATTAGTACAATATCTGAAAATAACGAGAAAGTAAATAACACGAGATTTTACGTGGTTCGGAGTAACACCTCCTACGTCCACGACCAGATTCACTGGTAATTCACTACCACTTGGTTTTCAATTACCAAGCAACTTCACAACTCTAACCCGAGCTGTGTTCCAACAGTTTACGGGCATTGTCAAGCCTAATCTTTCAGTTTACGGGTACTGAAAAAACCTTACAACCACTTGAATTTCGCACTTCAAACAAGCGTAACCTTGACCTAACCTTTCTGGGTAAAGAGGGGTTTGGTTTAGGGTTCCAACTATGAACGAGTTCTTACAATGAAGAACTTAGAGTTAGATGAACTCGTTCGAAATCTAGGCTTAAGATATACAATGATTTCTGCCTAGGAATCAGACAAAAAACTGGGCAGTTTCTGGACAAGAAACACTTTAAGATAAAGTGTTCTTTGAACTATTTAGAACTGCTTGTAAGCTTTTGAAGGCTTGAAGAATTCAGAGAATTAAAGCTTGTAGAGAGTTTTTCGTGTCTGATCCTGAGGTTGAAGACGGGTTTATATAGGTAGAGATTCAAGACTAGCCGTTGGAGGAGCCGTTTGAATCTTACCTACTCTTCTTAAATTCATAATCTGTCGTTGGGCGTTTCTGCACCTGTCTTCATTAGTGTCACATCCTAGGTTCTGAAGTCTAGGATGCTGAATTGGCAATCCCTCATTGGTCGAGGTATATTGACTTCCTCTGACTCCGGGATCTCTGCCTTTGGAGCTGGTTTTTGAATTTAGAGCTGGATTGGGTAAACTGACTTGAAGTGACGTCTTCAGAGTTAGTTCCCTTTGTTCTGTACAGCTGAACCAGCTGTGTCTTGAACTCAGCTCGATTTATCTTCAGCTTGATCCTGCTCAGTTTTGAACTCAGCTTAGCTGGAAAACTCAGCTGATAGTTGACTCCTGCTGTAAACACAGCTGGATCTTCTGCTGTCTTGAGCTCCTGCTGTCTTCCGCTTCCTGAACCTGTAAACTTAGAAAATCTAGAGCTCAAACAGGCGAGCTGGAAAACACTACTTAGGTTGATGCGATCATCTACTCGGTTGGAGAACAGTTGGGTTTTGGTATTAAATCAAAACTTTATAATTTTCCCAACAATTTTCCCCTTTTTGATGATGTCAAAACCTAACTGAGACAAAATTTCCCTCTTTTTATTAAAGTAAGGAATTACAGCATAAAAAGAGAAAAAGAAACAAAGGAAAAAAAATCTTCAATTCTTCAATCTTCAATCCCAGCTAGCTGAGTCTTCTCTTCTGCATCTGTTGCTTCTTTCTTTTGACTCGTTTCTCCTTCAACTGATTCAGCTGGTTCCTCTTGCTCAGCAGTTTGCCTCTTCTTTGTTTCATTATCTTCCCCCTTTTTGGCATGATCAACAAGGCGGGAGAGACACTCCATCGTCTTATTGAGCTGTGCAATTTCCCAAATTGCGTCAGCGATCTTCGTTGTATTATCAGTTGTTGCGATGTTTAGTTTGGCTATGATGCGGTTGTCAGCTCTGAGCAACGAGGTCTGGAGTCTTGGTGGCTCAGCTGTTGCATTGGCTGGCTCTTCTTCAATAGCATTAGTCTCAGCTGTGATTGCAGACACAACTTCCTTGGCTTGTTTCAGCTAGGGCTTTCCAGCTGAGTGCTTGGAGGTATGAGTTGGCACTGGAGATGACATCTTCTGAGTAGGGCACAACTTTATTCCTTGTAATTTGGCTTCTTCAGACTTCATTAGATTGAATGAGAAAGTCTGATTCAGCACTTCAGTTGCTCTTGTGACTCCTTTAAGAATGAGGTCTTCAAACCTTGAGATGGAGGCATCACGTGCAACTCTTGAGGGACTTAAGTATTCCCCTTCCACTTCTGAAGTGGTTGGTATGGGGTTCAGCTCATGTTTTCACCATCCAGCTGCAAGTGATCATCGGCTGGATGATGTTTTCCACTTAAGCTTGGTGCAGGGGTTTGAGCTCCAACTTCCATAAGTTGATTTTGAAGCTGGTGTCCCTGTTGATCTGAAGGTAATTGAGGAGAAGGCGGTTGAAGTATTCCATCTACTGTGGGGTTTAAGCTTAGTTGATTGGGGTCTAAGCTTAGTTGATCAGCTGGAATACGTCGTTGTGGTGTTGATGATGATGATGTTCACGCTGGCACATGAACTTCTTCTCCACCGAAAGAAACCACCGCTTGTGGACCTTCTGCTCCTCGGACAGTAGTTACAAATTCTCTCTCAATGTCAGCTGGCTTCTCGGCTGACTGACTGAGCACCTTTAACTTGAGTCTTCTCTTTGAAGACAGTGCTTCAGCTTGTTTTGTCTCCTCAAGTTGTTTCCTCTTCCCAGCTGGGAAGGAAGTAGATGCATGCTACTTTGTCTCCTGCATCTTTTTCTGTGCCTCCGGCGACGGAGCAAGAGCTTTGACATGCATGCTCTTAAAGACTCCGGCTTTATCAACATCTCGTCCAGTTCTAACTGGGCTTCCTCTCAGGTTGAATTCTTTTGTCAGAATCTTGTTGACGTTGATTTCCGCATCCCAGGGAGTTGTGTATCCCTTTCTCTCTTTTATTTTGAGAGAAACAGTGGAGCGGAGGAGGTCTTTTTCCTTTGTCATTCCTAGGAAGAATTCTACAACTTCCTGGTGAATGATGTTCTTGAGCTTTGCAGTCACCCACTGCGTTAGATCGGATCTGTCGATGAGCTTCATTTTCTCCTGGAACTCCATTTTCTTGTGGTTCCTAAGAGTTAAGCAACTCTCATAGTGAAGCTTTGACAGTCTCTTCATGTTGATCGGCTTCTGGAGATATCTTTCTAGATTCCATGTTTTTCTTCTGCAACTTTTGTTAGTTGAACAAATAATACAAAGGGGAGGAAGAAGAAAGAGTGCCGAAAAACTTTTTAGGGTTAATGCAAATGTTTGCGTATCTTCTTCTAGCAAATTTATATCAACTTTCTTGATGAATGAACGATCAAGATTTATAGTTTGATAAGAAGATCTACGACTGGGAGTGATTCTCGCGTCATGCCAGTTTCTTGTTTAGAAAATGCGAGTTAATGTGCGTGAGAGGACGGTTGAGGCGTTTTGACTTTTGTCTTGAAACTCCCATGTTTCAGTTCTTTGCAGACTTTTAATTAACTTTGATTAGATATGACAAGATATGATTTGACTAATGTCTGTCTAAACACAGAATGAGTAGGTGTATGTAATGATGTTGCAAACCTCTCAGCTGATCATCGTAGTCAGCTGATACCTCGGTTATGAATAGCTGTGTTGAGTGATCGTTTTTCCAGCTGGTTCCCGCTGAATAATCCTTCAACTTAGGCATTTGGCTGAGCTTGATTATTTCTCAGCTAGGTTCTTTGAGGTTGGTTCTGAATTCCAGCTGGGTCTACTTCCATTCAGCTGGGTGTGCTTCCATTCAGCTGGATGTAGCTTCGTTTGGGTTGAGTAATCCAAGTAATCCGCACAACATCTTGAATCTTGCTTCTATCAGCGGCTTTGTGAGTATATCAGCCCGCTGTATATCTATGTGAATTTTCTCAACAATCACATCCTTCTTTTCCACGTGATCTCTGATGAAGTGATGGTGCACGTCCACATGTTTGCATCTTGTGTGATGTACTGGATTTTCTGATATAGCAATCGCACTTGAGCTATCACAGAAAATTGGAACTTGTCCAGTTTTCACTTCATAGTCATCCAGCTGATGTTTCAGCCAGAGAATTTATGAGCAGCAGCTTCCAGCTGCCATATATTCTGCTTCTATTGTGGAGGTTGCGACGCACGTTTGCTTCTTTGAAAACCACGAGATCAACTTGCTTCCTAGGAACTGACATGTTCCTGAAGTTGATTTTCTGTCCAACCGATTCTCCAGCGAAGTCTGAGTCTGAATATCCAGTCAGCTGTAGATTGTCTTCAGCTGGATACCACAACCCAACATTCTGAGTTCCATTGAGATATTTGAGAATGTTCTTGGCTGCTTGCATGTGTGCTTCCTTTGGATCAACTTGAAATCTGGCACACACTCCGCCTGTGAAAGAAATGTCTGGACGACTAGCTGTTAGATACAGCAGGGAACCTATTATCTCTCTGTATTTGCTGGAATCAACTGACTTCCCTTTAGGTCCAGGTTCAATCTTCCAGTTGGTGTTCATCGGAATCTTTACTGTTCTGATGGATTGAACTCTATACTTGGCGATCAAGTCTTTCAAGTACTTGGATTGAATTATAAAAATCCCTTCTGATGATTGCTTGACTTGAAGTCCTAGGAAGAAGCTCATTTCTCCCATCATAGACATTTGGAACAGTGTTGACATTATCTCTCCAAATCTTTGGCATAAGAATGTTGATCTTGATCCGAAGATGATGTCGTCTACATATATTTGAACAACCAGGATGTCTTGTCCCAACTTGATGGTGAAGAGTGTTCTGTCTACTGAGTCCTTCTTGAATCCTTTGGATACAAGAAAATTTGATAGAGTATCATACCAAGCTCGAGGTGCATGTTTCAATCCATAAAGCGCCTTCTTTAGCTTGTAGACTTTATTTCCTTCTACTTCAAATCCTGTAGGTTGTTCAACATAGACATCTTCTTTGATTTCTCCATTTAAAAATGCACACTTTACATCTATTTGATAAACCTTGAATTTGTGATGTGCTGCATAAGCGAGAAAAAGTCTGATTGCTTCCAATCGTGCTACTGGAGCAAATGATTCTTCGAAGTCAATTCCTTCTTGTTGTGTGTAGCCCTTGGCAACTAGTCGAGCTTTGTTTCTGATGATGACTCCAAGGGTATCCAGTTTATTCTTGAAGATCCATTTGAGTCATATGACTTTGACTCCTTCAGGTCTGTCGACCAATTCCCAGACACAATTTCTGAGGAATTCATTTAGCTCTTCCTGCATGGCGTTTGTCCAGGGTACACTTTTTAAGGCTTCTAGAATTGTTTGAGGCTCTGGAACTTGAGCTACATAACACGCTATTAGAGCTGTGTCTTCATCATAGACAGTCAGTTCTAGCTCTATTGAGAGTTGAGCTGTGTCAGCTGCTTCTTGATGATCCGATGTAGCTTGAGCAGCTGAGCTTCTGGTTTTGACTTTGTCAAATGGTTCTCCAATGATTGCTGATGATGGATGATCTTTAATCCATCTTCTTCTTTTACGAATTTCTTCTTCCAGCTGATTGATGCTAGAAGTGGCTAGATTTCGTCTGGCTTGGAGTTGCTCTGGAGTTAAGTCTTGAGAAAGAGACTCTCTTTGGATTGAGTTTTGAGGTGACTTCTATAGAAGCTCTGCTGGGGATTCAGCTGTGTCTGGATTTCCAGCTGATGGCATTCCCCCTTGATTTGGCGTTGGAGGTTCCTCTTGATTTCCAGCTGGTGGAGCTTCCCGATTGATTTGAGGTTCCTCCTCTAGCTCATCATCCCATATTAATGGTTCGGCCAGATTCCTGATTCAATTCTCTTGAGCTCTTGTCTGAATCTGCCTTGAAGATTCTCCTTCATTTCTTCGTTTGATAGAATCTCTATATTTGAATGATGATTCGTCAAAGATAACATGTGGAGTTACTTCGACCGTTTGAGTTCTTCTGTTGAAGACTCTGTATGCTTTACTCACAGCTGAGTAACCAAGGAATACTCCTCGGTCAGTCTTCACATCGAATGTCTTGAGTTGTGTTTTTTCATTGTTTAGGATATGACATTTGGATCCGAAGACCTTGAAATATCCAATGTATGGTATTCTGTTATTCCATAGCTCATATGACGTCTTTCCTTGCCTTGTTGTGAGTAGAGAGCGATTCTAAGTGAAGCAAGCTGTGTTGATTGCCTCGGCCCAGAACTTCTTTGGAATGGCAGAGCTGGCTAGCATTGAGGTAGCTGCTTCTTTGAGTGTTCTGTTTCTTCTCTCTGCTACACCATTCTGTTGAGGTGTGCGTCCTGCTGAGGTTTGATATTGAACTCCGTTCTTCTCACAGTATTCATAAATAGTTTCATTGAGAAACTCCGTTCCTCGATCTGATCTGATTGACATTATCTTGCACTCCTTCTGAGTTGACAACCTTTCCAGCAGGATTGGCAGCTTAGTCCTTGTTTCGCTCTTCTGGTACAGGAATGACACCCATGTGAATCTTGAGAAGTCATCCACTATAACCAGAGTGTATTTCCTGCCGTTGAAACTCGCTGGTGTTACTGGACCAAAAAGATCCATGTGAAGGAGTTGAAGAACTCGATCAGTTGACTGAACTGGCTTGAGAGAGAATGATATTCTTGTTTGTTTTCCTTGTTGACAAGCGCTGCAAATATGACTTTTGTCATATACTGGAATTCCATTAGCGAGCTGGTTTCTAGCCAGTTTGTTGATTGTCTTGAAGTTGAGATGATTCAGCCGTCTGTGCCACAACCAGTTGACTTCATTGCTGCTTTTCGATACAAGATAAGTCTTAGGAGGGCTGATGTTCCAGTCAGCGAAATACATATTTCCTTTTCTTTTCCCTCTTAGTAGTATCTGCTTGGTTTCCCTGTGCTTCACTGTGTATCCCTGTACATCAAACTTGACAGAAAAACCGTTGTCGCAGAATTGGCTAATGGAAAGCAAGTTATGTTGCAGTCCTTGTACATAAGAAACATTGGGGATTATAACAGTTTTAGTTTTAAATTTACCATAACCTTTGGTTAGACCTTTGGAGTTGTCACCAAATGTTACTTGTGGGCCTGGACGCTCGATATACTTCTGGAGTAGATGCTTTAAGTGCGTCATGTGCTTGGAACATCCACTGTCCAAGTACCATAGCGTTCTCATCGACTCCTCAATGATGCGTCGTTCCCTTACAACCTATAAAAAAGATCAAAATTTAGGCACCCAGTTTTAATTGGGTCCTTGAGGGTTAGACAGAGATCCTTTTATGACCCAGATCTGCTTGATGACTCGAATTGGGTCATTTGATCTGATGATCCTTCCAGCTGAGTCGATATACACATTCTTTATGTTCTTTGGTTGTTGCTGGTGGGGTCTTGATCTCAGTATCTTCCCAGCTTGATGTCTTTGTTGATGTCCTGGTCTTTTTCGGTATCCAGCTGAGACGTTCCTTTGTCTCTGTTGTCTCTTGTGATATCTTGGCTGGAATTGGTACTCTAGCTAGTGATCATATGAGTGATATCCAGCTGGGTTGATATCTCTCGACGTGTTGTTGATGTTGCTGGTATCTGAACTGTCCAGCCTGCTGTCTTTGTTGAGTTTGAGCACGTTGTTGTCTAATCTGTGCTTGAGGTTGTCTCACAGCTGGCCTTTTTGATGCCTGCTGTGACCTCAACAGTCGTTGCTGAGCAGCTGGAATTGGGTTTTCTTTTGCTCTTACAAACATTACCTTTGTTCCACTTGTGGAAGCAATGGTTGTGTAATCCTTTGATCCATTGTAACCCAGTCCTGCTTTGAGTGATGCTGGACGTTGTGCACTTATGATTTCGTCCATTGTTGTTGTAGCTTTGATGAGAGCTACCATGTAGGGAAAATTAATAGATTTTTGATTTGATACCAAAACCCAGCTGACCCTAACCGAGTAGATGATTGCACAAGCCTAAGCGTTTTTTTCAGCTCACCTGTTTGAGCTTATAGAGTTTCTTAGTTTACAGGTAGAGTCGCAGAAGTTAGCAGAAGACACAGCTAAGCTGGACCCAGCTGAGGTATTCAGCAGAGCAGACTCAGCAAAGCAAGACCAAGCAGAGTCAAAGACCCAGCAGTATCAACACCCAGCTCAGTGACGGAAACCCAGCTCAGTGTCAAAAACCCAGCTTAGTGTAAAAGACCCAGCTTAGTGTCAATGACACAGCTCAGGTCTAAGACAGCTCAAGTTAATGACACAGCTCAGGTTGAAGACACAGCTCAGGTTGATGATACAGCTCAGGTCTAAGACACAGCTCAGAGTCGAGACGCAGCAGAGTCCAAGATGCTGAAGACACAGCAGAGACGCTTAGCAGCTCAAAGACGAAGACCTTCTCCAAGACAAGATCCCGATGTCAGAAGATCTTATCTGACGCGGTCAAATCAGAGAAGAAATAGCTTCTGTAGATGCAGATCTACTTCGTAGGCAAAAGGCCAGAAGTCAATGAGAGTAGGTAAGATTCAAACGGCTCTCTTCCAACGGCTAGTTTGAATCTCCACCTATATATTTCTCCTCACCATTGCAGACCGGTGAGGCTGACGAAAACGACTGAAGAAATAAAAGAGAAAAATAGAAGAATGAAGAACGATCTTCAAAGCCAAATCTTTCAAGAACACCCAGCCAGTCAGCTGTGTTCTTAGTTGTTCACATTTTCAGTCATAGGCAGAATAGATCAGAATAGAAATATCTTAAGCCTAGTTTGAACGAGTTCATAATACTATTTGTTCTTCATTGTAAGAATTCGTTCATAGTTGGAAAATCCATACCCAAACCCAAACCCAAACCCAGAAAGGTTAGGTAAAGGTACGCTTGCTCAAAGCGTGTAATTCGAGTGGTTAGGTTCTTCAGTACCCGCAAACTGAAGGTGTAGGCTTGACAGTGCTCGCAAACTGTTGGAACACAACTCAAGTTCGAGTTGTGAAGTTGCTTGGTACTTGGAAACCAAGTGGTAGTGAATTACCAGTGAACCTGGTCGTGGACGTAGGAGGTGTTACTCCGAACCACGTTAAAATTGCTTTGTTCTTTACTGCTTTGTTTTATGCATTCTGCTAACTCCTCATGAGCATTATTTCAAACTGCATAAACTGACTAACTGAAAAGTGAAATAGAGCTTTGCAATATAATTTGAAGCAACCGACGGACTTTCCAAATCCACCAACTTCTGCACACACTCACACAGCCAGCCGTGTCGATCAAGCTGTCATCCAGCTGGATCGGACACAACCAGCTCTCTGAAAAGAGTTTTAACTTGGAAAAGTTTTTAAACCTTGGTGTATTCACCCCCCTCTACACCAAGGTATCCGTCTTGGGACCAACATACCATCTTCTTAGATAGTACCTCTTCGGAACTTTTCAGCTCTATAATCTCAGCTAACTTCTTTTCTGATTCAGCTGTGGCCTTTTCCAATTCTTCCATCAGCTGTTACTTTTCGTAATAGAAGTCTTTCATCAGCTGATCTTGTTTCACTATTTTGTCTTTTAGTGAAATAACTTCCTCTTGGAGCTGTGTTGTATCAGCTGCTTCTGATACCTTTTTCCTTTCCAGTTCCACCTTCAGCTCGGCATTCTCACACATTATGATGTCAAGGATCTCTTGAAGCTCCTAGGAATCGTTCATAACCTTCTCTACTAAACTCCAATCAGGTAGCCCTGATTCTGAAACCTGTGTAAAGTGTTCGTGTGATGGTGAAAGGTTAGATAGATTTAGAGTTCTTGACATTACCTCATCTTCATCAATTTCGTCTGTCTGTCCCATGAAGCATGTATCCCATTCAGGTTCATCATAAGCCATCAGTGCTTCTTCTTCTGAGTATGAAAATGGCATGTTATCTTCCATTTTGTTGCACTCCAACTCCTCGTCAGTGATGCAGGCTCTCCTTCTGTCAGTTGCCTTAGCTTTTAGTTGGTCTTTATCTTTCTTGGATAGCTTCGGACAGTCTAGCCTGTAGTGTCCCGGTTCCTTGCAGTTGAAGCATCCTTCGTCTGTTCATTTGTCAGCTGACTTCTCATCAGCTGCTGCGTACTTGTCTCTGTAAGTTCTTGCGAACTTCTTGTACTTGCCCTTGCTGGTGTTGAGTCTGTTGTAGTTTTTGACCAGCATGGCTATCTCTTCAAGTAGCTCTTCCTTGCTCATGTCCTTCTTGTCCTTCTTTGATGACTCAACTGACTGCATGTATGTGGATTTTTCAGAGTTAGCTCTGAATGCAATCTCCTTTGGCGCAGGTGTCAGCTCTTCATCATTCTGATTGCTTGAAGATTCTTTCATGGTAATCTTCAAGTTGTATTCGTTGGCTTTGAGCAGGGAGAATAATCTTTCTGTTGAAAGATCACCCAAGTCAATTCGACTTTGGTGTACCACCTTGTATGAGTTCCATTCAGCTGTGAGCGCTGAAAGGACTTTTAGGTTCTTTTCACGTTGGGTGTATTTCCCAGTTCTGATGGTTTCAATTTCTACCACGATATTTGAGAATCTGAGTTCCATCCCTTCGATGGACTCGTTGACAAGCTGCTTGAAGTTATCAAACTTCTAGCAGGCGATTGTGAATTTATTTTCTTTTATCTCCTCCGACCCTTCGCATAGCTTGGCTAGGGTTTCCCACATCTCCTTTGCGGTGTTACAGTTGATGTTCTTGCTGAGGTAGGCGTTGGAGACTGTTTACGAGATGGTGTTCCTCGCGAAGCTGTTTAATCCAGCTTGTTTTCTTTCTTCTGAGGTATGTTCATTCTTTGGTTTGGAAATGAGCTGATACGTTGGTTGTCCACCATCTTGAGCTGGAACAAGCTCGTTTCCTTGTTTGTAAATGATGATGGGTCCGTCTATGATGACGTCCCACATCATGTCATGATGCGCACAAAGAAAGCTTTTTAATCTGAACTTCCAGATTGCATAATCGTCGACCGAGAAGGTAGGAAGGTTCCTGTTAAGATATGAATCCATGGAGATATGCACAGTATGAAATAATATGAGTTTTTCCAAAAGAGGATATGTTCAGCTGACCACTGACAGATTGTCAAGACAAATCTCTTGATTCAGAAACAACGGTCTTTTGAACCACTGCTCTGATACCAATTGATGGTCCCTGAGCTGGGTCTTTGGTGTAGAGGGGGGGGTGAATACACCAAAGATAGATTTCTAAAAACTTTTTCAAGTTTAAAACAGAGTTTGTGAGCTCAGTTATGAATCCAGCTAAGGAAGGTTAGCTGGACTAATAACTCAGCTGGCGGTGCGTAAAGTGGTGGTTTGAAAACTTAGCTAGATTGCTTAGAAAAACTCAGCTTGAAAATATTCTTTACGTTTTCGACTTAGTCAAGTTATGCAAGTTTATAGATAAAACACAGCTGTCTTTGGGGAGCAGCTGAGTATGCAGATTTGATAAAGATGCAATATGCAAATGGAATTAGTACAATATCTGAAAATAACGAGAAAGTAAATAACACGAGATTTTACGTGGTTCGGAGTAACACCTCCTACGTCCACGACCAGATTCACTGGTAATTCACTACCACTTGGTTTCCAAGTACCAAGCAACTTCACAACTCTAACCCGAGCTGTGTTCCAACAGTTTACGGGCACTGTCAAGCCTAACAAATCACCGATTGGAGAACACTACTTAAGTTGATGCGATCATCTACTCGGTTGGAGAACAGTTGAGTTTTGGTATTAAATCAAAACTTTATAATTTTCCCAACACTCTTGATAATCTTCATTGCTGGAAAAGCTCTTTCAACCGTAGTAGTGGCAACTGGTAAAGTCAATGACAGCTTAACTAACAAATACACCAACGGAAAAACGTAATGTTTCCTTGTAGAAACCATCTTCTTAGCAAGATCTCCAATCCCTGATAGTTCTGAGAACTTTTCATCCATGCGTATATCAAAAATAAAGTTCTCAAGCTGACTTTCAAGTTCATACAAAGCAACTTCAGAAAAATCAGACAGATAAAACTTTGCAAGACGAATTAGCTTCTCAGTATCAAAGGCAGAAAATGAATCTCTAGGATCCAAGCATGACATGCCTAAAATTAATTCTGTGTTAACTTCATCAAAACGTTGATTCAACTCTAGAGCTTGCATGTCAATCACCGAGTAAAATAGCTCAACTCGATAATGGTGAAGATTCGTTATTTTTTCAGCTCTACGCCTTTCTCTTCCTCGAGCTGCATATTCTTCTTCCATATCTAGAAATTCAATCTCATTTCTACTACAAAACTTAGAAATGTCAGTTAAAATTATCTCCCAGCCTTTATCTCTCATTCCTTGCAAACGTGATTTTGCTACATTAACAATAGCCATTGCATTAACAATATCTTGTTCCTTCCGTTGTAGCACTTGAGAGAGTTCTTATGTGATACTCAAGATTTTCTTCATAAGATGTAACACAAAGACAAACTCAAATCGACTAATAATCTCTAACAAATCCATAGCTTCAGACGTTTGTGAATCATCACTACCATTTGAGCCAACATACTCAAGAACATCAACAACAGAAGAAAATAACATGCACTAGTTGATGAGAGTACCGTAATGAGAACTCCAACGAGTATCCCCGGGTCGTTTCATCCCCATTTCTTGATTTAATCCTCTTCCGGTCTTTATTTCATCACTTGCAATGCCCTCAATAATCTTCTCTCTTTGGCTCTCTCGAAGCATATCCATACGCTTACATGAACCTCCAACAACATTACATAAACGCGAGATAGTATTAAAGAAAGTCCCAACAATCATAGGTTTTTTTGCAACAGCAACAATTGTTAATTGTAGCTGATGAGCAAAACAGTGAACATAATAAGCATTAGGATTCCTCTTAAGTATCAAACTTTTCAATCCATTGAATTCTCCTCTCATGTTGCTTGCACCATCATATCCTTGACCTCTCAAACTATAAATGCTCAACCCATAAGTAGAAAACAAGAAATCAATTCCCTTCTCAAGTGAGGTAGCAACTGTGTCACTAACATGTACAAGACCAAGAAACCGTTCAATGACACATCCTTTCTTATTCACATAACGTAGAACAACACCCATTTGCTCTTTAACAGACACATCCCGACACTCATCAACTAATATAGCAAAAAAATCATTACCAATATCATCAATGATAGATCTAGTTGTCTCAACTGCCATTGCATTTATGATATCTTTTTGAATGTCAGGTGATGTCAGTTTATGGTTTTCAGGAGCATTCTTCAATACAACATTAGTTATCTCATCGCTGCAAGAAGCCAAAAGTTTCAAAAGCTCAATAAAATTGCCTTGATTTAAGGATTCTTCCGACTCATCATGCCCTCGAAAAGCCATTCCTTGCATAAGAAGGTAGCGGAGACATTTCATCGATGCATTTAATCTACAGCGATAATCCATCTTAGATTGTTTTGATACTCTAGAAAGTGTCACCTCAATATGTTGGGCTTGATTCATCAAATCTTGACATGCCAATCTACATTTATTATGATCACTATTAACATCTCCAACATGTTCTCTCAATCTTTCTTTCTTGCGCCAAGTATTAAACCCTCCAGATATAAAAGCATCGTGTCCTTTTTCACTACTTCCCGATGAAAATAAATAACAATATAAATAGAAAATCGCATCTTTTGCAATACTATATTCCAACCACATCTTAAATTCATCAAACCAAGCGGGAACAAATTTTCGCTTTCTATTTGCCTCTATCTTTTGTGGAAAATCATGATTACGCGGTTGACATGGACCTTTTAATAAGTAAGCTCTACGCACCGACTCAATTAAGTTCGGATGATAGCTCATCATATTAGGTCGTAGTCCCGGATCACTTGGAAGATTTAGTAAATCAACTTCTTTTGATGATGCTTTAAGTTGAGGATCAACTTCAATATTCACTTCCTTCGATGATGCTTTTGGTTCAACACGTGTAGTAGGATCATTAATCGTTGAAGATGAACCATTCATATTTGTAGCACGTACGGGATTGAAATAACGTTTCATTTTTTACTGGTGCTGTAATATTTTTCAACCTGTAAATAACAAATAAAAGTTAGCACATTTCCATAAAGTTTATATTTAATAATTCAAAACCTCTAATTCCAATTGTTGGCCATTATTATCAACTTTGATTTATAAATTCTCACAATTTGCTTTGTCCCCCCTGTCTCTGGTCCCCCACAGAAAGTTTCAAGATTGATAATTATTCAATTAATAAAGTTCCAAACTCCAATACATCAAATCGGTGAGAGTATAAGTCAGGGGGGTTGGATGTAGCATATTGAAGTTAATATAATTAATAAGACATTTTCAATTCATTTCCTTCCTTTCTACAGCCTATTATCCGAGAAACCATAAACTCTGAAGTAGTGAAGTGGTCAGGATTCCTATCCCACTATTGAAAATAAAAACATCAGCCCCACGGTAGCTCAGCGGTCTCAATCTATTGTAATCCTCTTCACAAGTCAATCGTGAACCCACCAAAACCTACCATCAGACGGTCCAGACCAGAATCGAAGGAATCTATCAAAGAAAGGAATTACAGAGAAGAGAAGAAGAGAACTTACCAGAAATCGGCGACAGTAGGAGGCTACACAGTTGCAAGCAACGGTGCCGGCGGACGATGAGCCGACGATTGAGAAGCGATTACAACTACCGACGATGTGAGATGAAAGAAGAAATTTGAGTTTTTTCAGATGTTAGGGATTACAGAGATGAAGAATTAAGCTTGAATAATTGGGACTCCCGTTAGAAAGGAAGACAAAAATCCTATTTTTTATTTTATTATAATATATTTATGAAATTACTAAAATACCCCTACTTTTTTATAAAATCCCAGGCCCCTAGCTCCGCCAGTGGATGCGCGCACACACACACACCAAAAAACACGCGCACACACAAAAACATGCACACAAACACACACACACTACACACACACATATACACACGTATATAGACACGCACACACACACACAAATGCACATACACACACACACACAAAAACACGCACACACACATACATGTATGAATTTAATTTTTCATGTATGGACTCATGTATTCATGTATGTAATTATGTATGTCATGTATGCATTCATGTATATCATGTATGGATCATGTATTCATGCATATCATATATGCATCATGTATGAAGGACATTTTGCTAATCCGAGTTATTATTTATCTTTCAAAGATTATTAGTTAGAATTTATATTTGTCTTTTAAACATGGTTATTTTCCCACATTAACTCAAAAATCAAAATCACAAATCTGTAAAATTGATTGCACAAATTCGCAAAAATTAAGACTTACAAGAGAAGACTAGTTACGATGAAATGAAGAAGAATAATCTCGATGAACAATCACGAAGAAGAATCGCTGATGAGGAAGCACACAGGATAGAAGAAATGAAAGAAGAAGAAAAATTAACCGGAAAAGAAACACATATAGAGAGGAGAATTTCCTAAATTTTAGAGGGGAGAATTTCCCTCTAAAATTTTACACAAATTTGCAAAAATTAAGACTTACAAGAGAAGAATAATCACGATGAAATGAAGAAGAATAATCTCGATGAACAATCACGAAGAAGAATCGCTGATGAAGAAGCACACATGATAGAAGAAACGAAGAAGAAGAAGAAGAAAAATTAACAGTAAAAGAAACACATATAGAGGGGAGAATTTCCTAAATTACTAATTTAGCCCTACTTAATAAAAAAGTGTGGTAGTTAGTCAACTTATTAAGATTAAATCCCAGTAATACATGTAACAGAATTAAAGGTAGAGATTTATTCTAATTTCTTAGGTTAAGTTTAATTCTTATACGGTCCATCTCCTACATATATATTTGTATAGATTTTTTTATTTTTTGAACAAGAGGATATGAAGAATAAAATAAGAACATGTTTAGAATTAACCTATTTTAAAGCTCTCCAATGTTCCAACATTTTTTTGGTGGGGGCTCTATAGTCTCCACATTAGACACCAATTGTGGAGGCTCGTATAAGAATAAAAAAATAACATGTTCGCAATCATATGTTTTTTTTTTATTATTATTATTATTATTATTATTATTATTATTATTATTATTATTTTTGAGAATAGTTCGCAATCATATGTTGAAAAAAACATAGGCATAAGGTACAATTTGAAAAAGGATTGCAGAAGGTACAAGTTGGGAGAGCGCAACCTCTTTAATCAAACTTACAAAAGGGTTTTGATTCTTTTGAATCTTCTCTCCAATCTTCTAAAACCCAGGTAACCAGAAACTTTTGTTTCGTGTTCAAGTAGTTTGTTCTTGTCCTTCGCGAATAAAGAATTCTGATTCATTCGTTCTATTTCAGTGTTTAATTTAGTTAGATTAGTGCAGGTGTTCATTCTCATTTTCCTCGAAATTTTTGAATTTTATTTGTAAATTTGGGGGAAAGGTGAGAACCTTCTAAATTTCCTTAAATTTTTCTTATTATCTTTCTTTCTTTCTTTTTTTCGGAGTATGAAATTGTTTAATTTTGGGTGTTGAAATTTTGTCATGGCTGGGAAGGTGATGGAGGCCAAGATTGGTGCGGTTCTTGACGCGTCTGTCGTTGCGCCGCCAGAAACGGCGAGAGATATGTCTCAAGCAGAGAGCTTGAATCAGAGTGTGGAGGAAATGTTTTTACAAGTTGATCAGGTGCAACTTTTGTCTTCTTTTTCTAATTTTGATTGCATGGTATTTTATTCAAATTCTGAATGAGCCTTGAATTTTAAGGTGAAACTTTTGCGCCTTAACAGTTCTGAACTGAAAGGTTTAGTTGGAAAGAGAATTTTGTGTTAGGAAACATTAAAATTGGGAGATGGAATATCTTTTGATCGTTTGCTTAGTAATCTAGAGCATATAACACTGAGCCGTACATACGAACTGGTTGTGTGAAGGGTATAAAAGATGTGATTCTTATTTCTTACACATTATGCATTATCTAAGACGTGGGTGTTTTCGATATCTCTTACATTGTTCATAGTAATAATAAAATTGTAGTATTATTTATTTGTATTATTCGTATTCGTATCTGTGCACTTGCAGCTTGAGCAAAAGCTCGATGAGATTGAACAATTTTACTCCAATTCAAATACAAAGAACCCAAGCACTCCGAGAGGTGGTTGTTTAGTGAAGGACAAAGAAAGGGAGAAGTTCCCTTCGAGCAGCTTTAAGAAGAGGCGGCAAGATGCAGCTAGTACACGAGCAGCTGCTACTCAGAGAATGCAAGAACTTATGCGCCAATTCGGGACGATAATGCGTCAGGTAACCAACCCTATTAGTTCGTTTAGTTTAATCATAAGTTTTTTATTGTCTCGTAAATGTGTTGTACTGCTAACGAATCTATTTAATAACTTTGTATGGCTTCTACTCCTTTCTTGCATGTTAGCTTTAGATTGACATAAATTTAAGCTGAGCTCTGATAGAAGTAAGATGAAATTAGACAAGAACGTATAGGAAATTGAATTAACACCTCACAAAAGGAGGTTCACATTCACAGGAAAGCATTCCTGCCAATAGCTGTTCTTCAAACAACGATAGTTCAGAACGATCCAACCCTAAACTAAGACAGAGAAATATAATATCCTAAGCCCCGCAACAGGGGCGAAATCCATGGACCAGCAAAAGGTTTATTTGAAAATAAAATAAAGAACCAAACCGCTAACTAAAGCCCATAACCCTAACCGACTACTCCTCTGCGTGAATACTCCTTCGGAGATGCCCCTGGCATGTTGCTAACAAGTTTTTTCTATTTTCTCGTCTGTTTTGAAATCCTTATAAGTGGAAGTTAGGGGAATGTGCTTATGAACTTAGAAAACAATGTTCGGAACAATCTACCACTGGAGTTACAGCGTAGTATGAGCTGTTTTACAATGTTAGTCCTGTTTAGTTACAAATGTGCTGATGAGATTATGTTTCTCATCATTTATTTATCACTTTAGTTATCGTTGTTGGATTTTGCAATTTCAGATTACTCAACACCAGTGGGCGGGACCATTTATGCAGCCTGTAGACGTAGTAGGTCTTGGTTTGCACGACTACTATGAGGTAAATCTTAATTATCTCTAGTTCATAACTGTCATGATTTTGATTACAAATTACCTGTTTAGCAACACCTCATCTCCCGCCAAAACCAAGAAAAAAATAATAATGAAAATAAAAAGAAAAAGAAGAAGAAAGGAAAGAGAAAAATCCACTAAAAAAGGAAACAGAAAAAATATCCCACTTGCCTCCGGTCTGCCAGTCATGCACTCATGCATGCTCAAAATACCAATTGCTTACGAAGAACTGTTAGAAGATAAATAGATCAATGTATTCAGGACTGGATCTGTATGAACCTTGAAGAATGAATGATAAATGGGAGAATTTACTCAGCACATTTTCGTCTCATTTCTTGTTTTAGCCTTTTCAGTCACCTGGCAGTTTCCTATCCCCTTCAGTCTTCCAGTTTCCACTTTTATTTCTACTAACTTCTTACAAATGAATTCTAGGTTATTGAGAAACCCATGGATTTTAGCACTATCAAATGCAAAATGGAGGCCAAAGATGGTACTGGGTATAAAAATGTTCGAGAAATATGCGCTGATGTGAGGCTGATATTCAAGAATGCAATGAAATATAACAATGATAGAGATGATGTCCATATTATGGCCAAATCTTTGTTGGATAGATTTGAGACAAAATGGTTGCAACTTCTGCCAAAAGTCGATGAAGAGGTTTTAATTTGTTACTTGAAAATTTCATAAATAGCATCTATGCATCTATGATTGATAAAAGTAGCAATATTGCCTTCTTTGATTTATATGTGCCTATATGCTGACAATAAAAGAACATGTTCAGTAGTTTTTCTTCAAATTTAATGTATGACATATAGATTGTTTGTTTAAAGGAAGAAAGGCGGAAAGAAGAAGAAGCTGAGATGCAACTAGATATGCAGCTTGCACAAGAGGCTGCTTATGCCAAAATGACTAGAGAATTAAATCTTGATGTAAGTGAAAAGGACTCGTGTACTTTGATAAATTAGCACCCTCTCCCAAACTAAATGAAAGAAATAAAGGAATGGGACACTTCTAGTTTAGTTAGTTGCTCTTTCATCGTATTCTTTTCTTGCCTATGTTTTTCATTTTACCTAAGATGTCCTCATGGAAATAATCTAAAAGCATTATTAACCATAACCATTCCAGCTGGCCGAGTTTGACACACATCTCGAGGAACTCAAAGATTTGGTACTTCAGAAATGCAGGTTTTTTCTGCCTCAACATGTAGAACTTGATTTGTTTCTTGCGTATTTTCTCTGTTTGACTATCCCTTACTGTTTTGTGCCTCATCACTTTCAATCATTATGAGCAGTTACATACTTTTTATTGTCCATCTACACATGGCAGTGTTATTTCAGGTAGAATAGGGCGTCCTTTGAGACGGTTTGAACGTAACCAAAATCCATGCGACAGGAGAGTAATACTTTCAAATATAAGAAAAATCATTACTTGGATCATCCATCTTACGGATATAGTCCGCGACACCCTTCACACAAGTTTTGTTTAAGTTATTGCCTTATTGGTGATACCTTGACTATCTTTGGCGTACAAGTATTCTATGAAGTATTCACTGCAAGGCTGTATTTATGACATTCTAATGTGATGATAAAAGGTTTTCATTTTTTTTTATTTTTTATATTTGGGGAGAGGAAAGCAATGTGGTTGTGGTTGAACCCGAGACCTCTCCCTTTACACATGGGAGGTATGCTGCTGGGTTTCCCCGAAGGGATATTTATTTGGCTTTTTAAGTTTTATGGGAATCTTTTAGCTGCATTTAAGTTATGGATTCTGTGTGCTAAGTACTTTAAATTCGGTATATTATATAAGGATCAAAGTCCTACACTAGGTTGCTTAATTCACTGATAACCTCAGGCTGTTTTGCTATTACAGTTGTGATTTCTAGCAACTGTCCTTGCAGTTGTGAATTTGTTTCTACTATAAAATTCTTATATGAGTGAATTTTTTCCTGAAACAAATAGACATGGGTGGGATTACATTGTCACTTTTTTTTGTTTCACTTGTTTTCTTTTCCTCCAAACTATGTGTATAAAGTTCTATGATGGTATCAATGAATTCATATCTATCATGTGTATTGATTAATTTTTACATCATTTCTTATTCGTGGCAAATAATATGTTCTACTTCCACTTTTTCTTGTCACTTCACTATAGAGTGACAACCCAAAATTTTTGTAGAATTTAAAAAGTTACTTCTGCTACTTCCAGTCACTCAACCCCAATCATTAGTTCCATGTCACTTGCACCGGCATTTTGTGGCCCATTGCTCGCAGGTTTTTCTCTAATCTCACTATCTTACGTTTACCCACCTTTTTTAATCTTTTTTTACTATGCTCTCCATTCTTTCTTGTCCTCTCAAGAGCTAGGCTTCCTTCCACCTCCTCAAAGAATCTAGTAATCACACCATAATTGTGGGAGAAAAAATATAAAAATTGTGCATAGAGATAAAAGAGAATTTATGGCAATTTGATGGAGGTTGTTTGGTTCATTAGGTTATCCCCTGGACCCAGTTTTAGATGATTGTGATTATCATGATGACCCGTATTAGTGTTAGCTCATCCTTTTGGGATCATGATCCTTGATCATGGCCATTCTGGCTCTCTGTCCCCGGGCGTAAGGGGCATGATTACCTTTCCTCTTTCTCTAGAGTCGGTTCAGGGGTTCAGATTTGATGAAGGCAACTGAATGTTAGGTTTGCACTCATTGGGAGATTTAACCTGAGACCTTATCTACTGGGGAGCTCCGGCTTTACTTGTGTTCTTCACCAGTGAATGCCGGATGACAGCGACCATGCGTAGCTTTATTTATTTTCGTATTTCCATATATACTTATTTGAAATATTTATTTAAGAGGTGGAGAAAGCTACCAGGTTAAACTTCATCTATATCAACTTTGTTCATGTACATAATGGACTACATGGTAAACTGAATATTGACACTCTGATAACGAGCATCAGTTCAGATTGCATGACTGTTTTTAGGCATCTGGGATGAATTTGGCATCAGTTATATGGTAGTATCTTTTGGAAATCCTTGAGATGTTAATACTTTAATCATTTTTATTGGTTGATGTTTTCCTCAATATCAGAGGGGCAGCTTCTATTATATGTATGTCTTGGTGTCGTAGTCTAAACATATTATTATTGCTTAAATTTATGTTTTGTTTCAGAAAGATGACAACTGAAGAGAAGAAACAACTTGGGAGTGCTATAACGCGTCTATCTCCCGAGGACATCAACAAGGCCTTAGAAATAATTGCCCGGAATGACCCTACGTTTCAAGCAGCCGGAGAAACTGTGGAAGTTGACATTGATGCACAGGTCATCAAACATCGTTCTTCTCTCTTCTTTACACCCTTACATTGTAAGATCGGTAACTGACTCAAAGTACTTCCACCTCTCGATGTGCAGAGTGAATCCACCTTGTGGAAATTGAAACTTTTCGTGAAAGACACATTGCAGTTGCAGATGAAGAGTTCAACGAGCACTGGTGGGAACAACAATGGGGACGACAATCAAAACTGCAGTAACAAAAGAAAGCGAGACGTACCCGAAAGCCTAGCTAAAACTGCAGCACAGAGGAAGAGCAAAAAGCCTCCCAGCTGATCATGGCATGCAATTCTATGTAAATGATGATTTCTCATTGTATAGGTGCCTTGAAACTCTGTCTTCCTAGTTATATATATTATATATTAAACTAGATATTGGAATTTTATTACTGCTGACCTACATAAGGCATGATAAAAAAATAGTGTAGATAGGTTTCTCTGTCCTAAGAGGGAGTATTATTATGATTTATGGTAGAATAAAGACCTATTAATAATGATGTGTAAAATCGAATCAGGTCGATCTCCATACAATTAATATGAGAGGGACTCCGAATTGAGAAATGTAGGAAAATAAC
Source organism: Agastache rugosa (assembly GCA_031470985.1). NCBI lineage: Eukaryota > Viridiplantae > Streptophyta > Magnoliopsida > Lamiales > Lamiaceae > Agastache > Agastache rugosa. The sequence goes on from CM062604.1 coordinate 9,703,773, forward strand.
ACTTTATGGATTAAAAAGTTTAATTCTAGCACATTTTAAAGAAAAAGTAATAAAAGTTTATTATATGTTTTTACATATTCTAAAATGTGAATTCACATGTATACATTTGTACTTTGATATATTATCTGATGTGATTTTACATTTGAAAATTTGATCATTAACAATTGATTTCAATAAAAAAAAATGTGAAATCGGGAGGGAAGGGCATAAATGTCAAAAAGTGTTATTTTTATTACTTTTTTTAAAATACGCTGGAACCTTTTTAATTCATAAAGTGCTATTTTCTTACTTTTCCCTTCAGAATTCGTAATTATAAATGTAAAAGATATGAGTTTGGTCGATCTCCATACAATTATTCTCATTACCTTCAGCTCACACAGAATCATTTTAGTTGGTATGTTTTCCAAACTGGGCCCTACATAGGAAATATTCTTCTGCCATAATCATTTTATTTAAGTTTTTAGTTGTCTGCTCTGCTAGTTGGAGGAGTCTAGGACAAGAGAGTCTTGTGTGACTCGTTTTCTTTATTGAGACAGTTTCGTGTACGTTGCATCATTTTTTTATTTTTATTGTAATTTTTAATTGTTAATATTTAGTTAATTCTAATGGAAGTTTAATAAACTATAATCAAGGATAAATAAATTATAATTGAAATTATTAAACTCTAATTGGGATAAATAAATCCTAGTTCATGTTTTTTATTTTTATTTTTATTTTTATTTTTATTTTTAATTGTTACTCCCTCCGTCCAAATAGCAAGGTCTCGCTTTCTTTACATAGCAAGGTCTCATTCTAAAAATGGAAACAATTAACTCTTCAAAAGCTATGTGATCTACCACTTTTTATCTTTTTACTCATGTTTCTACATAACCGTGCTCAAATCAAATGAGACCTTGCTATTGGGACGGAGGGAGTAATATTTAGTTAATTCTAATGGAAGTTTAATAAAACTATAATTAAGGATTAATAAATTATAATTGAAATTATTAAGCTCTAATTGGGGATAAATAAACCTAGTTAAATTAATAAATTCTAAATAGAATCAATAAATTTTAATTGTTATTAATAAACTTTAATTGCTCCTTAATTACTTTCTAAATACTCTAATTTCCTTAATTACTTCATAATTTCCTTAATTACCTTCTAATTATAGTCACGGTTTGTTGTACCCAAAATTTTGCTATCTTTATTTGTCACCTTTAGATAAAGGTCCACACAAAAATAATTCAAGAAGTCTGCGCGCGCTTCAAAATTGTGTAGTCGGGAAACAAAAGAAATGAACAAAATCAAAAACAGTTAAAAGAGAAACCTATAAATTCTCCATTCACAAAAACCAAGAAACACTAAGAGAAGAAACTAAAATGAGATTTGATACAAACAAGCAGTTTCACTTCAGAGAGAGAGAGAGAGAGAGAGAGAGAGCATGTCTTAGCTCCGAACCCAACGGGCTAGTTCCGTAGGATTCACAACCCCGGGTACGTGCACTGCTTTGTTCCTCACTAAGTTCGCCACCTCAAAATAACTCTGGACCATCGGCTCCTCGCTCGGCTCGGCTTCCTTACTCGACTGGCTCACGCTTCGGCTCTTCCAATTTCTTTGCACCGGCTCGGCTCCAGCTCGATCTGGGTCAAACTTCTCCCCAAACAGCGTTCCCTTCGCCAGAAACTCGTAAGCCATGTAACCAGCCAAAAGCCGGTAAGACGTCAGCGGCGGCTCGGCTCCATTAATCGATGACGTGGCGGGATGAAGCGCCTCTTCCTCCTTTCTCTTTCGTGATGCCCCCAGCGTCATTACTCCACGTGACTGAATACTCATCTGGAGCGTCCGTTTTATTTTGGCAAAAAGGAAAAAATTAAATGAAATATTAATAATTGATTCACAAAAATAGGGAAAATAATCAAGACTGCGACAATTTATATTTAATAAAATGAATAAAGAGGACCAAACTATGAATTGAAAAAAATGTGAAGAAAAAAGTAGGATTAAGAGATACGAATAAAAAAGGCATTTCAACTTACGGAAGAAAGACAATATTTCAGTTTCTAATTAACAATTTTTGACGTACGGATTGGGGAAAGAAAAATGAGAATATAGGTAGATTTGAACATCCAGAATTAGGCGATGGATCTAGGACGGAGTGGCGGCGATGAAAAAGGTGGCTCAGCCGCAGCGCGTGGCGAGAATAACGGAAGTTGCATAGAGAGAGAAATCAGAGAAAGACAGAAGAGAGGCGGTTTTATAGACTGGGATGGCGATGGTTGTGCAGAATTGATGCGGAACTTTGTATTAACTGGTGTTTGTTTAATGCCCTGTAGTTGACGAATTATTTCTATATTGCCATTGCATAGAAACATGTTTTTCATTAATATGTTTATCAATCCAAAACAACATTGCTTAACTAAATGTATACCGAATGAGATTTAAATTATTTTGTTATGTGTGAAATATAGTGTAAAAAATGATATTGCTTAATCAAATGACATATAAAAAATAGACATGTCGGTAACATAATGGTGTTTCATTTTCAATATTATTAATTTTTTTACTATTCATATCAAATATATAAATAAAATCGAAGGGACATTATCTGTAATAGAAAATTATTTACCTTGAAGCAATCATGTTTATACTTTGTTTCTTTGATTTGTTATGTAATTTAAATGATATTATAATTATATTAGATATTTTTATTGAAAAAAATTGGACTCCCCTGGATCGAGATCCTGGCTCCGCCACTGTCTGGGACGATGGGTATGGGGATTAATAAAAGTTAGGTGTAGTGGGTTGTGAGTGGAGGAAAATGAATATTTTGTACAGTGTAGTATTGTGAGTAGAGGAAAACGAATATTGTGCAGTGGGGATAATATACAAAAATGAAAAGAATAATTTTCGTGGATATACGGACTGAAAAGAAAAACAAGAAATAATTGTTGTGGACGGAGGGATTTAATCCCTATATTATTAAAATTTATTTCAATAGATCTTTGTACACATTTTTCATAAAATTTCTATACTTCCGCGTTTTATTTGAATAGGTCATGTTTTGACAAATTTTAAAAATAAGTCCATGACTTTTCAGTATATTTACGCCAATTTCTGAATATTGGGATTGTCCAAATCCAAATTCAAATCCAAAACCTATTGAATAAAATAATTCAACGACACATCTGCTAGCGTACGTGTCAAATCAAATGTTTTGAATGTCATGCGAGCAGTCACTTGTGCTGCCGCCGCTCTGCATGTCCGCCACGCACTCTTTACACGGTAAGTTTCTCTCTCCTCCCCACCGCTCCTCCATTTTCTATATCTATCTCTGTCGATCTTCGTAAACTCTCTCACTCTTCATAGAAGCAAAGAAATCGTTCAGAGTTAATTAGTGTGTTAACATTCTGCAGGAGATTTGCAATGGCGAAAAGTTATGCTGTAGCTGCAGGTGGGGTCGACAAGAATGCTGCGTTGTCATCGGAAGCGCCGCTTGCTCCGGTGACTATGGAGCGTCCGGTGCGATCCGATTTGGAAACTTCGATTCCGAAGCCCTGTGAGTCTTCTTTCATGATGGATTTTCTTTCGCGATTTTGGTTGCTTCGAAAATAGTGTAATTTATTCTGTGTTGTGTTGAATCGCATCTGCTTTTATCGAATTTGCAAAAATGTTGATATCAGCTTTTGTTACAAAACGCACAAGTGGACAATCATAATTACTCCCTCCGTCCCCTAAGTGTCAGCAGCCATCAAAATGTGTATATCAAGGTAGCAGGTAAAATTATTTATTTTATCCCTAATTATTGTATGGAAAAATGAAAAAGTAAACTTTTGGAATAAGACAAGGGATAAATATGCCAATTTGACATAACTTTTGCATAGAAATTTGAAATAGAACACTTATTCAGGGACAAAAATATTTACGGCTCAAAATACTTATTTGGGGACGAAGGGAGTATAATTTAAGCAACGCTGCGAATTAAATCACAAAATTTAATCCATTTTGCAATAACATGACCTTTGAAACTTTATAATAAAGTATACAAAATTTTAAGTTTTTTGCAATTAGAGTTCATGCTCTTTTACCCGGCGTCGAAAAACTGTACATTAAATCACGAACTTTAATTCATTTTGCAATAACACGACCTTTGAAACTTTGTAATCAAGTATACAAATTTTTAATTTTTTGCAATTAGAGTTCATGCTCTTTTTTCGGCCTCTGAAAAAATTTAGGTGGTCCTGTTAAATTGACATGCTATCTAAAAAGCATAATCTTAAATTAATCTATGTGACACTCTCGTGGCATATTGTAAATTAAAAAATTAAAAAATATTTCATGTCATCATCCCCACCCCTCTCTCAGTCCCGTTCTTCCCTGTTTTCTTTCATTCTCGCAGAGATAATTCAATCGAGAAAATACAGATCATGCGTTAGAAGGCACCCATAAAATCACAAGAATTTTAAATCTGCGAGAATGAAAGAAAGTAGAGGAGAACGAGACTGAGAGAGGGGTGGGGATGATGACATGAAATATTTTTTTATTTTTTTAATTTACATATATGCCACGAGAGTGCCACATAGATTAATTTAAGCCACGTCTATAAATTTCAAAAACTATTCTTGCCGGAACCCATCGCTGGAAGCAAAATCAGAAACAATTGAAAGTTGAGAAATTTACAGGCAAAATCTTTAGGTGGAGAGCAAAATCAAAAATTGCTGAAAGTTGAGGAATTTACAGGCAGAATCTTTAGGTGGAGAGCAAAACCAGAAATTGTTGAAAATTGAGGAATTTACATGTCATTAACCCCTTATTAATATGATAGTGCCATTTTGTTGGGAAATGCGTTGAAAAAGAAATATAAGAAGGTCTTGGGACACTGGTTGCAAGCTTAATTAGTTTCTGATATTGGTTGCGAGGTCCAAGCGTTCACTACAAAAAAGCTCGTGCTTTACCGACCGAATTTTCCGTTGATAAATCCGCTAAATCCGTGGTTGAATCATTTACTTACGGATTTAGCGACGAATTCATACCATGGCGATTTGGATCGATACCGACGGATTTAAATTTGTTGTATAAAATGTTTTCTTCTAGGACATGTCTATATATCGAGTCTGAATATCAGACTGAAGTTAATTAATTATGAAAATTATGTAGTGCTAGATAAAATAATATTCCCTCCGTCCACCTGTGAACCATATTTAGGTCACATAGAGTGTGGCATGGATTTTAATGAATGTTAGATAGATAGCTTTTTAGAAGAGAAAGGGACTCATCATAATGAGTTGTTATGAGGTATAAAATAATGGAAGTGATATATATTTTTTTTTTGGACGGCTGAAATTGTGATATAAATATGGTGGAAGGGGAGAATGATTGTACCATATTAGCAATTTTTAGTCTATGAAATGTTTAGAAAGGGATATTGAACCATGAATGGAAGAAATTGGATATTGATTGGTGTTTTAGAATAATCTCTATTGAAAGGTTGCAACTGGATGTTTATTCCCATATAGTTTGGGTAAAATTATTCAACCTTTATGTTGTTATTGCCTGCTTGTTGGGTTTTTTGATTGTAAAGGGTGTAGAGAGATATTTGGACTTACCTCTGTTGTACAAACAATTAAGTTGCAAATTGATTTGCGCTCTCTCTAATTTCACCTTCTTGTAGTGTCGTGCATTTTTGCCAACACTTGATTTATAGTTGAATGATGAATCTGACCGGTTATAATTTTGGTTGTGTTTGTTTCAGATATGGCTAGAGGATTAGTAGCCCCTGATATGGATCACCCCAACGGGACGCCTGGCCTCGCACATAATAACTTGAGTGTACTGCAGCAGCATTGTGCTTTCTTCGATCAAGACGATAATGGGATCATTTATCCATGGGAGACTTATTCTGGTACACTCATAATTCAACGACATGTTAAATAGGACGCACGCCATAGTAACTGTTTGGTTTTGTTTCCAGACATATCTCATCTTACCTAGCATGAATAGGACGCACTCCATAGTAACTGTTTAGTTTTGTTTCCAATCATATCTCATCTTACATAGCATAAATAGAACACACACCATAGTAATTGTTTGGTTTTGTTTCCAGTCGTATCTCATCTTACATAGATTCTACGCATGCACAATCATATCAACCTCGTCTCTCTGAGTCATCCCATTCTACTGCTATTGTAGGATTTCGCCAACTTGGATTCAACATGATTATCTCCCTTATAATGGCGATTGCCATTAATGTGGCGTTGAGTTATCCAACTCTTCCAGTAAGTGAAAATCGAACTACACTTAACTCTCTTATCGAAGGAGTACTTCAATTGTGTACAAGTGTTTATTTTGATTGCTTGATTGTATCACATATGTTTGTGATGGAAATTAATAGGGCTGGATTCCTTCTCCTTTCTTCCCAATATACCTTTATAACATACACAAGGCGAAGCACGGAAGTGATTCAAGAACCTATGATACTGAAGGAAGGTATCATATGAATATTAGTCATCAAAATGTCATCCAAACTTCAGTTCATACTATGCGTGTGTTGGCCTAGAGGTAGAGTGGTTGATGCCCGAGATCAAAGATCTCGGGTTCAAATCCACCTGGCGCGTTCTTTAAGTTTATCAATAAAAAAATAAGTGTTGAATGTGAAATGTCTGAGAGTGTCCTCAATTTCAGGTACTGCCCAGTGGATTTTGAGAATATATTCAGCAAGCACGCTGAAGAATTTCCCGATAAGATCACGTATGGCGAGTTATGGAGCATGACCGAAGCAAACCGAGAAGCATTCGACATTTTTGGGTGGTAGGTAGCACAACATCCTCGTTTTGATTTTGTTTGTTGCTGATTCTAATGCAACAAGAATAAGATTGTTCTTATAAAGTAAAGCTTTTGGTGCAGGGTGGCTAGCAAAGTGGAATGGAGTCTTCTGTACATTCTAGCAAGGGACGAGGATGGTTACCTTTCAAAAGAGGCAATACGACGTTGTTTTGATGGGAGTTTGTTCGATTACTGCGCCAAGATGCAGATGGGTGCTGAAGGGAAGATGAAGTGATTTATAGTTTACGACGTTTTGATGGGAGTTTGTTCGACGTTGTAAGTAATGCAAGTACATAACTTAAAAGGCAACATGTAGTGGAATTTCTCCAATAAAATTTGGGTGAAGGGTATTGGTGATTTGGGATTTTGTTGGTGCTTGAATTAATTGTAACCGGCAAAATGGGCATGGATATTTTTACTGGAACTAGCAAAATTCTACGTACATAATATGAAGTATAATATAAATGCTAAAATTTGCTTATTATGAAATATAATGTACTGAAATTTGCTTCTTGGAATTATTATTTTTTATATCGTGTTAATCCAAATATAGATTTTCTGCGAAAATTGTTTACTTATATGACAAATTATTATTTAGATATATATATATATATATATATATTAATTTAAACTACTAGTAAGTAGCCTGTCGGAATTCGACGGGAAATAACTTTTATATTTTATATTTTAATTTATATATATATATTTTAAAAATAAGTTTATATCTTATTTAAAAATTGTGATATTGTTCGTGTTAATTATTAATCAAACTTAGAAAATTAATTTTATTTTACGTATCTAAATTTATAATTAGGAATGATAATGGATCGAGTATACTCATTCATTATATTTTCTTAAATCTAAATTTGTTTAGAATTTTTCAATATGTTCGTCATAATCTCAGTTAAAAAAATGACTTTATTGTACATACTCGTCTTCGATAAAACTATGAAGATTCCAAGTAAAATTAATTAAAATTAGTAAAAGTAATTCTTTCTATGTTATTTAAACCGTCTCGTTAGTTTATGTTATTTTTTGTTCTTTTCTTTAGCTACCAATCCCACATTTGATTCAATATATATATTTTCTAGAAAGCACTAATCGAAATTTTTAGATAAACATAATTTATAGTATATAATAATATGGGTAAAAAGTTAAAATAATCATTTTAACAAAGCAAACAAAGATAAAATCTAACCATTAATCTTTAAAAAATAAAAACTAACCAAAATTTTATTTAGTCTTCATAGGGATTTTCATTTACAAATTTTCTATAGATTATTATATATGAATGAATGTATAAAATAATGATTTATATGAATGCATTCCCAAATTATTATTATTTTAATATGCATAATAGAAGAAATTAATTAAATAGAGGGAAAGATAAATATGACATGTGATTAATAGATAAACATGTAATATTTCAATAATATGAAATTAATGAAATTTTAATTAATAAAAATAAAAATTAGAATATATATGAATTAAAATTTGACAAATTACCATAATAAAGGAAAATCTGAACGGGGCACCGTGGATGGGACAACATTATTTTTCTATTAGTAATAGATATTTAATAAATTATTATGCATCTATTCTATTATTAATTAATTAATAATAGGAAAATAAACGTAGCTCTCTTTTCGGTTCGCTATTCTAATTTTTCTTTATTCTGATATTTTATGCAATATTAATTCATATCCATATATTTTAATCTAATAATAATTTTTATCTATTTGGATATATCAGTATCTGATATATTTGTACATTATTAATTCCTATAATATATATTCTAATTGCAATTTTAATATATTTAATTTGTATTCATCATACTTTTATATTTATCTTGTGTAGATGCATAAAAATTATGTCATATACTCAAACCAAACCTCTACATAATACTTATTTAATATATTGAATCCCACATCACATTTTTAGATACAATGTGTATAGTTTTCCAATAAAAAAAAGTTTGTTATTTCATTTGGCCAATTAATAATTAACTTTGGCCTGTTAAATAATTTTTTCATATTATTAAATATTTTCATAATTAGCTATTTTGCACCAATTCACAATCGATTTGTTTATTTCATTTAAAAAATATATTTAATTAAAGATCAATAATGTAAAACTGATTTTTTTAATAATTATCTAATCGTATTTTCCCTGGGAATTATCCACCCACATGAATTACTATTCACAATTCTAATTTTGATCTGGTAAATACATAACTCGGAGAGAGATAGAAAATTCGAGAAAACCTTCAGATTCGTAGTTTGTAAAGTTATTGAGTGAGTAACTACTTTTTTGCAAAACTTCTTGTTAGTGGATAATGTTTTAGTGAAGTATGCAAGATTTGTTCTTTTCGTTCTTTTGCTTACTCTCCTAAGTTTATAATTCATATTTCAATTTTCTTCATAAAATATCAAATATCCACAAGTTATATCTTATATATAGACTATAGAAAATTTAGATTAGATTTTCATATTTCATATTTGGGCCACACTCTCATGCAACAGGTCGCATGGTATGTGATCGGATCCGGGCTAACCCGATCATGATCAACCCGTTGACTTCCAGTGTTTTTTATTCATTTTTTTAATTTTTGTTAAATTATAATTCGTCCATTAAGACTATCACTTTTATTCGTCAAGACTATCACTTTGTCGGGATAAAAAGTAACATTTTTCAAAGTAATTAGGGATTAATACACCTAATTGGAATAATTAAATTAAAAATGAAAAAAAAAAACACATGAAAAATAGCATAAAAACTGAAAAATATTAAAAAATACTCCCTCCGTCCCACCCATCATGGCCCCTTACTATTCGGCAAGGAGATTAAGGAGAAGGGTAAAAAGATAGAAAGTGGATAGGTTGAAGAGTTAATTATTTCCTTTTTTGGAGGGTCAAGATGGATGGGACAGACTAAAGAAAGGGGGTCAAGATGGATGGGGCGGAGGGAATACTTTTTAGGATACTTTGAAATGTCGTATTAGGTATATAATAGGACACTTCAAAGTGTCCTAATAAGTGACAGAATAAAATAATATTAAGTCAGGCGCGTGTATTACACTCGCCGCATTAAAAAAAAGTTAATGTCAGGCGTGTGGACGCGCCTTGAGGGGCGCCTGACTTAAAGCCCGAAAACGGGCGCGTGTCATGCACGTGTCCATGCGTGTGGGTTCGATCGCATTGTATGCGGCAGGTCGCATATGGGATTTTGCGTTCATATTCACTACAAAAAATTGTTAATATCACCAAAATATCTCTACTGTTCCGGATCTATTCGCTCATCTTTATTAAAAAGAAAAAGGCAAAAACTTACCTAGTGACTGGTCCCCATTTGGCGACCGGATCCGGATCAACACGACTCGATGCGACCCGATTTTGGTTGATCCGTTGACTTTTTTTTTAAATGAAAATTCATTTTTTTTTAAAAAAATTATAAAAAATAGTTACTTTTGTTCAAAACAATTGTTACTTGTATTCATATCAATTGTTACTTTTGGTATTTAGATGAATTAATATATATTTATATATTTTCAAGGGTGCATGATAGTCTCATTACTCATAAAAAATTACTATATGATATTATTATTCAATAATTCTTCCAATTAGATTTGTTAATTCCCAATTAGGGTTCATTAATCCTTAAATGTTTCTTTTCCTAGTAAATTATTACTTTTTATCCCAACAAATATTACTTTGAAAAATATTACTTTTGTTTACGATAATTGTTACATTTAAACCCAACAAATGTTACTTTGAAAAATGTTACTTTTGTTCACGATAATTATTACTTTAAAAAAAATGTTACGTTGATTTATCACAATTATTGCTTTTTATCCCGACAAATGTTACTTTGAAAAATGTTTGCTTACAATTATTACTTTGAAAAAATATTACTTTTGTTAACCACAATTGTTACTTTTAGATGAATTATATTTTAATATTTAAAAAAATTAGCTAAAAAATTATATTTGACGCTGGTGGGGTTGACTTGGATCCGGTCGCCCCATAGCGGCAGGTCGCACAAGAGTGCTTCTCAAAGAAAATTATATGAAACGGTCCTCAAAATGATGTCATGAAAGAAGTTAAATGTCATCTTAACAAATACTACATAATAAGAACATTACATCCATACTATTTTAAAACATCGTTTTATCTACATCATAGTAAAACAAATTTTTTTTACAAATATCACTAACTTGTAACTATAAAGTACTACATGACTATTATCAAAATTTATAATATAAAATATGAATTTTTAAGATTTGCCCTCGTGATATACTATTTGAGGACCATCACAAGTGAAATTGCTGAATATAATTAAGTGAGAGCTCTCTGTTTAAATCCAAGATTGAATTGGGTAGTTGCACTTAAAAGAATTTACTCCACTTATATGTGCCAAAATATCTGAGGAATCCAGATCATCTTCTTCTTTCACAACCACCTAAAAAAACCATATAGAAAATTGGACTTACTTAATTTTGTATGTTATAATATACAGTTTTGCTAAAAAACTACTCTCTCCATCCCACAATAAGTGGCCACGTTTTTTTATTGGGTTGTCTCATTATATGTGGCCACTTTCTCAATATGGAAACTTCTTTCTCTCACAAAAAAATGTAGGCTCCATCACTTTCTATCTTTTTATCCTTTAAACACATTTCTCCTAAATAATCGTGCCCAAAAGAATGTGACCACTTATTGTGGGATGGAGGGAGTATTGAACAATGTATGTATAAATGTACCTTTCTTTGGTGATCGGTGATAGAATTTGAATAGAGGCCAACATCTTCATCCACATCGTCTTCTTGGTTGTTTCCCATATGTCTTCCAACTTCTCCCAATTCATCGTTCTTTGCAAACCTTCCTCTTACCCTTGGCCTACTGTCAGCAAGAGTTTTCCGGCAAGCATACTGAGTGCATGCATGTTCAAATTTGGATTAACAATAGTTGCAGAAAAAAAAAAAAAAAATTCATTAAGGGGGTGTTTACATCGGGTGATAGGATATATAGATAAAAATAGTATATGCTAATCCACCATTTACTTTAGTGGATTGATTACTTTTGAACTTGTTTGATCATTTAATCCTTCATATAGTCAATCATATGTTATATCAATCTATCCTATCATTCAAAGTAAACGCCCACTCTTAGAATTTCATATATTGGCATAGAAAAAAATTGATCAAATGTAGTAAATAAAATGGTTTGGGAGGAGGGGCTTCAGCCTACACCATTCCCCATGATTATCAATTAAATTACAAAGTTTTAATGTAGAACTATACAAAATGGATAAAATTACCTTAATTTTCTTGCTAAAGTTCCTTTCGTTCCTTTTCTTCATGTATCTATGGATCTTTCTTTTCCTTTCTTCAACGGAGAGTTTACCCACCTTAAATGTAGGGTCTTCCAAGCTTGAAATCTCTGTTGAGAGAGCTGAAGTAGTAGTTGTAGTTGCTCCTCCATGATATAAATGTTGGCTTTCATTACTAAGTCCCTTAATTGAAGAGGGCAAGGAAAATAATGTACAAGTGATTAAACAAGATCACACCATGGAAGTCAGAAACCCTCTTATAATTTAGGGCAAGTATCTGATTATAACCTGACATACGGACTCATAATAAAAAAAAAACTTATCTCAATCTTTGAAAAATATCAATTCAATACATGACCTATTCGACTTGTATCGAATCTAAAATCAAAGTGAATTTTGAGAACCTGAAAAATGACATTGCAAGACACAATGCCTATGATCAACATTAAATTTTAGCTTCATATAATTCCATTACACATTATTTTAAAATGTCTTGAATTCTGTCTGATATTAGATTTGATACAAATTAAATAGACCAAACATTAAATTAATCTTTTTCGAAGTCTAAGATAATTTTGATAATGAGATTAAAGGTAAGGTTATAACCAGACATATTAAATATGTTGCTGTGAAATACCTGAAGGTCACTAGAGCAGTTGAAAACTCTCTGCATATTATCAGAGATAAAAAATGCACTATTATCTCCTTGAAATTCCAAATCTTGATGCGAAATATCAGAGCCCATCATTAAACCAGCCCCTATGTATGATCCTGAACTTTCAGTAGAGAATGGAGGCAAATAAGGCACCATCATGGAGTCGATGAGAGAGCAAGCCGGTTGAGAAGACTTCAAACGCATGAAAGATGACATGCATTCCTCTTCATAAGATGTTGAAAGTGGAGGCGCCGCCATCATCGGTACCACCGCGGGTGGTGGAGTCACCGTCGACCACCGCTCCGAACCATACGGATGAGCGTTGTGCAGTGATGAAGATCCATTTGCTGTCATATCTCCTAATGGAATTTGATTGTTCAAGGAAGAGATGTCGAATGGTTCTTGATTATTATTGTTGTTGTTGTTACTAATGAATTGATGATGGGAAAAAGATGGAGAAGTGGTGAAATCTATTGCTGCAGAAATGCCATTGTCAATGTGATCCTCGTTGGTAGGGTCATCGAAGAGTGTAGGCATGTTGCTATTCGTGGCGGTGGCGACGGCGCCGCTAGAGCTGCCGTCGGTGACTGTGATTGATGAGGGCGGCGGCTGCTGCATTTCATTGTCTATGCTGGTGTTGAAGCTATTCATGTCTGCAGTAATGTTAGAGAGTTGTATTTGATAGGAAGAGTGTTTTTCAAAGTTGCAGTTGGAGCTTGATCCAACTTCAGAATTTTGCATTGTCTCTGGAAATAATTCAGACTCACTGAATTCCAATATATGATTTCCAAGGGGGCTGCTGATTTCCTCCTGCTAAAAATAATACAAAATAAATCATAATATTTGCATGTGTGTACTGACTGCATGATAAAAAAGCTTTTGTAAAACATGACCTAAGAATGCTTATACATCAAGGGCATATTTGCTACCCAGGATAAGAGTGTTATAGATACATATGATATATAAGTTAAAGGATGTGATCTAGTGTAAACCCTCCCTTATATAGGAACGTAAGAACAATATGCATTTTTATCACGTCGGATACAGCACAAACTCCATTACTTTAAGATCACACAAACATGTTAATGCACAAAATGCATTACTTTAATGCACCACCATTTTAACGCACAAACTCCATTACTTTAGTGCACCTGTTAATCTGGACAATAGATCAACAAAGGTGAACGGTCTAAATTGTTCCTATTTCCTACCTAAATCATCTCCCTATAAGTTACTCTCTCCGTCCCACCATAAGTGGCTACATTATTTTCGGCACGAGAATTAAGGAGAATGGTGTTTAAATGGTAAAAAGATAGAAAGTGGTGGGACCCATAACTTTTTGTGAGAGGGGTATATTTCCTTATAAGAAAAGTGGCCACTTATCCCGGAACAACCCAAAAAGAAAATGTGGCCACTTATCACGGGACGGAGGGAGTAATATTTTATTTGCTTCAAAAGTCAAAGTCCTTATTGAACCAAGAACCCGATATGTATTATCCAAATATGTGTGATTATGTATTCTACCTCCTAGGAAGGATACCTAATACAAACAATAACTATATCATATATTAATTTATTAGTAGACTAAACTACTATAATTAGACCCTCCTACCATAATTATATATTACAGGTAATTTGATACATCTAAACAAACATAATATATAATGATATCTTAATATAGTACGATACTTTCTTGCTCTATGCATGTGGTATGTAGGAGGTGATCATGGCAATAGTCTTAGGTAGAGTGCGGGAATGGAAAAAGAAAATACACTTATGAAAATATAAAAATAAATTTAGATATCCCCCAGCCCTATTATAACTTAGTACCCAAATGATTATGGATTTCACATTCAATTAATTTGCTTTTATAAACTTTTCAAATATGAGATGAAATACAGTCTCTTCAAATTTAACAACTAAGTCGGAATATGAAAGTTAATAATAATAGTAGCAGGTTAAGGTATATATAGGGGACATGAGATCCTCCATTTCAAAATGGTATTCTACCTCGTATTTCATTTATTGAACTTTTGCCTAGTATCTTATAAAATGTTCATAACTATCCTTTAAAAATGATTGCCAAAATTTTAAGAAATTTTCATAAATACACAAGACGAATATCTCACAGTTTGAACCATTTTCAAAAAGAGGATATCGTTCGCCCTGTACGTATTACCTTTTCTACTACCATCATTATGAACTTGTATACTCGACGAATTTAATTTTACAAAATTTAACAGCTACGGTGGAAAAAGAATTATGAGCTTTTTCTGTAATTTTTTATTTGAAAATTAAAATGAAATCGCAATATTTTAAAGGACTTTTGGAGGAATTTATAAAAAAGTGCACAACATGTACACAATATCTACAAGCACAGCTAGCTTGCATTAAAAATATTTGGGTTTAGAAGTTTGTACTTTCTATAGAATTACATTTACAATATTCTTTATGATGGAAAAATAATTGTAGTTTCTATTTGTGAGTATGTTTTAAGTAAAGATCATATATGTAAAGTAACCCACAAACTACACTGAAGATGTAAGTTGTCTTTGGCAAACCATGCATGTACCAGAGACTCATCCTAAAAGACTTCAACTCATGATATTTGAATCACAAGCTCACCCATTCTACCAACTAAGTCGACCCAATTAAACATATAGAAACTTAATTATTCGTTTGTGTGTATGTGTAAAATATATTATTTATTCCTTATTTATATTTCTTCTCTAATTCAAACACCAACAACGCCACCTATGCACATATATTACAATGTTATTGTATGTAGCGTGTATTGATAATGCTAGAACGAAAAAAAACATACCATTTGCAACAAAGGATCTACGTATCAACCAATTCCATGGTAGATCAATTAATATTATGATGAATGCAATTAAAGCATTTAAAAGGGCAAAAATATTAGGATGTAAAACATCGCAAGAGATGGATACAGAAGGTAGATCGATGAAATTCAAAATGAAAATTTGAACAACTTTGTCATCCTTAATTTTCCTAACATGCATGTTTGTTCGAAAATATTACATGCATGCATGCATATGTAATACGTATATAAAAACATGAGTATGTATATAAATAAAGTTTCATCAAAATGCCTTTAGAAAATACATGCAGAATGATAAAAAACAACAAGGGAATGAGATTATTTAGGAGCCAAAGGCAATTACAATGGAAAGTTGTTGATCTTGAGGATGAACCATCTCCTGCAACATTATTCTCTTCCACAATTAAATTTAAAATAATAACAAACTAAAAATACAAAAGAATGAGATCAGATCGGCTTTCCTAACACGCTAGAAAGGAATACATGCTTACAACATTTTTCTCATGGCCACTTTGATTTAATCAGAGGTTGAAATTAAACGTCAAAACAAATGGAACCAAAAACTTCAAAATAATTGAACAAAAAAGTAAAGGGTGCTTTTGTTGTTTTGTTGTTTTTTCCTTTTGGTTAACTTGTTATTATCAGAGAAATTTAGAAATGAGAGAGAATGAAAGAATGGTAGAACACACTAAATTAAGAATGTATGGCGGGGGTTAAGTTTCTTTCATTAGAAGGTCAAACAAAGAGTTAGTTATATAGCTCAAAGGGACAACCGTACAATGGAGTCAAACCGATGTTATTGGTGGGCCACACACACTTTTTATTTTTTAGATAAATCTTTTTCACATTTAATTATTGTAAAATAACTCCACATAATGTTATATTTTGATTTTGATTAGTGAATATTTTTAATTTTTAAAAGAGAGAATATTGATACGAAAATACACTCGCACATATATATATTCCAATTATATAATAGAGAGAGTGATTTTTTTTGGAAGTACTAAGAAATAAAATGTATGGTAATATGTGCAACAAGAAAGAAATTTGTTGTCTAATAAATACACCTTTCATAAAAATATAAAACTAAATAAATATAGAATTTCACAAATTAGTTGATGAAAAGGAAATATATGAACTAATATCTATCCTAATATTATATTGTGTTTTTATTTGTTATTGAGTTGTATTGTGATCACCCTGATAATGCACTGTGTTAATATTTATTATCAGATAGTGGTCTATCTAATGACCAACTCCAAAAGGGCTCGAAGGTACTAGAAAATATCTTTTTAATCATATATAATGGCAAGAGAAATATTTTTATTGTCATGACCTACTTAAAGAAAAATACTCAAAATTAATTTATCAAATACAACATTTTATTTATTACTAGCAGAGAACATGAGCTAAGAATGACTCATATGAAGAAATTTTGGTGAGAACATTTTAAATTTCTTGTCATTTTTAATGTATATATATCATTTTTATTACACTTTTTAAAAAAACTAGCATATGTAATGTGCATCCACACATAAAAGAAATTATTCTAATAAATAAATTTAGATGAGTGCATTTATATTTCATTTTATATTTAAAGTAAAATTTATAATTTTTATTATGTTTTTCTATTGAACTTTTTTCCATTTCCAAAATTTTATATATGATCATTAATTAAAAAAATAAAGAATAGTCAAAATTTGACTTTGAAGGGCACTTTCAATTTTTATTTTTTTGTATGATTGATCTTCCAAAATTCATAGTAAACATTGTAAGTAAAAGAGTATTGTATGTGTTAGACTTCGGTAACTAATGTCTACATTTTAATTGAATTATTTTTCGTGTTTCATTGTAAAAGCATTTATAGATTATCAGTGAATAAAATAAACCAATACAATTCTTCTAAAATATTCTTAATGGTATTGAAATATCAATAATTTTCAATATAATTTTTTCTGTAAATATTTATTATAAATATGGTTGAAAAAATTACAAAAAATAATTTAAATTTCGATAGACACTTGATATATTTTTCTAATATTAAATTTTGAACACAATAAAATTTAATGATCAATTAGAAAGCTTATTTATTAAGTAAAAAGTGTATTTTTTTTTCTTTTATATCAATACACTACTAAATTTTAAATGATATGATAAATCTTAAATAATACTCCCTCCGTCCACCACCCATTTGTCACATGTTGATCGGTACAAGTTTTAATAAAATGGATTGTCCACTACAAAAAAAATGCGTTTTACCGACGGCAATTTTCGATGGTAAATCCATAACATCCGTCGGTAAAACAGTTACCGACGGATCATGTCTGTCGGAAAATCGTTCGACGCTAAATTTTTACTGACGGATTTCCGTCTGTCGTTGAATGTTACTGATGGAATACCGACAGACATTCCGTCACCATCGATTTCGTCGGAGAAATCGTTGCCAAAATTTACCAATAGAATACCGACGGATTACCGACAGATTTTTAAATATATTTTTTATTATTATTTTTTATTTTTTTATATTTTTATGTTTTATTTTTGCTTAAATTTCATTTTCATGTAGGAAGATATAAATCAGAAACTGTAAACAAAACTCAAAAGATATAAACAAAACCCGAATATATAAATTTGGTAATTCAATACATAATGTATTTATAAAATTGTTTTCAAAATTTTTACACGATGACAATAGTTATCTGGGTATTCATAATGAAGCAAATAATTTGTTCTATGCAACAATCAAAGGCATATCGTTTTTCATCTCTTCAGCTTTTACCTTCTTTGCTCCTTTTCAACCACAAATTGCCCATATCCTTTTGGTGGTGTCAAGCATCTCTTTTTCACCTGCTGCACCTTTTAAAAGGCCCTGCAAAAAATTTTATCAATTAGTTTAGATGAAAATGCTCCAACTTCAACAAAAAAAAAAAATCAAGGATTGGCCTAAAATGAATCATATATATATATATATATATATATATATATATATATTCAAGACATTGTCATTTTGCTACCTAATTGCTCAGAACATTCAAACATAGTCCCTTGTTCTGCCCAAGTTTCACATTCATCAATCTGTACATTGGTACAAGGACATAATGAACTTTTAATGTTGGAAGGCTTAAACGGGGGCAACGATTCAATACAATTCATCATACGATTCATCCAGTAAACATACAATTCATACAAGCCAACAATTCATATAATTCATCATACGATTCATCCAACAAACATACAATTCATATAAGAGGGACAGAGAAACTGACCAAGGGCAGGGCTGATCGGGAAGGGATGCAGCGGCACGGTGACGAGTCGGGAAGATATCCAGGCAGCGACGCAGCGGTGCTCCGACTGTGGTTGCCGCTCCGGCAGAGAACAAAGAGTCAAAGAGAGAGAGAGAGAGAGACAGAGAGAGAGAGAGAGAGAGAGAGAGAGAGAGAGAGAGAACAGAGGAACTTATCGGCGACGAGAACGGCCGACGGTGGCACAGGGCGAAGCAAGGGCACCGGCGGCAGTAGAGGAGCTGAGAGAAAGAGATAGAGAAATAACGAGAGAGAGAGAGACACACACACACATACATACCTGGACTACGTCCGACGATCGACGACGAGGGAAGGAGAACGACGACAGAGGTCCGATTGGTCGGACGACGGTCCGGTTGGGTGACGAGGCCGAAAGGAGGGCAGACGACGAAGATGTAGAGGGAGAGAGAGAGAGGAAAGAGAGAGAGAGAGAAAGGAACAACAGCGGCGGCAGAGAAAATTAGGGCTTTAGCGAATGATGGAGAGGAATCCCGCTGCTGAGTATATCGCAGAATTACCGACGAATATTCCGTCGTTAATTTAATATGGTTTTTATTTAATTTTTTTCATGATTAAAATATACCGACGGATGTTTCTATATATTCCGTCGTCAATTTAATATTATTTTTATATAATTTTTTTCCCTAATTAAAACATATCCGTCGGTACAATTAATAATAATGTTATTCGATAAATAGAACCTTTCCGATGGATATGTCCATCGTTAACCCTACCGACGGACATATTCGTCGGTAATCTGTCGGAAAATTTTCCTGAGCCAACTCGCCTTTTTTCCATCGGTAATTACCAACGGGTTTATGTCCGTCGGTAATTTCAGTGGGTAAATCCGAGTTTTTTTGTAGTGGTCTTAGTTGGTAGGATGTAATAAAGTTAAAATATGAGTGAAATAAGGATATCACTTGTGGGTAGAGGTGGCCAAAAGAATCGGAACTGCCGGAACCGAACTGAAACTGACAGTTCTAGAATCGAAACCGAACCGTTAATTTCAGTTCAAAATTGAAAACCGCATCGACAGCGATTTAGTTTCGGTTCCAAAGTTGTGGAACCAAAAACCACCGATTTCGGTGTGGGGGGTGAATATACCGAGATTAAAACTTTTTGCAAATTAAAACTTTGAGTGTGAGAGCTCAGTTATAAATCCTGCTGACTACTTTCGAAAATGGTCAGCTGGACTGATAACTCAGCTTGCTGTGCGGAATGTGGTGGTTTTTAAAACTTCACTCGTTTGCTTAGAAAAACTCAGCTAGAAAATTTATCTTTCAATCTACAGCTTAGTCAGTTTGTGCAGTTTTATAAAAACACAGTTGGCTGTATCACGCAGCCAGAGATATTTAACTTGAAATATGTTATGCTTGATGAAAGGTTAGTTCTTTAGAAAAAATGCAGAAAATATTAAAGCAATAAA
The DNA here is from genome assembly GCA_031470985.1 of Agastache rugosa. NCBI lineage: Eukaryota > Viridiplantae > Streptophyta > Magnoliopsida > Lamiales > Lamiaceae > Agastache > Agastache rugosa. The sequence goes on from CM062604.1 coordinate 9,724,127, forward strand.
GAACACAAGGTTTTTAACGTGGTTTGAAGTAACACCTCCTACGTCCACGACCAGATTCACTCTGGTAATCCACTAAAGGATCAACACTTGCTTTACGAGTAGCAAACAAACTTCTCAGCTCAAACCAGAGCCTTCACCTTCAGTTTACGGGTACTAAGGAATCCGACTTGTAGTTTGCGGGTATTACAAAACCTGACTTACAGTTTGCGGGTACTGTAACAACCTAACAGTTTGAATTCCACACTTCGAGCATGCGTACCTTAACCTAACCTTTTCTGGGTAGAAGGGTTTGGATTTGAGATTTCCAACTATGAACGAGTTCTTACAATGAAGAACAAGAGAGTGATGAACTTGTTCAAACTAGGCTTTGGATAAGACTATGTATACTGCCTAGATTACAGAAGAAAACTTAGCAGTCTATCTAGGAACACTTGTGAAAATTCTGGAGATTTCCGTATTCTTGAAGAGATTGCGGACTGCAAAAGCTTGAGTTTAGCTTGAGAATTTCTGTAACACACTATACTAAAAATAAAGTATTTAAAATAATAAATGCAGAAAAATGTAGTGTAATTTTTTTTAAATAACTTAATAAAAATAAAATCTTTGATTTGATGAATACTTGAGAGTAAGACTTAGAGTCAAAATAGATAATATAACTTCAAAATTTGGACCATGACAATAAGAATCCATGATAATAAGTTATGTTTTACAACCAAATCAAAATAAACATAAGCTAAATAATCAGAGTCTTTAAGTCTTGCAAAAAGTGCTTTTGCAGAAATATAATATTATAGATAATGCTTGCACGCGTCATTGGGCCTTTCCACGTGCTCTCCAACTTCAATTACCTAAAAATATTTATGAATGTGGGGTGAGCGTACAAGTACACTCAGTGTGGGATATATACAATGTTGTCCAAGTTAATAAAAATAATAAGCACGTACAGTCAATATAATTCTTAACTTCAAATCGCACTGTGGCATACCAAGGACTTTTCTGTCCTGGACCCATTTAGCGAGCCCCTGACGATATTATCTTGTGCACAATTAAGTGAGAGCACCCTTAAGGACAACTTTACAATGACGGTCCAGCTCATCACATATTTCATAACTTTCATAACATATACGACAATCATAATATTAAAATGGACAACAATTATCAACAACATAATTTAAATAAATCACCACACCTTAAACCTTGAACTTGAAATGAAGTCGAGCAAGCAAAATCAATGTCTTAGTCGCGCCGCACCTAGTCACATAAATATAATAATACTTTATAAGGGCCTAAATAAATCTTAAAATAACTTACTAAGACTTAATGAAGCATCTTATAAAATGTTTAGGACCATTCTAAATCTATTAAAATATTTAAACTTTAAATTGAATTTCTTAAAGATATATTTTGGGCCAATAATCTAAAATACTTATCGACACTTAACTTTATCAAGTAATCAAGTTAATTAATAGATGATGGTCCCTGAGCTGGGTCTTTAGTGTAGAGGGGGATGAATACACCAAAGATAGATTTCTGAAAACTTTTTCAAGTTTAAAACAGAGTTAGTGAGCTCAGTTATGAATCCATCTGAGGAAGGTCAGCTGGGCTAATAACTCAGCTGGCGGTGCGGAATGTGGTGGTTTAAAAACTTAGCTCGGTTGCTTAGAAAAACTTAGCTTGACAATATTCTTTGCGTTTTCGACTTAGTCAAGTTATGCAAGGTTATAGATAAAACACAGCTGTCTTTGGGGAGCAGCTGAGTATGCAGATTTGAAAATAATGCAGCTGGCTGGGTCACATAGCCAGAGAACTTTTAAGCTTGAAAACTTGTGTTGTGTTAATGCAGTTAGTACTTTAAATATAAAATGTAGAGAATAAATAAAGCAATAAAGAACTCAGAATTTTAACGTGGTTCGGAGTAACTCCTCCTACGTCCACGACCAGATTCACTGGTAATTCACTTCCACTTGGTTTCCAAGTACCAAGCAACTTCACCACTCTAACCCGAGCTATGTTCCAACAGTTTGCGGGCACTGTCAAGCCTAACCTTTCAGTTTACGGGTACTGGAAAAAACCTTACAACCACTTGAATTTCGCGCTTCAAGCAAGCGTAACCTTGACCTAACCTTTCTGGGTAAAGAGGGGTTTCGTTTGGGGTTCCAACTATGAACGAGTTCTTACAATGAAGAACTTAGAGTTAGATGAACTCGTTCGAAATCTAGGCTTAAGATATACAATGATTTCTGCCTAGGAATCAGACGAAAAACTGGGCAGTTTCTGGACTAGAAACACTTTAAGATAAAGTGTTCTTTGAACTATTTAGAACTGCTTGTAAGCTTTTAAGACTTGATGATTTCAGAGAATGAAAGCTTGTAGAGAGTTTTTCGTATTTGATCCTGATGTTGAAGACGGGTTTATATACGTAGAGATTCAAGACTAGCCGTTGGAGGAGCCGTTTGAATCTTACCTATTCTTCTTAAATTCGATATCTACCGTTGGGCGTTTCTGCACCTGTCTTCATTAGAGTCACATCCTAGGTTTTGAAGTCTAGGATGCTGATTTGGCAATCCCTCATTGGTCGAGGTATATTGACTTCCTCTGACACCGGGATCTCTGTCTTTGGAGCTGCCTTTTGAATTCAGAGCTGGATTGGGTAAACTGACTTGAATTGATGTCTTCAGAGTTAGTTCACTTTGTTCTGTACAGCTGGACCAGCTGTGTCTTGAACTCAGCTCGATTTATCTTCAGCTTGATCCTGCTCCGTTTTGAACTAAGCTCAGCTGGAAAACTCAGCTCGTAGTTGACTCCTGCTGTAAACACAGCTGGATCTTCTACTCTGCTGTCTTCCGCTTCCTGAACCTGTAAACTTAGAAAATCTATAGCTCAAACAGGCGACCTGGAAAACACAACTTAGGTTGATGCGATCATCTACTCGGTTGGAGAACAATTGGGTTTTGGTATCAAATCAAAACTTTATAATTTTCCCAACAATTTCCCCCTTTTTGATGATGCCAAAACCTAACTGAGACAATTTTGAGCTTTGAGCAGCACAAAAAAAAATTGTGTTTTATTAATGTAAGGAATTACATCATAAAACAAGAGAAAAAAAAGAACGAGAGAAAAAAAATTCTTCAATTCTTCAGTCTTCAATCCCAGCTCGCTGGGTCTTCTCTTCTGCATCCGCTGCTTCTTTCTTTTGACTCGTTTCTCCTTCAGCTGATTCAGCTGGTTCCTCTAGCTTATCAGTTTGCCTCTTCTTTGTCTCATTCTCTTCCCCCTTTTTGGCATGGTCAATCAAGGCGGGAGAGATGCACCATCGTCTTATTGAGCTGTGCAATTTCCTGAATTGCGTTAGCGATCTTCGCTGTATTATCAGCTGTTGCGATGTTTAGTTTGGCTATGCTGCGGTTGTCAGCTCTGAGCAGCGAGGTTTGGAGTCTTGGGGGCTCAGCTGTTGCATTAGCTGGCTTTTCTTCAATAGCATTAGCCTCAGTTGTGATTGCAGACACAGCTTCCTTGGCTTATTTCAGCTGGGCCAGTCCAGCTGAATGCTTGGAGGTATGAGTTGGCACTAGAGATGACATCTTCTGAGTAGGGCACAACTTCATTCCTTGCAATTTTGCTTCTTCAGACTTCATTAGATTGAATGAGAAAGTCTGATTCAGCACTTCAGTTGCACTTGTGACTCCTTGAGGTCTTCAAACCTTGAGATTGAGGCATCACGTACAACTCTTGAGGGACTTAAGTATTCCCCTTCCACTTCTGAAGTGGTTGATATGGGGTTCAGCTCATGTTTTCATCATCCAGCTGCAAGTGATCATCAGCTGGATGATGTTTTCCACTTGAGCTTGGTGCAGGGGCTTGAGCTTCAACTTCCATAAGTTGATCTTGAAGCTGGTGTCCCTGTTGAGCTGAAGGAAATTGAGGAGAAGGCGGTTGAAGTATTCCATATGCTGTGGGGTTTAAGCTTAGTTGATTGGGGTCTAAGCTTAGTTGATCAGCTGGAATACGTCGTTGTGGCGTTGATGATGACGATGTTCACGCAGGCACATGAACTTCTTCTCCACCGTAAGAAACCATCGCTTGTGGACTTTCTGCTCCTCGGAGAGTAGTTACGAATTCTCTCTCAATGTCAGCTGGCTTCTCGGCTGACTGACTGAGCACCTTTAACTTGAGTCTTCTCTTTGAAGACGGTGCTTCAGCTCGATTTGTCTCCTCAAGTTGTTTCCGATTCCCAGTTGGAAAGGAAGTAGATGCATGCTGCTTTGTCTCCTGCATCTTTTTCTGTGCCTCCTGTTGCGGAGCACGAGCTTTGACAAGACTGTTCTTAAAGACTCCGGCTTTATCAACGTCTCGTCCAGTTCTAACTGGGCTTCCTCTCAGGTTGAATTCCTTTGACAGGATCTTGTTGACGTTGATTTCCGCATCCCAGGGAGTTGTGTGTCCCGTTCTCTCTTTTATTTTGAGAGAAACAGTGGGGAGGAGGAGGTCTTGGTGAATGTTCTTGAGCTTTGCAGTCACCCACTTCGTTAGACCGGATCTGTCGATGAGCTTAATTTTCTCCTGGAACTCCGTCTTCTTGTGGTTCCTGAGAGTTAAGCAACTCTCATAGTGAAGCTTTGACAGACTCTTCATGTTGATTGGCTTCTAGAGATATCTTTCTAGATTCCATGTTCTTCTTCTGCAACTTTTGTTAGTAGAACAAATAATACCAATTGATGAAAGAAGAAAGAGTGACGAAAAACCTTTTAGGGTTAATGCAAATGTTTGCGTATCTCTTCTAGCATATTTATATCAATTTTCTTGATGAATGGACGATCAAGATTTATAGTTTGATAAGAAGATCTACGATTGGGAGTGATTCTTGCGTCATGTGAATTAATGCGCGTGAGAGGACAGTTGAGGCGTTTTGACTTTTGCCTCGTAACTCCCATGTTTCAGTTCTTTGTAGACTTTTAATTAAATTTGATTAGATATGACAATATATGATTTGACTGAAGTCTGTCTAAAACAGAATAAGTAGGTGTATGTAATGAAGTTGCAAAACCTCTCAGCTGATCATCGTAGTCAGCTGATACCTCGGTTATGAATATCTGTGTTGAGTGATAGTTTTTCCAGCTGGTTCCCCCTCAGCTGAATAATCCTTCAACTTAGGCGTCTGGCTGAGCTTGATTCTTTCTCAGCTGGGTTCTTTGAGGTTGGTTCTGAATTCCAGCTGGGTCTGCTTCCATTCAACTGGATGTAGCTTCGTCTGGGTTGAGTAATCCAAGTAATCCGCACAGCATCTTGAATCTTGATTCTATCAGTGGCTTTGTGAGTATATCAGCCCGCTGTATGTCTGTGTGAATTTTCTCAACAATCACATCCTTCTTTTCCACGTGATCTCTGATGAAGTGATAGCGCACATCCACATGTTTGCATCTTGTGTGATGTACTGGATTTTCTGATATAGCAATCGCACTTGAGCTATCACAGAAAATTGGAACTTGTCCAGTTTTTACTTCATAGTCATCCAGCTGATGTTTCAGCCAGAGAATTTGTGAGCAGCAGCTTCCAGCTGCCATATATTCTACTTCTGTTGTGGAGGTAGCGACGCACGTTTACTTTTTTGAAAACCACGATATCAACTTGCTTCCTAGGAACTAACATGTTCCTGAAGTTGATTTTCCGTCCAACCGATCTCCAGCGAAGTCTGAGTCTGAATATCGAGTCAGCTGTAGATTGTCTTCAGCTGGATACCACAGCCCAACATTCTGAATTCCTTTGAGATATTTGAGAATGTTCTTGGCTGCTTGCATGTGTGCTTCCTTTGGATCAACTTGAAATCTGGCACACACTCCGACTGTGAAAGAGATGTCTGGACGACTAGCTGTGAGATATAGCAGGGAACCTATTATCCCTCTGTATTTGCTGGAATCAACTGACTTCCCTTCAGTTCCGGGTTCAATCTTCCAGTTGGTGTTCATCGGAATCTTTACTGCTCTGCTGGATTGAACTCCATACTTGGTAATCAAGTCTTTCACGTACTTGGATTGATTTATAAAAATCCTTTATGCTGATTGCTTGACTTGAAGTCCTAGGAAGAATCTCATTTCTCCCATCATAGACATTTGGAACTGTATTGACATTATCTCTCCAAATCTTTGGCATAAGAATGTTGATCTTGATCCGAAGATGATGTCGTCTACATAGATTTGAACAACCAGGATGTCTTCTCCTAACTTGATGGTGAAGAGTGTTCTGTCTACTGAGTCATTCTTGAATCCTTTGGATATAAGGAAATTTGATAGAGTATCATACCAAGCTTGAGGTGCTTGTTTCAAACCATAAAGCACCTTCTTTAGCTTGTAGACTTTATTTCCTTCTACTTCAAATCCTAGAGGTTGTTCAACATAGACATCTTCTTTGATTTCTCCATTTAGAAATGAACACTTTACATCCATTTGATAGACCTTGAATTTGTGATGACCTGCATACGCGAGAAAAAGTCTGATTGCTTCCAATCGTGCTACTGGAGCAAATGATCTTGCTGTGTGTAGCCCTTGTCAACTAGTCGAGCTTTGTTTCTGATGATGACTCCAAGGGTATCCAGTGTGTTCTTGAAGATCCATTTGAGTCCTATGACTTTGACTCCTTCAGGTCTGTCGACCAATTCCCAGACACAATTTATGAGGAATTCATTTAGCTCTTCCTGCATGGCGTTTGTCCAGGGCACGCTCTTTAAAGCTTTTAGAATTGTTTGAGGCTCTGGAACTTGAGATACATAACACGCCATTAGAGCTGTGTCTTCATCATAGACAGTCAGTTCCAGCTCTACTGAGAGTTGAGTTGTGTCAACTGCTTCTTGATGATCTGATGTAGCTTGAGCAGCTGAGCTTCTGGTTTTGACTTGGTCAGATGGTTCTCCAATGATTGCTGATGATGGATGATCTTAAATCCATCTTCTTCTTTTACGAATTTCTTCTTCCAGCTGATTGATGCTAGAAGTGGCAAGATTTCGTTTGGCTTGGAGTTGTTCTGGAGTTAAGTCTTGAGAAAGAGACTCTCCTTGGATTGAGTTTTGAGGTGACTTCTGTAGAAGCTCTGTTGGAGATAGAGCTGGGGATTCAGCTGTGTCTTGATTTCCAGCTGATGGCATTCCCCCTTGATTTGGCGTTAGAGGTTCCTCTTGATTTCCAGCTGGTGGAGCTTCCCGATTGATTTGAGGTTCTTTCTCTGGCTCATCATCCCATATTAATGATTCGGCTAGATTCCTGATTCGATTCTCTTGAGCTCTTGTCTAAATCTCCCTTGAAGATTCTCCTTCATTTCTTCGTTTGATATAATCTCTAAACTCGAATGATGATTCGTCAAAGGTAACATGTGGAGTTACTTTGACTGTTTGAGTTCTTCTGTTGAAGACTCTGTATGCTTTACTCACAGCAGAGTAACCAAGGAATACTCCTCGATCAGTCTTCGCGTCGAACGTCTTGAGCTGTGTTTTTCCATTGTTTAGGATATGACATTTGGATTCGAAGACCTTGAAATATCCAATGTATGGTATTCTGTTATTCCATAGCTCATACGGCGTCTTTCCTTGCCTTGATGTGAGTAGAGAGCGATTCTGAGTGAAGCAAGCTGTATTGATTGCCTCGGCCCAGAACTTCTTTGGAATGGCAGAGCTGGCTAGCATTGAGGTAGCTGCTTCTTTGAGTGTTCTGTTTCTTCTCTCTGCTACACCATTCTGCTGAGGTGTGCGTACTGCTGAGGTTTGATGTTGAACTCTGTTCTTCTCGCAGTATTCATAAATAGTTTCATTTAGAAACTATGTTTCTCGATCTGATCTGATTGACATTATCTTGCACTCCTTATGAGTTGACAACCTTTCCAGCAGGATTGACAGCTTAGTCCTTGTTTCGCTCTTCCGGTACAGGAATGACACCCATGTGAATCTTGAGAAGTCATCCACTACGACCAGAGTATATTTTCTGCCGTTGAAACTTGCTGGTGTAACTGGACCAAAAAGATCCATGTGAAGGATTTGAAGAACTCTATCAGTTGACTGAACTGGCTTGAGAGAGAATGAAATCCTTGTTTGTTTTCCTTGTTGACACGCGCTGCACATATGACTTTTGTTATATACTTGATCTGGAATTATATTAGGAAGCTGGTTTCTAGCCAGTTTGTTGATTGTCTTGAATTTGAGATGATTCAGCCGTCTCTACCACAACCAGCTGACTTCATTGCTGCTTTTTGATACAAGACAAGTCTCAGGAGGGCTGCTGTTCCTGTCAGCGAAATACATATTTCCTTCTCTTTTCCCTCTTAGTAGTATCTGCTTGGTTTCCCTGTGCTTCACTGTGCATCCCTGTGCATCAAACTTAACAGAAAAACCGTTGTCGCAGAATTGGCTAATGGAAAACAAGTTATGTTGCAGTCCTTGTACATAAGAAACATTTGGGATTATAACATTTTTAGTTTTAAATGTACCATAACCTTTGGTTAGACCTTGGGAGTTGTCACCAAATGTTACTTGTGGGCCTGGACGCTCGATATACTTCTGGAGTAGATACTTTAAGTGCATCATGTGCTTGGAACATCCACTGTGCAAGTACCATAGCGATCTCATCGACTCCTCAATGATGCGTCGTTCCCTTGCAACCTATAAAAAAGATCCAAATTTAGGTACCCAGTTTTAATTGGGTCCTTATGGGTTAGACAAAGATCATTTTACGACCCAGATCTGCTTGATGACTTGAATTGGGTCATTTGATCTGATGATCCTTCCAGCTGAGTCGATATGCACATTCCTTGTATTCTTCGGTTGTTGCTGGTGGGTTCTTGATCTCAGTATCTTCTCAGTTTGATGTCTTTGTTGATGTCCTGATCTTTTTCGGTATCCAGTTGAGTACCCAGCTGAGACGTTCCTTTGTCTCTGCTGTCTCTTGTGATATCTCGGCTGGAACTGGTACTCCAGCTGGTGATCATATGAGTGATATCCAGCTGGGTATCTTCTTTGATATCTCGGTTGATATCTTTCGACGTGCTGTTGCGGTTGCTGGTGTCTGAAATGTCCAGCCTGCTGTCTTTGTTGAGTTTGAGCACGTTGCTGTCTGATCTGTGCTTGAGGTTGTCTTACAGCTGGCCTTTTTGATGCCTGCTGTGTCCTCAACGGTCGTTACTGAGTTGCTGGAATTGGGTTTTCTTTTGCTCTTACAAACATTACCTTTGTTCCACTAGTGGAAGCAGTGTTTGTGGCATCCTTCGATTCATTGTAACCCAGTCCTGCTTTGAGTGTTGCTGGACGTTGTGCACTTATGATTTCGTCCATTGTTGCTGTAGCTTTGATGAGAGCTACTATCTTCTTAGATAGTACCTCTTCGGAACTTTTCAGCTCTATAATCTCAGCTGACTTCTTTTCTGATTCAGCTGTGGCCTTTTCCAATTCTTCCATCAGCTGTTTCTTCTCGTAGTAGAAGTCATTCATCAGCTGATCTTGTTTCACTATTTTGTCTTTTAGTGAAAGGACTTCCTCTTTGAGCTGTGTTGTATCAGCTGCTTCTGATACCTTTATCTTTTCCAGTTCCACCTTCAGCTCGGCATTCACACACATTATGACGTCAAGGCTCTCTTGAAGCTCCTTGGAATCATTCATAACCTTTTCTACTAAACTCCAATCAGGTAGCCCTGATTCTGAAACCTGTGTAGAGTGTTAGTGTGATGGTGAGGGATTAGATAGATTTTGAGTTATTGACATTACCTAATCTTCATCAAATCCGTCTGTCTATCCCATGAAGCATGTATCCCATTCAGGTTCATCATGAGCCATCAGTGCTTCTTCTTTTGAGTCCGAAAATGGCATGTTGTCATCCATTTTGTTACACTCCGACTCTTCGTCGGCGATGTAGGCTCTCCTTCTGTCAGCTGCCTTAGCTTTCAGTTGGTCTTTATCTTTCTTGGATAGCTTCGGACAGTCTAGCCTGTAGTGTCCCAGTTCCTTGCAGTTGAAGCATCCTTCTTCTGCTCGTTTGTCAGCTGACTTCTCATCAGCTGCTGTGTACTTGTCTCTGTAAGTTCTTGCGAACTTCTTGTACTTGCCCTTGCTGGTGTTGAGTCTTTTGTAGTTTTTGACTAGCATTGTTGGTCCCAAGACGGATACCTTGGTGTAGAGGGGAGGTGAATACACCAAGGTTTAAAAACTTTTCCAAGTTAAAACTCTTTTCAGAGAGCTGGCTGTGTTCGATCCAGCTGGATGGCAGCTTGATCGACACAGCTGGCAGTGTGTGTGTGCGGAATGTGGTGGATTTGAAAAGTCCGTCTGTTGCTTCAAATTATATTGCAAAGCTCTGTTTCACTTTTCAGTTAGTCAGTTTATGCAGCTTGAAATAATGCTCATGAGGGGTTAGCAAAATGCATAAAACAAAACAGTAAAGAACAAAGCAATTTTAACGTGGTTCGGAGTAACACCTCCTACGTCCACGACCAGGTTCACTGGTAATTCACTACCACTTGATTTCCAAGTACCAAGCAACTTCACAACTCTAACCCGAGCTGTGTTCCAACAGTTTGCGGGCACTGTAAAGCCTACACCTTCAGTTTGCCGGTACTGAAGAACATTCCTTACAGTTTACGGGTACTGTAAAACCTAACCACTCGAATTACACGCTTCGAGCAGGTGTACCTTTACCTAACCTTTCTGGGTTTGGGTTGGGTTTGGGTTTTTCCAACTATGAACGAGTTCTTACAATGAAGAACAAGGAGTAAGATGAACTCGTTCAAACTAGGCTTAAGATATTTATATTCTGATCTATTCTGCCTAAGACTGAATATGTGAACAACTAAGAACACAGCTGACTGGCTGGGTGTTCTTGAAAGATTTGGCTTTGAAGATCGCTATTCATTTTTCTGTTTTGCTCTTTTATTTCTTCAGTCGTCTTGCCAGTCCCCTTCTCTTCAATGGAGGAGGAGAGATATATATAGGTGGAGATCCAAACTAGCCGTTGGAAGAGAGCCGTTTGAATCTTACCTACTCTTGTTGACTTCTGGCCTTTACCTACGAAGTAGGTCTGCATCTGCAGAGGCTAGTTCTTCTCTTGTTTGACTGCGTCAGACAATATCTTTTGACATCGGGATCTTGTCTTAGAGAAGGTCTTCGTCTTCGAGCTGCTAAGCGTCTCTGCTGTGTCTTCAGCGACTTGGACTCTGCTGCGTCTTGACTCTGAGCTGTGTCTTAGACCTGTGTTGTATCATTAACCTAAGCTGTGGCTTCAACCTGAGCTGTGTCAATAACCTGAGCTGTGTTTTAGACCTGAGCTGTGTCATCGACATTAAGCTGGGTCTTTTACCTTGGTTGGGTCTTTGACAGTGGGTTTCCGTCCTTCGAGCTGGGTCTTGATCTTCTGGGTCTTTGACTTTGCTTGGTCATCTTCTTGAGTGCCTTTCTTGAATACCTCGTTCGCTTGTCTCTTTTGCCATGTCTTCTGTTGTCTTCAGCGATTTTACCTGTAAACTTAGAAACTCTATAAGCTCAAACAGGTAAGCTGGAAACAATACAAGGTTTGTACATTCATCTACTCGGTTGGGGTCAGCTGGGTTTTGGTATCACTTCAAAACATGTTTATTATTTTCCCAACAATTTCCCTCTTTTTGATGATGCCAAAACCTTTACAAACTTTTACAGAAAAACACAAAACAAAAATCCTAACAGAACTCTTCCTGGCTGCTCCACATGCCTTGACGAGAGTTTGCACTCTTTCTCCAGTTGTCTTTCCAGCTCGCCATTTGCCTCTTCTAGATTCCTTTACTGTTCAATCCTTTCCCCCCATTTTTTTATTTCCGTTTTTCTGTTCAATCCTTTCCTCCTTTTTTGTTCATCAAAAAGATATTAGGAGGAAGGAGAGTCGAGGTCTGGCGGCGGCGTTTTGGCAATAATTTCTTCCCGTTCTTGGTAACTCCTGTCAGCTTGGAGTTGATACCAATTGATGCACTTTTGGCTCTTCTTTTTCAGCTGATACCAATTGATGGTCTTTCTCAGCTGTATGACTCAGTTTGGAGTGAGTCATCTTGACCTTCTCCCTCTGAGTGAAGGCTCCGTTTGCAAGGTTCCCCCTCATATGGATAGTCCAATTGTATTTTATCAGCGGGGTTTGATTCCCCTAGCTTGATGTGGAACGAGTTGCAGCTGATTATTTGATGGTGAGAGATCACGAAAGGGATCGTCGTCGGCAGAATTTAAAACGAACGTAACTTTCGCTTCGAGGATCAGAATTTCTATTATAATACCATTCTGGAAGTGGAACGATGATTTGGATTGAACTCATAGCGCCCTGCGCGATGATCTAAGTGGTCCCGGGCCCAAAGTTGGTCCCTGAATGGATCATCTCCTCTCTGGACCTTGTTGACTGCTTGAAGTCTATTTCCCAGCTGGAGTCTGTCAGCTTGACATCCAGCTTGATATTCCGTCTATTGGAATCTTGAAATAAAGCTCGGTTGATTTCCATCTTTATGTCTAGTTGAGATCCTCAGCTGTGTCTTTTTGGTTGACCTTGATGTCTGAGCTGAATGACCTTCTGCCTTTGATTTTTGATTCCAGTCAGTTGGATTTATCTGTTACCTTTTAGCTTTGTGTCCAGCTGGGAGCCGCTGCTTTTCTTGGGCTTTAGATTGCTGAGCAACTTGTCTTCTTTGGCAGGGCTGAGCTTTGAAAGCTGGCTTGATGATGTTCAATCTTTTTGGAACATCCTTGGCCTTGGTTCTAGCTGTGTTTGCATTGGCTGGGGCCAATCTTTGTTCTGATTCAGCTCTTGCCATATCCAGCTGGGTAAACTGCTGCTTCTTCTTTCTTCATCTCATGAGGCCATTTTTCTCAGCTGTGTTTGCATTTCACAGCTGGTCCTAGTCAGCTAGCTGGGTAATTTCACTTTCTTCATCAGCTGGGTTTAAGAGTCCCATGAAGCAGTCATCTTCAATAAAATGCTTCATCTTCTGAGTCGGAAGAAAATACTTGATCTTCTTCTTTCTTGCTCGTCTTGAGCTCTTTATCATTTCTTCGGGAGGTCGACTCAGCTGGGTTTCTCTTTGGGTAGAGTTGCTTGTCGTGATGAACCTTCACGATCTTCTTGTACCTTTCCTTGTTGTGTTCCAGCCTATTAATATTCCGTACAAGCATGACAACTTCTTCGTGCAATTCTTCGTTGCTCATATTTTTGAACTCCTTTCTGACTTTTTCAGTCTGAGCTGATTGAGCTGATCTTCTTGACTCTGCACTGAGAGCTATCTCCTTTGCTTTGGAAGTCAGTTCCGTTTGATACATCTGGCTGGATGATACTCAGTTTGTAATCCCCAGATCAAATTCGTTGGCTTTTAGGATGGAGAACAATTTTTCCGTCTCCATGCTGCCAAGATCAGTTCTGCTTTGGTGAACCACCTTGTGTGTACACCATTCTGAGGAGAGAGCTGCAAGAACTTTCAAGTTCTTATCTCGAACTGTATATTTCCCAGTTCGGATCGTCTCGATCTCGATGACGAGGTTGGAGAATCTGAGCTCCATTTGATGAATGGACTCGTAGAGAAGTTGCTTGAAGTTGTCGAACTTCTGGCATGCAACTGAGAATTTGTTCTCTTGAATTTCCTCTGAGCCTTCACACAGCTTGGCTAGAGTGTCCCACATCCCCTTAGCTGTCTCACAGTTGATAATCTTGCTGAGATAAGCGTTCGTCACCGTTGAGGAGATGACATTGCGAGTGTAGCTGTCCAATCCAGCTTGTCTTCTTTCTTCTGGAGAGTACTCATTCCTTGGCTTCACAACTTGCCGGAGTACTGGTTCAGCTCCAGGTGTGGGTTCTGCTTTTCTTTCTAAGTTCATGATGATGATGGGTCCGTCTGTGATAACATCCCACATCATGTCGTTTTGCGCGCACAGAAAGCTTTTGAGTCGGAACTTCCATATCTGATAATCATCGACTGAGAATGTTGGAAGATTCCTGCACAGAGAAGATTCCATGACAGTATGTAATATAATAATTTTAAAAAGATTTTGAAACTTTAAAGGATCTATTCAGGTGACCACTATCAGCAATGAAATGCTGACTTGACATAGATACAGTGATCTTTTGAACCACTGCTCTGATACCAATTGTTGGTCTCAAGACGGATACTTTGGTGTAGAGGGGAGGGGTGAATACACCAAGGTTTAAAAACTTTTCCAAGTTAAAACTCTTTTCAGAGAGCTGGCTGTGTTCGATCCAGCTGGATGGCAGCTTGATCGACACAGCTGGCTGTGTGCGTGTGCGGAATGTGGTGGATTTGGAAAGTCCGTCTGTTGCTTCAAATTATATTGCAAAGCTCTGTTTCACTTTTCAGTTAGTCAGTTTATGCAGCTTGAAATAATGCTCATGAGGGGTTAGCAAAATGCATAAAACAAAACAGTAAAGAACAAACCAATTTTAACGTGGTTCGGAGTAACACCTCCTACGTCCACGACCAGGTTCACTGGTACTTGACTACCACTTGGTTTCCAAGTACCAAGCAACTTCACAACTCTAACCCGAGCTGTGTTCCAACAGTTTGCGGGCACTGTAAAGCCTACACCTTCAGTTTGCCGGTACTGAAGAACCTTCCTTACAGTTTACGGGTACTATAAAACCTAACCACTCGAATTACACGCTTCGAGCAGGCGTACCTTTACCTAACCTTTCTGGGTTTGGGTTGGGTTTGGGTTTTTCCAACTATGAACGAGTTCTTACAATGAAGAACAAGGAGTAAGATGAACTCGTTCAAACTAGGCTTAAGATATTTATATTCTGATCTATTCTGCCTAAGACTGAATATGTGAACAACTAAGAACACAGCTGACTGGCTGGGTGTTCTTGAAAGATTTGGCTTTGAAGATCGCTGTTCATTTTTCTGTTTTGCTCTTTTATTTCTTCAGTCGTCTTTCCAGTCCCCTTCTCTTCAATAGAAGAGGAGAGATATATATAGGTGGAGATCCAAACTAGCCGTTGGAAGAGAGCCGTTTGAATCTTACCTACTCTTGTTGACTTCTGGCCTTTACCTACGAAGTAGGTCTGCATCTGCAGAGGCTAGTTCTTCTCTTGTTTGACTGCGTCAGACAATATCTTTTGACATCGGGATCTTGTCTTAGAGAAGGTCTTTGTCTCCGAGCTGCTAAGCGTCTCTGCTGTGTCTTCAGCGACTTGGACTCTGCTGCGTCTTGACTCTGAGCTGTGTCTTAGACCTGTGTTGTATCATTAACATGAGCTGTGGCTTCAACCTGAGCTGTGTCAATAACCTGAGCTGTGTTTTAGACCTGAGCTGTGTCATCGACACTAAGCTGGGTCTTTTACACTGAGCTGGGTCTTTGACACTGAGCTGGGTTTCCGTCACTGAGCTGGGTCTTGATACTGCTGGGTCTTTGACTTTGCTTGGTCTGCTCTGCTGAGTCTGCTTTGCTGAATACCTCAGCTGTCTCCTTAGCTGTGTCTTCTGCTATCTTCAGCGATTCTACCTGTAAGCTTAGAAACTCTATAAGCTCAAACAGGTGAGCTGGAAACAATACAAGGTTTGTACATTCATCTACTCGGTTGGGGTCAGCTGGGTTTTGGTATCACTTCAAAACATGTTTATTATTTTCCCAACAAGCATGGCTATCTCTTCAAGTAGCTCTTCCTTGCTCATGTCCTTCTTGTCCTTCTTTGATGACTCAGCTGACTGTATGTATGTGGATTTTTCAGAGTTGGCTCTGAACGCAATCTCCTTTAGCGCAGGTGTTAGCTCTCCATCTCTCTGATTGCTTGAAGATTCTTTCATGGTAATCTTCAAGTTGTATTCATTGGCTTTGAGCAAGGAGAATAATCTTTCAGTTGAAAGATCACCTAAGTCACTTCGACTTTGGTGTACCATCTTGTATGTGTTCCATTCTGCTGTGAGCGCTGAAAGGACTTTTAGGTTCTTTTCACGCTGGGTGTATTTCCCAGTTCTGTTGGTTTCAATTTCTACCACGATGTTTGAGAATCTGAGTTCCATCCCTTCGATAGACTCGTTGACAAGCTGCTTGAAGTTATCAAACTTCTGGCAGGCGATTGTAAATTTATTTTCTTTTATTTCCTCCGACCCTTCGCATAGCTTGGCTAGGGTTTCCCACATCTCCTTTGCGGTGTTGCAGTTGATGATCTTGCTGAGGTAGGCGTTGAAGACTGTTGACGAGATGGTGTTCCTCGCAAAGCTGTCTAATCCAGCTTGCTTCCTTTCTTCTGAGGTGTGTTCAATCTTTGGCTTCGGAATGATCTGATATGTTGGCTGTCCACCATCTTGAGCTGGAACAAGCTCGTTTCCTTGTTTGTAGATGATGATAGATCCGTCTGTGATGACATCCCACATCATGTCATGATGCGCACAAAGAAAGCTTTTTAATCTAAACTTCCAGATTGCATAATCGTCGACCGAGAAGGTGGGAAGGTTCCTGTTAAGATAAGAATCCATGGAGATATGCACAGTATGAAATAATATGAGTTTTTCCAAAAGAGGATCTGTTCAGTTGACCACTGACAGATTGTCAAGACAAATCTCTTGATTCAGAAACAGCGGTCTTTTGAACCACTGCTCTGATACCAATTGATGGTCCCTGAGCTGGGTCTTTGGTGTAGAGGGGATGGGTGAGTACACCAAAGATAGATTTCTGAAAACTTTTTCAAGTTTAAAACAGAGTTAGTGAGCTCAGTTATGAATCCAGCTGAGGAAGGTCAGCTGGGCTAATAACTCAGCTGGCGGTGCGGAAAGTGGTGGTTTAAAAACTTAGCTCGGTTGCTTAGAAAAACTTAGCTTGACAATATTCTTTTCGTTTTCGACTTAGTCAAGTTATGCAAGGTTATAGATAAAACACAGCTGTCTTTGGGGAGCAGCTAAGTATGCAGATTTGAAAATAATGCAGCTGGCTGGGTCACACAGCCAGAGAACTTTTAAGCTTGAAAACTTGTGCTGTGTTAATGCATTTAGTTCTTTAAATATAAAATGCAGAGAATAAATAAAGCAATAAAGAACTCGGAATTTTAACGTGGTTCGGAGTAACTCCTCCTACATCCACGACCAGATTCACTGGTAATTCACTTCCACTTGGTTTCCAAGTACCAAGCAACTTCACAACTCTAACCTGAGCTATGTTCCAACAGTTTGTAGGCACTGTCAAGCCTAACCTTTCAGTTTACGGGTACTGAAAAAACCTTACAACCACTTGAATTTCGCGCTTCAAGCAAGCGTAACCTTGACCTAACCTTTCTGGGTAAAGAGGGGTTTGGTTTGGAGTTCCAACTATGAACGAGTTCTTAAAATGAAGAACTTAGAGTAAGATGAACTCGTTCGAAATCTAGGCTTAAGATATACAATGATTTCTGCCTAGGAATCAGACGAAAAATTGGGCAGTTTCTGGACTAGAAACACTTTAAGATAAAGTGTTCTTTAAACTATTTAGAACTGCTTGTAAGCTTTTAAGACTTGATGATTTCAGAGAATGAAAGCTTGTAGAGAGTTTTTCGTGTTTGATCCTGAGGTTGAAGACGGGTTTATATAGGTAGAGATTCAAGACTAGACGTTGGAGGAGCCGTTTGAATCTTACCTACTCTACTTAAATTCGATATCTGCCGTTGGGCGTTTCTGCACCTGTCTTCATTAGAGTCACATCCTAGATTCTGAAGTCTAGGATGCTGATTTGGCAATCCCTCATTGGTCGAGGTATATTGACTTCCTCTGACACTGGGATCTCTGCGTTTGGAGCTGCCTTTTTGAATTCAGAGCTGGATTGGGTAAACTGACTTGAATTGATGTCTTCAAAGTTAGTTCCCTTTGTTCTGTACAGCTGGACCAGCTGTGATGCAGCCCAAGGTTCGTTGGTGCAAGATCCGGTGCGTGTTCCTGTTGGGCCAATTACAAGAGCACGAGCCAAGAAGTTTAAGGAATGCTTGATGGGCTTAGTTCAAGACTTGTGGGATCAAGAATTATTGAAGAAGCCCATTGAAGTTGGTGGAATTAGCGAATTGGACAACCCGTGTTTCATTACTCTTATTTCGTGCGAGTAGGCTGCCCATGTTTGAAGTCTTTTATTTTGTTTGAAGACTTTATTATTTATTTTCGTTGTTTTAAGCCCATTAGTTATAAGCTTTATTATTTTCGAGTTTTGGGCTTAGTTAGCTTATTAGTTTAAGTTGGGCTTTTATTTAAGTTGTTTCCTATCTAGATTAGGATTAGGTTTTGCCTATATAAGGCCTTTTGTCTGGACGTTTTTCGGCAGACTTTATTCATTAATCAAATCGTGAGTTTAATTCTCTAGTTTTCGAGTTCTTCTTGGTTTTGCCAAGACGAGTTCATTTATCGATGAATCGACGAGTCAATAATCCTTCATTCGTGTGTCATTCATCGTCCCCGAGTTGTTGCATCAACTTCACGTTGGGGTTTAGAGATTCGTTCTTCTAAATCATTTCGTGGTTAGATTAAGAGGTTTTGGGATTCTCCATCCAACCAACTGTTCGTTCAAGTCTTCCGTGTGCGTGTGTCGATCTTACCATCAGCGAGGATCATATCATTTGGCACCAGAGCCGCGTTTTGTATCCAGGTTCCGTTCTCCTTTCTTCGTGTTATGGGTAGAGTCTTAGGTTTTCGTTCTGTTTCAGTTCGTCCATATCTAGGGTTTCTGTGTCATTGCTGCAATCTCGTTTCTGTTCCTGTTTCGTTTCTGTTCAATTTTAGGGTTTGTCTTTCTGTTCGTTCGTTCGTTCTTGGCGTCTGATATTTAGGGTTCAATTTTTTCTATTTCTGTTTCGTCTCGTATTTCTGTGATTTCTGTGTTCATTTTGTTCGTGCGTCTTGCTGTAAAAAAAAAGAATTCAGTTTCGTTTCATTATAATTCCGCATCTAGATCCGTTTATATCATTCTTATTCCATAGTTTCCATATTAATATATCATCTGTTACCATATTATTCATTACATCCTTATTTTTCGCCATCTTTGTCGCACCACCCATAATTTTTTTCCTTCGAGATTTTCGTTCGACTGCTAAGTGCCATCATTTAAACCCTAAGAGATCATAATACATCATATACACGCCCATACATATCCGATTACCAGTTTCGATTCAAATCGGCCGCCAAAGCCGCATACTTCAGTTTTTCATTTCATTGGTGACATATCTGTGATCTTGAGATTCTGAAGATACAAAAAAAAGTATAGAAATTCGCCGTGGGCAATTTTTTTCCTTTGATTCCTTGGTTCGTGTAGTCATTTGGGACAGTTTCTGCGTGCACTTTTTCCGACTTTCCGTTGAGTCTCGTAGTGTTTTCTGGGATCCTTGGATAGTATAGAGCATTTTGAGTCAGTTTCTGTGTAGCCTATTTTTGGTGTTCCAGTTTCCGTTTCCATTGGTCTGTGTGTTGATTCGTCTTCTTGGGGCAGTTATTGCGGACGTTGTTTTGGTTGTTTCATTGTTAGTTGGTGTTGAATTCAAAGTGGTAGATTGAGAGCATTCGATTCCTTGCGAGAGAATTTTGAGTGGAAAAAGGTGAGAGAGAGTGAGCTTATTAGAGTGAAAAGAGCCATATTGAGTGATACACGAGTGTTGAGTGAATCCTCTTTGAGTGATACACGAGTGCTTGTGAGGTGGTGAGGTTTTTTTTTGTTTTACTAACCGTTTTGCTTTCTATTACAATTTTTGTTTTCTGTTATTATGGCTTATAGAGGTGAACAAGTTCCAGAAACGGAGGATCAACCTACCATTGATCCAAAGACGAAGTTCATGATGGAGGCCCTCAGGTCCGAATTGGGAAAGCTTCTTGACTCAAAATTGGACTCAAAATTGGAAGGGGTATACGACAGGCTTGACTAGGTCGAGCAATCTCAGACCAGAGATACCAGAGATATCAATACTAATAGGGGCCGAGGCGGTAGAGGAGGACGTGGAGATAGAGGCCGTAGTGATAGAGGCCGAGGTGGTAGAGGAGGCCGTACTGACTATGATGAGTATACAGATGAGACAGATTATGAAGAAGAAGATGTGGGAAGTTGGCATAGAGGTGGAGACAGACAAGATAACAATCTAGGCAACATAAAGATGAACATTCGCTCATTCCATGGGAAAAATGATCCAGAGTTGTATCTTGAATGAGAGAGAAAGGTGGAGCTTTTGTTTGATTGTCAAAACTACTCAGAGCTCAAGAAGGTGAAGTTGGCTGCAGTGGAGTTATCAGATTATGCACTTGTTTGGTGAGATCAGTTAGTGACCAGCCGGAGAAGAAATGATGAGCCATCTATTCAGACGTGGCGTGAGATGAAGGCAGTGATGAGGAAGTGCTTTGTGCATAATCATTACTACCGAGAGCTTTATAACAAGTTGCAGAATGTGAAGCAAGGAAGTAGGAGTGTGGATGAATATTTTAAGGAGATGGAGATAGCCATGATTCGAGCCAATGTTGTTGAGGATCGAGAGACTACTATGGCGCGATTTCTAGCTGGTTTGCATTGGGACATCCGAGATAAGGTGGAGTTGCAACATTATGTTGAGTTGGAGGATATGGTTCACATGGCTGTGAAGATAGAGAATCAACTCAAGAGGAGGGGCAACAACAGCGGCAGCCAGAGATAAAATCAGACCAATTGGAGGCAGTCCCAGTAAGTTGCTAGTGGTTCCTCATCAAAAGGGAACCAATGGAAGAAAGATGCGCCACTGAGAGATGAGAAGAAGCCGTTCTTTAGGGGCCGAGCAGAGAATTCGAGTTCAGCGAATCAGGGCAATCCAACAATTCCTGATGGTTGGAATTGAGATAAGAAATGTTTCAAGTGTCAGGGATTCGGGCACATTATGAGTGAGTGTCCGAATTGAAGAATTATGATCATGAAAGATGACGGAGAAGTTGTGATTGATGATGAGGATCGTGATCCGGAGATGCCAGCCTTAGTGGATCCCGATGAAAGAGATGAAGCTGAGGAGATTTTAGCACCAGATGGGCAGCTGGTTGTAGCTAGGCGAGTTTTGAGTGCTCAGATTCAGCCTGATGAGAGAGATGAGCGGGAGAATCTCTTTCACACAAGATGTCATGTTCAAGATAAGGTTTGCAGTGTGATCATTGATGGAGGAAGTTGCACGAATGTGGCTAGTGCATCCATGGTTCAGAGATTAGGGCTGCCCATGGTGAAGCATCCCAAGCCGTACCGTTTGCAGTGGCTGAATGAGACCGGCGTCATCAAAGTGACAAAACAAGTGAAGATTCCGTTTCGCATTGGGAAGTATGAAGATGAAGTGTTGTGTGATGTGATTCCTATGCAAGCAAGCCATATTTTGTTAGGTCGACCGTGGCAGTTTGATTGACGAGTTACCCATGATGGCTTCACCAACAAGTATTCGTTCGAGTATAAGCAGAGGAAGGTATCACTTGTTCCTCTTACTCCTAAACAAGTTTATGAGGATCAAGTGCAGATGCAAAAAGAGACAGAGAAGGTGAAGTCCAAGGAGCAGCCTAAGGAGCAGATTGTTGAAAAAGGGGAGCTTGGGTTGATTCAGAAGTCCTTTCTTGCGAGGGCTAGTGACTTGAAGGAGGCTGTGAATGAGGAGAGACCAATGATAGTGTTGCTGTAGAAGGAGAGTTTGACTATTGATACTGACCTCTCTTCTCTACCCCCTTTTATTCGTTCTATTTTGCAGGAATTTGATGATGTCTTCCCCGAGGATACACCCCCTGGTTTACCACCAATTCGTGGGATTGAGCATCAAATTGACTTTGTGCCCGGAGCTGTCTTGCCAAACCGACCAGCTTACCGAACCAATCCGGAGGAGACGAAGGAGTTGGAGAGGTAAATTGGCGATTTGCTGGCCAAAGGGCACGTGAGGGAGAGTTTGAGTCCTTGCGCAGTACCGGTTATACTTGTGCCTAAGAAGGATACGACTATGAGGATGTGTTGTGATTGTCGAGCCATTAACAACATTACGGTAAAGTATCGCCATCCTATCCCTAGTTTAAATGATATGCTTGATGAGCTGCATGGTTCTTGTGTGTTTTCCAAGATTGATTTGCGTAGTGGATACCATCAGATTAGGATTAAAGAAGGAGATGAATGGAAAACAACTTTTAAGACAAAAATTGGCTTGTATGAGTGGTTGGTTATGCCTTTTGGATTAACTAATGCACCCATCACATTTATGCATCTTATGAATCATGTCATGCGTGCATTCATTAGAAGATTTGTGGTTGTTTATTTTGATGACATACTTGTGTATAGTAAGAATCATGAAGAGCATGTTGTGCATTTGAGGGCTGTGTTAATTGCACTGAGGAAAGAAAGATTGTTCGCTAACCCTAAGAAGTGCGTTTTTAGCATGGATAGTATTGTGTTTCTTGGTTTTGTTATTAGTGTACAGGGAGTACAGGTTGATGAGGAAAAGATACGAGCTATCCAAGAGTGGCCGACTCCTAAGAGCATTGGGGATGTCTGGAGTTTCCATGGACTTGCTAGCTTTTATAGGTGATTCGTGCCTAATTTCAGCAGTGTTGCAGCACCATTAACCGAAGTCATCAAGAAGAATGTGGAATTCAAGTGGGGGAAGGCGCAAGAAGAGGCGTTTCAGCTTTTGAAGCACAAGCTTACACACGCCCCGGTATTATCTCTTCTTAACTTTTCTAAGTCTTTTGAGATTGAATGTGATGCTTCTGGTGTTGGCATTGGTGCAGTGTTGATGGAAAAGGGAAGACCAGTGGCGTATTTCAGCGAGAAGCTCAATGGAGCGGCATTGAGCTATCCCACGTATGATAAGGAGTTGTCTGCCTTGGTGAGAGCCCTCAAGACGTGGCAGCATTATTTGTGGACTCGAGAGTTTGTTATTCACACCGATGATGAGTCCTTGAAGCATTTAAAGGGGCAGAATAAGTTGAACAAGCGACACGCGAGGTGGATGGAGTTTATTGAGACGTTTCCATACGTCATCAAATACAAGCAAGGTAAAGAGAATGTCGTGGCTGATGCACTTTCTCGGAGGTATGCCTTGATCTCTACCTTAGATGCTAAGTTGCTTGGTTTTGAGAGTGTGAAGG
This sequence comes from Agastache rugosa, assembly GCA_031470985.1. Lineage (NCBI taxonomy): Eukaryota > Viridiplantae > Streptophyta > Magnoliopsida > Lamiales > Lamiaceae > Agastache > Agastache rugosa. The sequence goes on from CM062604.1 coordinate 9,747,167, forward strand.
GTTTGTATTTAGATGATGCTGATTTTGGTGAGATTTATAAAGCATGTGAGAAATTTGCTCATGGTGACTTCTTTAGGCATGATGACTATTTGTTTAGGAAGAATAAACTTTGTGTGCCTAAGTGTTCTCTGCGTGAGTTATTATTGCTTGAATCTCATGGTGGGGGTTTGATGGGACATTTTGGCATTGCTAAGACTTTGGCTGTTTTGCATGAGCATTTCTTTTGGCCTCATATGAAACGTGATGTTGAGAGAATTTGTGAGATGTGTTACTTGTAAGCAAGCTAAGTCTAGGGTGAGTTCCCATGGTTTGTATACACCTTTGCCTATTCCTACAACACCTTGGATTGATATTTCTATGGATTTTGTGTTAGGTTTACCTAGGACCAAACGTGGGAGAGATTCAATCTTTGTTGTTGTTGATAGGTTTTCTAAGATGACACATTTTATTCCATGTCATAAATCTGATGATGCATCTCATGTGGCTGATTTGTTCTTTAGAGAGATTGTTAGATTGCATGGCATGCCTAGGACTATTGTTTCAGATAGGGATTCAAAGTTTTTGAGCTACTTTTGGAAGACTTAGTGGTGTAAGTTAGGAACTAAGCTTTTGTTTTCTATTACTTGTCATCCACAAACTGACGGTCAAACCGAGGTAGTAAATAGGACTTTGTCTACTTTACTTCGTGCTATTATTAAGAAGAACATTAAGTCCTGGAAAGAATGTTTGCCTCATGTTGAGTTTGCATATAATCGTTATATTCATTCTACTACTCAGTTTTCGCCGTTTGAGATTGTGTATGGTTTTAATTCTTTGACTCCATTGGATTTATCCCCTTTACCTGAGCATGAGCATACTAATCTTGATGGCCAGAAAATGGCAGATTTTGTGAAACAGATTCATGAGAAGGCAAGGATGAACATTGAGAAGCGTACGAGGTAGTACGCCGAGTTAGCCAACAAAGGACGTCGCAAGGTGGTGTTTGAGCCCGATGATTGGGTGTGGTTGCATATGCGCAAGGAACGGTTTCCATTACAGCGGAGATCCAAGTTACTTCCTCAAGGGGATGGACCGTTTCAAGTCTTGGAGCGCAACAATGATAATGCCTACAAGTTGGACTTACCAGGTGAGTATAATGTTAGTGCTACTTTTAATGTGACTGATTTGAGTCCTTTTGATGTAAATGACGCCTTGGATTTGAGGACAAATCCTCTTGAAGAGGAGGGGAATGATGCTGCCCAAGGTTCGTTGGTGCAAGATCCGGTGCGTGTTCCTGTTGGGCCAATTCCAAGAGCACGAGCCAAGAAGTTTAAGGAATGCTTGATGGGCTTAGTTCAAGACTTGTGGGATCAAGAATTATTGAAGAAGCCCATTGAAGTTGGTGGAATTAGCGAATTGGACAACCCGTGTTTCATTACTCTTATTTCGTGCGAGTAGGCTGCCCATGTTTGAAGTCTTTTATTTTGTTTGAAGACTTTATTATTTATTTTTGTTGTTTTAAGCCCATTAGTTATAAGCTTTATTATTTTCGAGTTTTGGGCTTAGTTAGCTTATTAGTTTAAGTTGGGCTTTTATTTAAGTTGTTTCCTATCTGGATTAGGATTAGGTTTTGCCTATATAAGGCCTTTTGTATGGACGTTTTTCGGTAGTCTTTATTCATTAATCAAATCGTGAGTTTAATTCTCTCTTGAGAGTTTTCGAGTTCTTCTTGGTTTTGCCAAGACGAGTTCATTTATCGACGAGTCAATCATCCCTCGTTCGTGTGTCATTCATCGTCCCCGAGTTGCTGCATCAACTTCACGTTGGGGTTTAGAGATTCGTTCTTCTAAATCATTTCGTGGTTAGATTCAAAGGTTTTGAGATTCTCCATCCAACCAACTGTTCGTTCAAGTCTTCCGTGCACGTGTGTCGATCTTACCATCAGCGAGGATCATATCAAGCTGTGTCTTGAACTCAGCTCGATTTATCTTCAGCTTGATCCTGCTCCGTTTTGAACTAAGCTCAGCTGGAAAACTCAGCTGATAGTTGACTCCTGCTGTAAACACAGCTGGATCTTCTGCTATCTTCTGCTCTGATGTCTTCCGCTTCCTGAACCTGTAAACTTAGAAAATCTATAGCTCAAACAGGCGAGCTGGAAAATACAACTTAGGTTGATGCGATCATCTACTCGGTTGGAGAAGGGTTTTGGTATCAAATCAAAACTTTATAATTTTCCCAACAATAGGGCTAAGTAATTGAAATGAAAAGCCCAACAAGATTTCCTCTTAAGTTAAATAAAAGCCTTGATTTTAAATTTCCACCCAACATTTAATTTAATTAATTAATTAATTAATTAATTAATAGGCCAAACCAAATAATTAAACTAAAAGTCCAAAATTAAATTCTCATGGCCTATCTCTCTCAACTCTCGTCTCTTTTCTCTTTCTCTCTTTGTAATAAAAGTCAAACTTCTCTCTCTCTTCCTTACTTCTCTCGTCCGCAACACACTAAAACTCCACATTAATTCTTTCAATTAAGATCTCTCTACTTTAACATTCTCAATCTCTCATCTCTCATTAATTCTTTTCGGCAGAAATAAAAAGCCTCAAATTAAAGCCATCAAATCCCTCAAAATTCCTTGTCCCTTCTTTTCAAATTTTCCGGCGAAGGCTCATCATTTTCCGTCGCCACAAGATACCCATCATCGACCACGACCAGCAGCCAGAAGGCCACTGCTGCCGCTGCTCACTCTCAGTCCTCACGGCCGCAACAGGAAGCTGCCACCTCCGACATCTCTTCCACCTTCAATTCATAAACTCCAGCCCAGATTCAACCACACAGCCCCCAATCACGGCTCAAACCAAATCGGCCGACTCTTAACATTAAAGGGAGGAAATCCTCTTTTCTTTCTTCTATTTCAGGGTGCCTCCAATGGTGGGTTCCAAAATTTGGAACCCAAAAATATACCATTGTAGGAAGTGGAAACCAGCTCCCAAAAATGAAACTGGATTCAAAATTGAAACTGGCTTCACAACCGAAAAAGTGGGCGGCTTCAGCGCGTCACCCACGGCGCGTGCACGACACGCGCGCACGTTGGCGCATGCAGTCAATGCGCGCGTGGGGGCGCCGACAGCTTTGACTTTTTTTTTCCTACAGTTGTTTTATTATTTTGATTTCGGGTTTTTTATACTTTTTCATAAATATGGCGGACCTATTAGTTCGTCTAAAATATCTCGAACATATATCTTATATTAAAGATCACGACGAGACTTTAATTCGACATAAAAATCATAAAAATCCGATTTGAAACGAGCAAATGATGATATTTTAAAGTTCAAAGCTAATAATTTATAAATTATATAATAAATATTTATAATTCATATATTATATTAAAATTATTTATAATAAATAATAAAATTGTAATAAAAATTTTGTTAAAACGGCCAATTTTTCCAACGTCAATTTCCCAACGGCAATAAAAACTAAAGGGTCATTTTTCCAAAATCCTCTATATATATCTATTCTCCAACCTTACCATTTCACTCATCTCTCCAACTCTACAATTTTCTTCCTTTCTTCTTCACTTCATTTTCACTACAATCAAATGGCGGATTCAACCTCTCAAAACTCCGACTCTAGTAATTCAAGCTCCCAAAATTTTCAAGGTTCCTATTTTCCAAGTTTACAATTTCATCAAATATCGTACTTTCAACAACCATTTCCATACAACTTTCAAAATGCACGCAATTTTCCTACTCAACAAAATTTTGGCAATTTTCCTACTCAACAAAATGCATGCAATTTTTCTACTCAACAATTCTCATCCAACTATCCTACTGGTAGTTCGAATTTTCCTCAACAATTTGCTTTCAACTCTCCTGGTGATTCGAATTTTTCTCAACAATTTTCATTCAACTCTCCTACTGGATCAAATTTTCCTCCACAATTTGCATCCAACATTCCTTCCAACTATTTCATGTCGCCACCAAACCAACCTTAAAAAAGTAGCTACCAGTTTCCGCATCATTCTTCACAAATTCCACTAGAACAGATCCACCTTGCTGATGATGATGATGTTGACGTGGATGTTGGCGAGGAAGTTGCTAAACCCAGTAGAAAGACAAACTCAACAAAGCCGATTTGGACACCTGATGAAGACGTTCTTCTTGTAAAAGCTTGGTACAACACCAGCACCGACTCCATAATTTGCAATCAACAAAAGAAAAGAGATTTTTGGGAGAAAATTGTTGCGTACTATAACGAGTGGAAGCCGGAGGACATTATTGACCGAAGTTACCAGCTTGTTAAAAATCATTACTATAAACTCAATCTAGATATTAATAAGTGGGCAGGTCTCTCCAATAATTTCTAGAGCAATCGAGCGAGCGGACAAAGCGATGATGATGTACTGGAGGCTGCAAATAAAGCATAGATGAATGATCATCCAAAGAGCAAGACCTTTAGGTACATGCACATATGGAAGATCATTGAAACTTGTGAGAAATGTGCTCCTCAACAAATGCCACAAATTCCTAAGAAAAAAGCAAAAAATTCTGAAACAGATAACCCATCTTCTAATAGTGGACCTCGAATGCGTCCGATGGGACAACAAAGAGCTAAACAACAAGCGAAACAAAATGCCAAAATGACAGGAAACCATGGAAAGACAATTAAGCTTTCAAGAGTCCAAACTTAAGCTCGAACATGCTGAGTTTTGCAGTAAGGATACTAGTCGCATGTCGGAGGCAGAACTATACAATTTTAATCAAATGGTAACCGAGATCAAAGCTAAATACGGATGGATGTAATACTTTTAAGTGTCGTTTATCTATTTATGTATTTTTAAGTGTGCTTTATCTATTTATGTATTTTTAAGTGTGCTTTATCTTAAAAATTCCACTTGTACTTACTATTGTCGGCAACTGTAACAAATGTAGTAGATATACCTTTATTGTCTAAATGCAATAATTGAAAATTGTCGGCAACGGTCGCAACAAGAGGACAAATGTAATAAAATTGTCGGCAACAGTTACAATAATTGAAAATTGTCGGCAATGGTAATAAATGTAATAAATATAATAAATATAATAAATATAGTTGTTGAGTCCAAATGTAATAAATATACCAATTCAACGGTCCAATTGTAATAAATATAGTTGTTGAGTCCAACAACTACAATATACCAATTCAACGGTCATAAATATAGCTGTTGATGTTTTGGTTATATATACTAGTATTTCATTTATCATTCAAGCACAAAAATCTTAACATTCATTTCATCCGAATATAAAACTTTCTTCAAAATGTCTGATATTCCTAGTTCACATGAAATTGATGAAATGTGGAAGCAATTCATTTGAAATTCAGCAATAGATCCGATTATGCGAGAGATGATTGCTATGGCCGATGCAGAAGACACAACAAGAGGTCAAACTTCACAAAGGAGAAGCGGTCCTAGAATATATAGGGATCGGGAGCTTGAAATCGGCCATGATCGTCTCGTTCGTGATTATTTCTGTGAAGAACCCATCTTCGATGGAGATCTTTTTCGTCGTCGATTTCGAATGCGGAGAGAGTTATTTCTCTAAATCGTTGATGTTGTAGGCAACTACACACCATATTTCATATTTACGCAAGATGCAACTGGGAGGAATGGTCTATCACCATTTCAAAAGTGCACTGCAGCTATCCGACAATTGGCATATGCGGCTGTTGGTGACTCACTGGATGAGTATATGCGAATGGGTGAGAATACTGCGTTGCAATGTCTACATAAGTTTTGCAAGAGTATCATTACTGTTTATGGTGCGCGATATTTGAGGAGTCCAAATGCAACAGATACTCAACGCTTGCTACAAATGCATGAAAAAAGACATGGCTTCCCCGGTGTCGCAGCCCGGCTTAGAATTTAGATAACAAAGCCGGTAGGTCCTACGACTTACACAATTTATGATTAATAAAGAATTTAAGATAGCGACCCGGCTATCGTTCGAGAACAATAAAAGACACTCAGGAACAACAATTCATCAGACTTAGAATAATTATGACATGTATGACTCCAGATCAACAATGTTGGGAAAATTATAAGGTTTTGATTTGATACCAAAACCCAACTGATTCTCCAACCGAATAGATGATTGCGTCAACCTAAATAGTGTTTTCCATCTCGCCTGTTTGAGCTTTAGATTTTCTAGGTTTACAGGTTAAGGAAGCGGAAGACAGCAGTCGACCCATCTGTGTCTACAGTAGGAGTCAGCTAGCGGAAGACAGCAGACGTTCCAGCTGTGTCTACAGCAGGAGTTAACCTTCAGCTGAGTCCTCCAGCAGAGCATATCAAGCTGAAGAGAATTCGAGCTGAGTTCAAAACACAGCAGGTCCAGCTGTACAGAACAAAGGGAACTAACTCTGAAGACATCACTTTAAGTCAGTTTGCCAAATCCAGCTCTTTCAAAAGCCAGCTCCAAAGGCAGAAGATCCCGGCGTCAGAGGAAGTCAACATGCCTCGACTAATGAGGGATTGCCGAATCAGCATCCTAGACTTCAGGACCTAGGATGTGACACAAATGAAGACAGGTGCAGAATCGCCCAACGGTAGATCTCGAATTGAAGAAGAGTAGGTAAGATTCAAACGGCTAGTCTTGAATCTCTACCTATATAAACCCGTCTTCAACCTTTCAGGATCAAACACGAAAAACTCTCTACAAGCTTTCATTCTCTGAAATCATCAATCTTTCAAAAGCTCTCAAGCAGTTCTACATAGATCAAAGAACACTTTATCTTAAAGTGTTTCTAGTTCAGAAACTGCTTAGTTTTTCGCCTGATCCCTAGGCCAAAATCTTTGTATATCTTAAAGCCTAGATTTCAAACGAGTTCATCATACTCTAAAGTTCTTAATTGTAAGAACTCGTTCACAGTTGGAACCCCAAACCAAACCCCTCTTTACCCAGAAAGGTTAGGTCAAGGTAACGCTTTCTTGAAGCGGGAAATTCAAGTGTGTAAGGTTTTTTCAGTACCCGTAAACTGAAAGGTTAGGCTTGACAGTGCCCGCAAACTGTTGGAACACAGCTCGGGTTAGAGTTGTGAAGTTGCTTGGTACTTGGAAACCAAGTGGTAGTGGATTACCAGTAAACCTGGTCGTGGACGTAGGAGGTGTTACTCCGAACCACGTAAAAATCGTGTGCTCTTTACTGTCTCTTTAAATTCAGTTTTGTACTAACTCTTTCATAACATTACATATTTGATCAAAACTGCATACACAGCTGCTCTCCAAAGACAGCTGTGTCTTTCTGAAAGTTGCACAACTTGACTAAGCTGAAAACATAAAGTTAATCTTTTCAAGCTGAGTTTTTCTAAGTAACCGAGCTAAGTTTTCAAACCACCACATTCCGCACCGCCAGCTGAGTTATTTACCCAGCTGATCCTCCTCAGCTGGATGAATAACTGAGCTCACCAACTCTGTTATTTAAACTTGAAAAAGTTTTCAGAAATCTATTTGGTGTATTCACCCCCCCTCTACACCAAATACCTAGCTCAGGGACCATCAATTGGTATCATAGCGGTTGTTCAACAGACCACCGTTTCTGTATCAAGAGATCTCTCTTGACAATCTGTCAGTGGTCATCTGAACAGATCCTCTTTGTGAAAAACTCATAATATTACATACTGCATATTTCCATGGATTCTTATCTTAACAGGAATCTTCCCACCTTCTCGGTAGATGATTATGCAATATGGAAGTTCAGACTGAAGAGCTTTCTCTGTGCGCAACACGATATGATGTGGGACGTCATCACAGATGGACCCATCATCATCTACAAACAAGGGAACGAGCTTGTTCTAACTCAAGATGGTGGACAACCAATATATCAATTCATTCCCAGGACAAAGGGTGAGCACACCTCAGAAGAAAGGAAGCAGGCTGGACTAGACAACTTCGCGGGGAACACCATATCCTCACGGTCTCCAACTCCTACCTCACCAAAATCATCAACTGCGAAACAGCAAAGGAGATGTGGAAAACCCTAGCAAAGCTATGCGAAGGGTCGGAGGAGATAAAGGAAAATAAATTCACGATTGCATGCCAGAAGTTTGATAACTTCAAGCAGCTAGTCAACGAGTCCATCGAAGGGATGGAACTCAGATTCTCCAATATAGTGGTGGAAATAGAAACCATCAGAACTGGGAAATACACCCAGCGAGAAAAGAATCTAAAAGTTCTTTCAGCGCTCACCGCTGAATGGAACACTTATAAGGTGGTACACCAAAGTCGAAGTGACTTAGGTGATCTTTCAACTGAAATATTATACTCCCTGCTCAAAGCCAACGAATACAACTTGAAGATTACCATGAAAGAATCTTCAAGCAATCAGAATGATGGAGAGCTGACACCTGCAACAAAGGAGATTGCATTCAGAGCCAACTCTGAAAAATCTGCATACATACAGTCAGCCGAGTCATCGAAGAAGGATAAGAAGGACATGAGCAAGAAAGAGCTACTTGAAGAAATAGCTATGCTGGTCAAAAACTACAACAGACTCAACACCAGCAAGGGCAAATACAAGAAGTTCGCAAGAACTTGCAGAGACAAGTACGCAACAGCTGATGAGAAGTCAGCTGACAAATGAACAGAAGAAGGTTGCTTCAACTGTAAGGAACCAGGACACTACCGGCTAGATTGTCCAAAGCTGTCCAAGAAAGATAAAGACCAACTGAAAGCTAAGGCAGCTGACAGAAGGAGAGCTTACATCGCCGATGAAGAATCAGAGTGCAACAAAATGGATGACAACATGCCATTTTCAGACTCGGAAGAAAAAGCACTGATGGCCCATGATGAACCTGATTGGGATACATGCTTCATGGGACAAACAGACGACATCGATGAAGATGAGGTAATGTCTCGAACTCAAAATCTATATAACCTCTCACCATCACACAAACACTCTACACAGGTTTCAGAATCAGGGCTACCTGATTGGAGTCTAGTAGAGAAAGTAATGAACGATTCTAAGGAGCTTCAAGAGATCCTTGACGTCATTATGTGTGAGAATGCCGAGATGAAAGCGGAACTGGAAAAGACAAAGGTATCAGAAGCAGCTGATACAACACAGCTCCAACAGGAAGTTGTTTCACTAAAACACTAAATAGTGAAACAAGATCAGCTGATGAAGGAATTCTACTATGAGAAGAAACAGCTGATGGAAGATTTGGAAAAGGTCACAGCTGAATCAGAAAAGAAGTTAGCTGAGATCATTGAGCTGAAAAGCACCGAAGAGGTACTATCTAAGAAGATAGTAGCTGTCATCAAAGCCACATCAACAATGGACGAGATCATTAGTGCACAACGTCCAGCAGCACTCAAAGCAGGACTGGGATACAATGAATCAAAGGATGCCTCAAACATTGCCTCCACAAGTGGAACAAAGGTAATGTTTGTACGAGCAAAAGAACATCCAATCCCAGCAACTCAGCATCAACAGTTGAGGACACAGCAGGCGTCAGAAAGACTAGTTGTGAAACATCCTCAAGCTCCGTCAAGGACACAGCAGGCATCAAAAAGGCCAGCTGTGAGACAACCTCAAGCCCAACTCAGACAACAACGTACTCAACCTCAACAAAGACAACATGCTGGACTTTACAGATACCAGCAACAGCAACAACACGTTGAACGATATCAACCGAGATATCAGAGATACCCAGCTGGATATCACTCACATGAGTACCAGCTGGATAATCATTTCCAGCCACAGCATCACATGAGACAGCAGAGACAAAGGAACGTCTCAGCTAGGTACATAACTGGAAACCGAAAGAAATCAAGACATCAAGATGGAAAGACACTGAGATCAAGATCCCGCCAGCAACAACCGAAGAACACAAAGAATGTGTATATCGACTCAGCTGGGAGAATTATCAGATCAAATGACCCAATTCGAGTCATCAAGCAGATCTGGGTCGTCAAAGGATCTCTGTCTAACCCAAAAGGACCCAATTAAAACTGGTACCTAAATCTTGATCTTTTGTATTGGTTGCAAGGAATCGACGCATCACTGAAGAGTCGATGAGAACGCTATGGTACTTGGACAATGGATGTTCCAAGCACATGACGCACTTAAAGCATCTACTTCAGAAGTATATCGAGCGTCCATGCCCACAAGTAACATTTGGTGACAACTCCAAAGGCCTAACCAAAGGTTATGGTACATTTAAAACTAAAAATGTTATAATCCCAAATATTTCTTATGTACAAGGATTACAACACAACTTGCTTTCCATTAGCCAATTCTGCGACAACGGTTTTTCTGTCAAGTTTGATGCACAGGGATGCACAGTGAAGAACAGGGAAACCAAGCAGATACTCCTAAGAGGGAAAAGAGAAGGAAATATGTATTTTGCTGACTGGAACAGCAGCCCTCCGGAGACTTGTCTTGTATCGAAAAGCAGCAATGAAGTCAGCTGGCTGTGGCACAGACGGCTGAATCATCTCAACTTCAAGACAATCAATAAACTGGCTAGGAACCAGCTCGCTAATGGAATTCCAGATCAAGTATATGACAAAAGTCATATGTGCAGCGCTTGTCAACAAGGAAAGCAGACAAGAATTTCATTCTCTCTCAAGCCAGTTCAGTCAACTGATCGAGTACTTCAACTCCTTCACATGGATCTTTTTGGTCCAGTTACTCCAGCAAGCTTCAATGGCAGAAAATATACTCTGGTCGTAGTGGATGATTTCTCAAGATTCACATGGGTATCATTCATGTACCAGAAGAGCGAAACCAGGACTAAGCTGCCTATCCTGCTGGAAAGATTGTCAACACAGAAGGAGTGCAAGATAATGTCAATAAGATCAGATCGAGGAACGGAGTTTCTGAATGAAACTATTTATGATTACTGCGAGAAGAACGGAGTTCAACATCAAACATGTCGCAGCCCGACTTAGAGTGAAGATGACTAAGCCGCCCGCGACTTACACAATTTATGATTAACCAAAGGATAAGATAACGACCCAAGTTATCAAATAGGAACCAAATTACACCAAATCATACTTTCAAAACAACAAAACATACTATCAAGACAAACGGAATCAAATCACATATTAAATAAGGACGTCATTGCTCAAGAACGACAGTTCATATATCAAGTTCGATCAAAGATCAACGAGTATGGTCAAGAAGCTACACCATCTCGTATCAGAGTTAAGCATACTAAAATTTAGGGTTTAACAAACTGAAGTCTAAGGTTTAACAAACTGAACCAAGGCTTTTAGAGAATCCATAACAAAAGCAACATACCAAATCTACTATCACTTAATAGTGTTGAGAAGTAGGCCTCCTTCTCAAACACCTGTAATCGGCCTACCAAAAGGAAGGCGCACAATTACAAACTGTGCATACAAATCCTACCTTGCGTAGGACCGAATTCGTCTTTCCTTGTTAGATGGTAACATACAAAAACACTTTAAACATTGGCAAGTCAATCAATTTAAAAAAAACATCACATAATCAATAATCATATAGTCACATTCGACATTTCTTTTGTTTAGAAAGCCCACCTGTTTCGAAGTTACTGAACTAAACTTTACTTCTCGATTCCCCTTCACTTAATAGTCCCGCTCGGTCCTTCAATTTAAAATTAGGTTTAAACATAAGAGCAAGAAAAGTAAAAATCGAGGAATGAGAGATGCTGCTTCGATACTATGATCTTTCTCGGCTTTCTAGGGTTTTCACTCTACCACTAACACTTAAACTTTTCTATCTTAAATCTTAGCTCTTAATCATTCACTATTCGAAAAGAACTTCTAAAGACATAAGCAAACATATACTTTACTTCTAACCCTTCCATCTTTTCATTAATATTTATTGACTTATAACTTATACTATTGTCAACACTAATCATATCATAAAAAAAATATTTCATTTCTTCATATAACCATATCATTAACCATTAAGCTCTTTCTTTATTTATTTTAGCACATCAACAATGCTTAAGCTCTTTGATAACATTTAAGCTTAACATTATAACTTTTGAGTTTACGAAAGAAACAACTGAAAACAAGCTGATCAAAGATCAGCTGGATAAATCAAACTGTCTGGAAAATCAAGCTAGCTGAAAAAAAAAACTGAGTTATCTCAAAAACTGTAGTGAAACTTGAAAACTGAAATGGACCAGTGAGTTAATCCAGCTGATTGGGTTCAGATGGGTAAATCAGTGGCCGGTCAGAGTAAATCCAATGGTTAATTGAGGTAATTCAGTGAGTTATTGAGTTAATCAAGTTGGATCCAGTGAGTAAATCAGTTGTGAGTTCAGTGAGTAAATCAATGGACGAGGTCCAATAGGTTATTCCAATGGCGAGTTCAAATTTGAGTTAATCAAATTTTGGACCCAGCTGACTTAATCCAGCAATTAAACTCTAGAAACTCTCAATTTCAAAACTTTGTATTAAAATTCCAAAAAATTCTACGTCACTTAATTTTTAACGTAGATTCCATTTCTATCATTATTTTCTTCATTAAAAATCAAATACATGGCTTTATTGTACAAATATATTTCGGTCCTTTTTATAAATTAAGAATTAAAAACCAAATTTCATTCTAATCACTTCCAATCATGTTAATTTAAATTATAAACCTCAATTATAACATAATTACTTAAATAATTTGGAGAAAAATCAAAACCCTACACTTAAAAGTTTCGACTTTTTCACTTCTAGGGTTTAGAAAATTTATTTTTCTCCAATTCCACTTCTAACATGCTTAGAAATAATTATAGAGGCTAATTGTATCATTAGTTAACCAATTTATGCTTTAGATTAAAAAAAAGCCCTAAATTTTACTAAACTTTATTTTTAGAAATTCTTTAATTAAACTCTAAAAATTCTCAAAAATTCATTCTAGGCTTATTTCAACTTCATAAACATTTATCCATCATCAATTTCATCATAGGATCAAAGGATCAAAAACTCCTAAATTTAAGCTACATTTCGAAAAAAATATAAAATTAGGTTTAGGTTGGATTCTTCTTAAATTGATGCTAAAAATGAGATTTTGATCATAGATCTAACATAATATTCAAAGATCAAAACATTCACCCTACTTCATGAAAAATTCGAAAGATTTGGAAGGAAGAAAGATGGATTTTTCTTGCTAATCTTTGGCTAAGCTCTTGATCAAGTATAGATCTAACCTTCTTTAATGAAATAGATGCTTGATCTTTTAAATTCTTGAGCTTGAATCCATGATCTTCAATGGAGGTTGTGTGTGTGTGTGTGATATGCGTGTGTGTTTTGAGAGAGAGTGAGAGTGCCGAGAGAGTGAGTGATGAGAGATGAATGAATGATGTTAGATAATTACTATCTTCACTCATGCAATAGAGAAAAATTACTATTTGAAATAATTACATGTTGGGATAAGATCAAATTAAGGATCTTATCATTAGATTTTATTAGATTTTATCATTTAATTTAATTGGTTTTTAATATCCAACATGAAATTTAGATGTACTAACATATCCATATATTAGATTTTAGGATTTAATTTAATTAATACTTAGCATCTAACATGGGATTCCTTTGTACCATCAAATATTCCATGTAGATATTATTAGATTTAAATAAAAAATTAAATCAAAGTTTATTAGATAAGCTTAATTTAAAATATCTAGCAATAGTATCTTATTTAAGTAATTAATTAATAAATTCTCTAATTAATCACTTAAATATTATTAAATCGTTAATCAAAATCATCCCGGCTTTAAATAATAAATTCTCGAGCTCCATAAATTTTATTAGGGTTTCTTTAACCCTAATTTAAGTTTTCTCGAGAAAAATTCCGGAAATAAAAATCCGGACTAAAAATATCATTGCCGAAGAAATTCTACGATCTCCGGAGAAATCAAATCTTCAAATTAAACACACACTTTTAAAATAAAATCCAAACATATAAGCACATAATCCTAAACACATTCGTAATCTTTCTCGGATCATCCGAGATGAGATTAACATCTTAAATTACTTAATTTACTTAATTTCTTTACTTTCGGCAAATTAGGGCTGCCGAAATATTTTTTATTTTTTATTTATTCTTTTTTTATTGCCGGAACTTAATTTCTTTCTAAATTCTCATGGCTTAACTATCTCAGCGACTTTCTAATTAATCTTAGGTCCAATTATGAAAGAGCGGGGTATTACATTCTTCCCCCCTAAAAATAAATTTCGTCCCGAAATTTGCTTACCTTGAAGAAAAAACTCGGGATACTTATCTCTCATCTTATCTTCGAGTTCCCATGTCGCTTCCTCTGGCCCGTGATGTCTCCATTTGATCTTGACCGACGCGATCGATTTATTCCTTAGCTGTTGGACCTTTCGATCCAATATCGCTTCCGGTTTCTCCTCATAACTGAGGTCTGGTTCTAGGGCCACTTCTTCTTGACGAATGACATGCTTGGGATCAAACATATATCGGCGCAACTGGGATACATAAAAAACATTGTGCGAGTTTCCAAAGCTTGGCGGTAAAGCCAACTTATACGCAACTTGACCTATTCTCTCCAGAATTTCGTACGGTCCTATGTAGCGGGGTTTTAACTTTCCTTTCACGCCAAATCTGTAAACTCCTCTTGACGGCGAAACTTTTAAGAAAACTTTATCTCCTACTGCGAACTCGAGTTCTGATCTTCGAGTATCCGCATAAGACTTTTGACAATCTTGCGCTTCTTTAATTCGTTGCTTGATCTGACGAACGATCTCAATCATCTCTTTAATTGCATCGGGCCCTAATACTTTTCTTTCACCTACTTCGTCCCAAAAGAGCGGGGAACGACATTTTCTTCCATAAAGAGCTTCATAGAGCGCCATGCCGATTGTCATCTGGTAACTGTTGTTGTATGCAAACTCAATGAGAGGCAAAACTTGCTCCCACTGGTCACCTCAATCTAACACAACAGTTCTGAGCATATCTTCTAGAATTTGAATCGTCCTCTCGGATTGACTATCCGTCTGAGGATGAAAGGCTGAGCTGAAATTTAGGTTGGTGCCCAGCTCACTTTGCAGACTTCTCCAGAAACGGGAGGTAAACTTAGAATCTCGATCTGACGTAATCGATTTGGGCACACCGTGCAGACGCACGATCTCTTGAACATACGGCTGAGCTAACTTGTACGATCCATATGTCATCGGAATTGGTATGAAGTGAGCAGATTTTGTCAATCTGTCCATGATCACCCAAATAGCTGTATTTCCTCTCTTGGATTTAGGTAACTGGGTTACAAAATCCATTGTGATATCATCCTATTTCCACTCCGGGATGTCTAAGGGCTGAAGCTTTCTATAAGGCCGCTGATGTAAAGCTTTGACTTGCTGACAAGCTAAACATCGCTCTACAAATGAAGCTATATCTCGCTTCATTCCTTCCCACCAGAATTTTTTCTTTAAATCTTGATACATCTTGGTGCTTCCGGGATGAGCGGTGTAAGGCGTTTCATGAGCTTCTCTCATGACTTCAGCTCTCCATTCTTCTTCATCTGGAACACAAAGTCTTTCTCTGAACAAAAGAGCATTATATCCAGCTTCACGAAACTCTTCGATCTTTCCTTCACGGATTCTGAGTCGCAACTTTTCTAATTTCTCGTCCTTCCTCTGAGCGTTTGAAATTCTTGTTCTCAAGTCTGAAGTTATTTCTAGAGTTGCAATTAGTTGCTCTACAGATTGTGGTGGTAAAACCACTTCTATTTTCAACTCTCCAAGACTCTTAATCAACTCTTTTTCTTGAGTGAGCAGAAATCCTAACTCGGATCTGCTCTTCCTGCTTAAAGCATCAGCTACTACGTTCGCTTTTCCTGGATGATAGGAAATCTGGCAATCGTAGTCCTTTACCAGCTCGAGCCATCTTTTTGCCTCATATTTAGCTCTTTCTGTTCGAAAAAAGTATTTGAGGTTCTTGTGATCTGTGAAGATCTCGTACTTGGCTCCAAAAAGATGATGTCTCCAGATTTTCAGAGCATGTACGACTGCTGCTAACTCTAAATCATGAGTTGGATAATTTTCCTCATGAGGTCTGATCTGTCGTGACGCATAGGCTATGACTCTTCCATCTTGCATCAGGACACAGCCTAGTCCATTCTTCGATGCATCCGTATACACGGCATAGTCCTTGCCTGCTTCTGGTACTGCCAAGACTGGAGCAGTGGTCAACTTCTTCTTTAGCTCTTGAAAACTTTCTTCGCATTCGGGAGACCACTTGAACTTCGATTCATCGGCCTTGCTATCTTGGAGAATCCTTCGATGAATCTCCGATAGTAACCTGCTAGACCCAAGAAACTACGAATCTTATGGGGTGATGCTGGCGACTTCCATTCTTGAACTGTCTGCACCTTTGAATCGTCAACTTTAATTCCTTCGGACGAAACAACATGTCCGAGAAAATTCACTTCTTTTAGCCAGAATTCACACTTGCTGAATTTGGCATATAACCTTTCAGATCTCAACTTTTCTAGGACAATTCTAAGATGCTCTTCATGCTCCAATTCGCTCTTTGAATAAACAAGAATGTCGTCAATGAAGACTATGACAAATCTATCCAGGAATTCATGGAAAACTTGATTCATGAGATCCATGAATACTGCTGGAGCATTTGTTAATCCGAACGGCATTACTACAAACTCGTAGTGGCCATATCTTGTTCGGAATGCAGTTTTCGGAATATCTTCTTGCCGAATCTTCAGCTGATGATAGCCAGATTTTAGATCAATCTTTGAGAAAACACTGGCTCCTCGGAGCTGATCAAACAGATCATCTATCCTTGGCAAAGGATACTTGTTCTTCAACGTCAGCTTGTTTTGCTCTCGGTAGTCTATACACATTCTTAGACTACTGTCTTTCTTCTTAACGAACAAGATTGGTGCTCCCCACGGGAAAACACTAGGTCGTATAAAACCAAGGTCGAGCAATTCTTGCAACTGAATCTTCAGTTCTTGCAACTCCTTCGGGGCCATTCTATACGGCGCTTTAGATGTTGAAGCTGAACCAGGCTCTAGGTCGATGGTGAACTCCAAGTACCTGTCTGGGGGTAATCCTGGCAAAACTTCAGGAAACACATCCTTGAAATCTCGAACAACAGCTACATCATCAATATTCTTTTCTTGATTTTCATCTTTGTTGAGATAAACCAGATATACTTGCGCATCTTTTCTTCTCAACAGCCTTCTTGCTTGAATTGCCGAAATAATCGGCATTCTTCTATTGCTTCTCTCTATTCCGAAGAATAGGGTCGGCTCTTTTCCAGGTGGCTGGAAAGGGATCTGTCTTTGCTTGCACCGAATGGTGGCAAAGTTCTCGGTTAACCAATCCATTCCCAAAATGATGTCTACATCCCACATTCGAATTAGATTTAGGATGTTGGCTGACATCTTAAGGGATCCAAACTCAAAATCCAAATTAGGGCAAACATGCGTAACTGTGGTAGATTTACCTACCGGGGTCGATACTCTTAGGTTCTGGCTAGATTGCTCTACCTTAAGGCCAAGAGTATCTACGCATGTACTTGATATGAAAGAATGCGATGCACCAGTATCAAAAAGAATTATCACAGGTACACCATTTAACTGACCCATACCTGTCAGATTGCCCTGGTCCTTGACGCATGCTTTCTGATCGAGAGCGAAAACTCGGCCGAATCCGCTTCTGCGGTTGTGGCTCTTCTTTGCGGTGGCATTCGTTGCTGCCGCCTTGCTTCTTCTTCGCCGCCGAGGGCGGGGCGCTTGGCGCTGGCGCGGATGCAATTGCGGGACTCCTTCAATAGCCTTCAACTGCTGAGGTTGATACTGGCCAGGTCTTCCACCATTAGTCCCTTGCTGCTTGTTTGGACACTGATAAGAGAAATGCCCAACTTGCCCACATGCATAACAGCTGTTACTTCCTGCTCTGCAAATTCCCTGATGTATTTTGCCGCATTTCGAGCATGCAGAATTTCCTTGCTGCCTCTGACACGAGCTACTCTGACCAACAAAAGGTGGTCTGGATTTTCCTGGAGTCGAAAGCTGCTGACTCTGCCCTTGCCAGGTCTTCTTGCTGGGTTGGTTTCCAGCATTTCATTTCCTTTTTCCCTTCTGCTGCTGGCCATGGTGCGAAGATTGCGGTCTGACGGCCGCTGGGGATTGAATATGATACTGGGGAGGTGCTGGAGCTTGAACTGGCTTCTCTGTCTGCATAGCCAACTCTATATCCAAGGCTCGATTTAAAGCTTCGGCATAGATCAAAGCACTCTGACTTGCTAAGAGCAGTCTTATATCCTGCCTAAGCCCGGCGCGGAAAAGCTCGGACATCTTCTCATCGGAATCAACTTTATCGGGAGCAAAACGAGCTAGATCACAGAATTCACGGTCATACTCGGTAATCGTTTTCTTTCCCTGCTTCAGGTTGGCGAACTCATTTTCTTTCTGCTTGCGGTAACTTCTTGGTACATACTTCTCAAAAAGAGCTTCCTTGAACTGCTCCCATGTAAGATTTTCGAGCTGCTCGGGAGTATACGTCTTCTGGCGAACTTCCCACCAGTAGTCTGCAGATCTTTTCAACTGATAGGACATACATGTGAGACGCTCATGGTCATCACATCGAAGGAACCTAAAGATTCGCTCGAGAGCGCGAATCCATTCTTCTGCTTCTGACGGATTTCCTCTTCCGTGAAAAGGCGGGGGATTTTGTCGAAGAAAGAGTTCTTCGATTCTCCTCTCGGGCGGAGGAGGTGGGGTAGGTTCTCGGTGCTCTTCCTCTTCTACCCTATTTCTTCTTCTAGGAGGCATTCTGATTTAAGAAAATAAAGGAATCATCAAAGTAACTTTATTCTTATCGAACATTTCTCTCTGAGAACTTCTTAATTTATTTATTCTTTCGCTTTAAAACAAACGTTCATAAGCAATTTCTTAAATCATAGAACTTATCGTTCAAACATTTCATATCATATTATACCATAATCACTTTTATAATTTTAATTTAGAATCACGCAACAACGGCATAACTTAACTTTGCAAATTTGCCTCAACCATTCAATCAACTTCATTCAAAGCATAACATCATCACTTTTACAATTTAACCTAATAATTATGCAATAATGAATCATCTTAGATTTATATACTTTTCTCATCTTAGCAATTAATAACAAAATTCTTCTTCATAAATTTTTCATCATTTAATAATCAATAGTAACAACTTAACTTAATAAGCTCATCTTGCACTTCAAGCAATCAATAAAATCTCTTATCTCTCAGCTTACTTATTTAGCAAATACAGAATTAACTAAACTTCCTTCATTACCTTAATTTAACCTTAAACTTTTGGCAAAGCAACTTACCTTTTACACTTTAATTTGTTTTCCGAAATTTCTTATTCTTTACTTTCTAACTTCATCTCATTGATACACTTTTGCTATTCTTTAATATTCTCAAGGCATTATCTCTTTATACTTAAGCATATTATGAAAGCATCAACTTAATTTAAATGACCGCTTTGGGCCATTCTTTTTCATATATATATTTGGAAAATTGCCTTTTAGAGGTCTTTTCAAAATATGGGATCTTATTTACAACAAAAGATATCCCTACGTCATCCGTGATGTCCTAACATCACGCAAAAGATAACTACGGTACGGTCTACTATCCGTTACCGAGCTACTAAAACATATTATGCATCATAATCCTTAGTCACATTTACATCATATACATATAAAATAAAGCAACAACAACACAAGAACGACTCTCTCTACTCGTCGTCCTCTGACGGGTCCTCCTTCTCTGACTCATCCTCCTTACTCGAACTCTCTGGAACAACCTCGCCCTCGGCCCTCACGTCTCCATTCAACATGAGCGGAATCTCCTTGTCTACATCAGTGTCTGCCGTCGGCGGAAAACTAGGCTCAAAACCTAGGTGACTGAACGGAATTCGGCGGAGATCGGACCAACCAACGGTGACCTCGGCTGCGGGGTCGTCTCCGTCACTGTCATCTCAACGGGGCCTCGACGAGCTGCCCTCGTCTAAGCGCTGAGGCTCAGGGTGGTAAGAATGGTAGAGAGCCTCATGGTCAGAAGAGTCGAAAACTCGAGGGATCTCACTGGGAGGAGAGAAAGGAGCTACCTCCAGCAGAGGTGCTGGGTACAACTCTGAGACAGGAGGAACTGGAACATGAGCTAAAGTATCTGTCGGTGGTGGGGGTGAAGCAAAACCATCCGACGATCTAGTGGGCTGAGTGGCAAAAGCACTCGGGTCAAAACCAAAATAGGTCGACTGGGGATCAAAGTATACTGACTCGGGTTCAACTTGCGGAATCATAAACGGAATAGGGTCATCCTGAGGTAAGAACTCAGTCAGCTGACCCTCTGCGGGGTGGCGGGTGGGTGGAGGGTACGGTCCTGGCGGCGGTGCTGAGTAACACATGTATCGGGAGCTGATCTCGGTGATAAAACCTCGACAGTCGCCGTAGAGGTTGTGATCCCAGTACTGCTCAGTCACAAAACGAGGCACAAGCGAAGCTGCCCACTCCTGCCATTCCTCTGGGATAAGAGGAACTAGACGTATGATGCCCTGAACACCTGAGATCTCTGTCTCGCAGATATCCATCCAGACACGATGGAAACGTGCCAAAAACTCGGCTAAGGTCTCACGGTAACTCATCCTGATATGTTGAAACTCTCTCATCGCATCGTCACGACGAGGCGCTGCCATCCTATATAAGAAAATTTTTTAAAAAATCAATCATACGGAGACTAAATACGTCTCCAAAAATCCACAGTTTCCACATACTCAATATCGCTTACCATTGATGGTACCAAGCTCACGTTACTTCCCAAAGACAAACAACTCACTTGGTTGCACAATTGTTCCATCATCACGCTTACGAATGCCATCACAAAACAATCTCATCAGAACCTTAGGCTTGTCACACAAGCCCCAAATAAACAGATATAAACATAGATATAAACATGTACATAAACACATCTCAAGATTCTATTCAAACTTAAAACTTTTAAACGTTAGAAAACTTTTAAATACGTACCTGAACTGCCGGATGAGACGATGTGCTGGACTTTTGTTGTTTAAGACTTAACTAGTCTAGGGATTCAAGTCTAGACTAGACTCCAGAGAAAATTTTAGACTTAGAGCAAACAAGCTGCTCTGATACCACTCTGTCGCAGCCCGACTTAGAGTGAAGATCACTAAGCCCGTGGGTCCCGCAACTTACACAATTTATGATTAACCAAAGGATAAGATAACGACCCAAGTTATCAAACAGGAACCAAATTACACCAAATCATACTTTCAAAACAACAAAACATGCTATCAAGACAAACGGAATCAAATCACATATTAAACAAGGACGTCATTGCTCAAGAACGACAGTTCATATATCAAGTTCGATCAAAGATCAACGAGTATGGTCAAGAAGCTACACCATCTCGTATCAGAGTTAAGCATACTAAAATTTAGGGTGTAACAAACTGAAGTCTAAGGTTTAACAAATTGAACCAAGGCTTTTAGAGAATCCATAACAAAAGCAACATAACAAAATAACAGAAATGAAACAAGTTCAGATTATTGCAGCGTAAAAACATAGGTTTTGGTTACATGTATGAAGACATATAACCGTGCTCTAACTTAGACTGATAACTTGAGATGTCAATAACAAAAGCCTGCCCAGCACACACTATCTCCATCCGAGCTAACCTGCACATTTTAGAAACAACATACAGGGCTGAGTACTTTTGTACTCAGTGAACACGTGCCAAAATAATTTAAAAGTTGCTACTTAGAGCTATAGATTGAATACTTGCCATAAAGCATAACACAAGCAAACTTAAAAAAAACGAACCTGTGCATGCCAAAACATTTACTTTCATTATAAGAGACTGCAGTCAAAATACTATTCATGTATGTACCAAATCTACTATCACTTAATAGTGTTGAGAAGTAGGCCTTCTTCTCAAACACCTGTAATCGGCCTGCCAAAAGGAAGGCGCACGATTACAAACTGTGCACACAAATCCTACCTTGCATAGGACCGAATTCGTCTTTCCTTGTTAGATGGTAACATACAAAAACACTTTAAACATTGGCAAGTCAATCAATTTAAAAAAAAAACATCACATAATCAATAATCATATAGTCACATTCGACATTTCTTTTGTTTAGAAAGCCCACCTGTTTCGAAGTTGCTGAACTAAACTTTACTTCTCGATTCCCCTTCA
Organism: Agastache rugosa; assembly: GCA_031470985.1. NCBI lineage: Eukaryota > Viridiplantae > Streptophyta > Magnoliopsida > Lamiales > Lamiaceae > Agastache > Agastache rugosa. Next base: position 9,769,370 of record CM062604.1, read on the forward strand.
CTTAATGGTCCCACTCGGTCCTTCAATTTAAAATTAGGTTTGAACATAAGAGCGAGAAAAGTAAAAATCGAGGAATGAGAGATGCTGCTTCGATACTATGATCTTTCTCGGCTTTCTAGGGTTTTCACTCTACCACTAACACTTAAACTTTTCTATATTAAATCTTAGCTCTTAATCATTCACAATTCGAAAAGAACTTCTAAAGACATAAGCAAACATATACTTTACTTCTAACCCTTCCATCTTTTCATTAATATTTATTGACTTATAACTTATACTATTGTCAACACTAATCATATCATAAAAAAAATATTTCATTTCTTCATATAAGCATCTCATTAACCATTAAACTCTTTCTTTATTTATTTTAGCACATCAACAATGCTTAAGCTCTTTGATAACATTTAAGCTTAACATTATAACTTTTGAGTTTACGAAAGAAACAACTAAAAACAAGCTGATCAAAGATCAGCTGGATAAATCAAGCTGTCTGGAAAATTAAGCTAGCTGGAAAAAAAAACTGAGTTATCTGAAAACCGAGCTATCGGAAAACCGAGCCGGCCGGAAAACTCGGAAAACTGGCCGGAAAACCGAGCCGATCGAAAATCATGGGACCAATTGTGGGTTCACTGGTAAATCCAATGATCGGGTCCAATGGTAATTCCAAATGACCGAGTTCAATGAGTAAATCCACGGATCGGGTCCAACAGGTAATTCCACTGATCGAGTTCAATTTGAGTTAATCAAGCTGGCTGGATCCAGCTGAGTAAATCCAACTGGCTGGATCCAGTTGAGTAAATCCAGCGGACTGGGTCCAGCTGGGTAATTCCAGCTGACTGAGTTCAGCTGAGTTAATCAAGCTGGCTGGACCCAGCTGACTTAATCCAACAATTAAACTCTAGAAACTCTCAATTTCAAAACTTTGTATTAAAATTCCGAAAAATTCTACGTCACTTAATTCTTAACATAGATTCCATTTCTATCATTATTTTCTTCATTAAAAATCAAATATATGGCTTTATTGTACAAATATATTTCGGTCCTTTTTATAAATTAAGAATTAAAAACCAAATTTCATTCTAATCACTTCCAATCATGTTAATTTAAATTATAAACCTCAATTATAACATAAGTACTTAAATAATTTGGAGAAAAATCAAAACCCTACACTTAAAAGTTTCGACTTTTTCACTTCTAGGGTTTAGAAAATTTATTTTTCTCCAATTCCACTTCTAACATGCTTAAAAATAATTATAGAGGCTAATTGTTTCATTAGTTAACCAATTTATGCTTTAGATTAAAAAAAAGCCCTAAATTTTACTAAACTTTATTTTTAGAAATTCTTTAATTAAGCTCTAAAAATTCTCAAAAATTAATTCTAGGCTTATTTGAACTTCATAAACATTAATCCATCATCAATTTCATCATAGGATCAAAGGATCAAAAACTCCTAAATTTAAGCTACATTTCGAAAAAAATAGAAATTTAGGTTTAGGTTGGATTCTTCTTAAATTGATGCTAAAAATGAGATTTTGATCATAGATCTAACATAATATTCAAAGATCAAAACATTCATCCTACTTCATGAAAAGTTCGAAAGTTTTGGAAAGAAGAAAGATGGATTTTTCTTGCTAATCTTTGGCTAAGCTCTTGATCAAGTATAGATCTAACCTTCTTTAATGAAATAGATGCTTGATCTTTTAAATTCTTGATCTTGAATCCTTGATCTTCAATGGAGGTTGTGTGTGTGTGTGTGATATGCGTGTGTGTTTTGAGAGAGAGTGAGAGTGCCGAGAGAGTGAGTGATGAGAGATGAATGAATGATGTTAGATAATTACTATCTTCATTCATGCATTAGACAAAAATTACTATTTGAAATAATTACATGTTGGGATAAGATCAAATTAAGGATCTTATCATTAGATTTTATTAGATTTTATCATTTAATTTAATTGGTTTTTAATATCCAACATGAAATTTAGATGTACTACCATATCCATATATTAGATTTTAGGATTTAATTTAATTGAAACTTAGCATCTAACATGGGATTCCTTTGTACCATCAAATATTCCATGTAGATATTATTAGATTTAAATAAAAAATTAAATCAAAGTTTATTAGATAAGCTTAATTAAAAATATCTGGCAATAGTATCTTATTTAAGTAATTAATTAATAAATTCTCTAATTAATCACTTAAATATCATTAAATCGTTAATCAAAATCATCCCGGCTTTAAATAATAAATTCTCGAGCTCTATAAATTTTATTAGGGTTTCTTTAACCCTAATTTAAGCTTTCTCGAGAAAAATTCCGGAAATAAAAATCTGGACTAAAAATATCATTGCCGAAGAAATTCTGCGATCTCCGGAGAAATCAAATCTTCAAATTAAACTCACACTTTTCAAATAAAATCCAAACATATAAGCACATAATCCTAAACACATTCGTAATCTTTCTCGGATCATCCGAGACGAGATTAACATCTTAAATTACTTAATTTACTTAATTTCTTTACTTTCGGCAAATTAGGGCTGCCGAAATATTATTTATTTATTATTATTATTTTTTTTATTGTCGGAACTTAATTTCTTTCTAAATTCTCATGGCTTAACTATCTCAGCGACTTTCTAATTAATCTTAGGTCCGATTATGAAAGAACGGGGTATTACAAAACATCTGCAGCACGCACACCTCAGCAGAATGGTGTAGCAGAAAGAAGAAATAGAACACTCAAAGAAGCAGCTACCTCAATGCTAGCCAGCTCTGCCATTCCAAAGAAGTTCTGGGCCGAAGCAATCAACACAACTTGCTTCACTCAGAATCGCTCCTTACTCACATCAAGGCAAGGAAAGACACCGTATGAGCTATGGAACAACAGAATACCATATATTGGATATTTCAAGGTATTCGGATCCAATGTCATATCCTAAACAATGGAAAGACACAGCTCAAGACGTTCGACGAGAAGACAGACCGAGGAGTATTCCTTAGTTATTCTGCTGTGAGTAAAGCATACAGAGTCTTCAAGAGAAGAACTCAAACAGTCGAAGTAACTCCACATGTTACCTTTGACGAATCATCTTTCGAATATAGAGATTCTATCAAACGAAGAAACGAAGGAGAATCTTCAAGACAAATTCAGACAAGAGCTCAAGAAAATCAAATCAGGAATCTGGCCGAACCATTAATTTGGGATGATGAGCCAGAGGAGGAACTTCAAATCAACCGGGAAGCTCCACCAGCTGGAAATCAAGAAGAACCTTCAACGCCAAATCAAGGGGGAACGCCATCAGCTGGAAATCCAGACACAGCTGAATCCCCAGCTCCATCTCCAGCAGAGCCTCTACAGAAGTCACCTCAAAATCCAAATCAAGGAGAATCAATCTCTCAAGACTTAACTCCAGAGCAACTCCAAGACAGACGAAATTTTGCCACTTCAAGCATCAATCAACTGGAAGAAGAAATTCGTAAAAGGAGAAGATGGATTGAAGATCATCCGACCAAGTCAAAACCAGAAGCTCTGCTGCACAAGCTTCATCGGATCATCAAGAAGCAGCTGACACAGCTCAACTCTCACTAGAGCTAGAACTGACGGTCTATTATAAAGATACAGCTCTAATGGAGTGTTACGTAGCTCAAGTGCCAGGGCCTCAATCAATTCTCGAAGCTTTGAAGAGCGTGCCTTGGACTAACGCCATGCAAGAAGTGCTGAACGAATTCCTCAGAAATTGTGTCTGGGAATTGGTCGACAGACCTGAAGGAGTCAAAGTCATAGGACTCAAATGGATCTTCAAGAACAAACTGGATACCCTTGGAGTCATCATCAGAAACAAAGCTCGACTAGTTGCCAAGGGCTACACACAGCAAGAACGAATTGACTTCAAAGAATCATTTGCTCCAGTAGCACGATTGGAAGCAATCAGACTTTTTCTCACTTATGCAGCACATCACAAATTCAAGGTTTATCAAATGGATGTAAAGTGTGCATTTTTAAATGGAGAAATCAAAGAAGATGTCTATGTTGAACAACCTCCAGGATTTGAAGTAGAAGGAAATAAAGTCTACAAGCTAAAGAAGGCGCTTTATGGATTGAAACAAGCACCTCGAGCTTGGTATGATACTCTATCAAATTTCCTTGTATCCAAAGGATTCAAGAAGAGCTCAGTAGACAGAACACTCTTCACCATCAAGTTGGGAGAAGACATCCTGGTTGTTCAAATCTATGTAGATGACATCATCTTCGGATCAAGATCAACATTCTTATGCCAAAGATTTGGAGAGATAATGTCAAAACAGTTCCAAATGTCTATGATGGGAGAAATGAGCTTCTTCCTTGGACTTCAAGTCAAGCAATCACCAGAAGGATTTTTATAAATCAATCCAAGTATGTGAAAGACTTGATCGCCAAGTATGGAGTTCAATTCAGCAGAACAGTAAAGATTCCGATGAACACCAACTGGAAGATTGAACCTGGAACTGAAGGGAAGGCAGTTGATTCCAGCAAATACAGAGGGATAATAGGTTCCCTGCTGTATCTAACAGCAAGTCGTCCAGACATCTCATTCGCAGTCAGAGTGTGTGCCAGATTTCAAGTTGATCCAAAGGAAGCACACATGCAAGCAGCCAAGAACATTCTCAAATATCTTAAAGGAACTCAGAATGTTGGGCTGTGGTACCCAGCTGAAGACAATCTACAGCTGACTGGATAATAAGACTCAGATTTCGCTGGAGATCGGTTGGACAGAAAATCAACTTCAGGAACTTGTCAGTTCTTAGGAAGTAAGTTGATTTCATGGTTTTCAAAGAAGCAAACGTGCGTCGCAACTTCCACAACAGAAGCAGAATATATGGCCGCTGGAAGCTGCTGCTCACAAATTCTCTGGCTGAAACATCAGCTGGATGACTATGAAGTGAAAACTAGGCAAGTTCCAATTTTCTGTGATAGCTCAAGTGCGATTGCTATTTCAGAGAATCCAGTACTTCACACAAGATACAAGCATGTGGACGTACGCCATCACTTCATCAGAGATCACGTGGAAAAGAAGGATGTAATTGTTGAGAAAATTCACACAGACATACAGCGGGCAGATATGCTCACAAAGCCGCTAATAGAAGCAAGATTCAAAATGCGGTGTGGATTACTTGGATTACTCAACCCAGACGATGCTTCACCCAGCTGAATGGAAGCAGACCCAGCTGAATGGTAGCAGACAGCTGGAATTCAGAATCGACGTCACTGGTATCAGCTGAGAAAGAATCCAGCTAAACCAGATGCTGAAATTGAAGGATTATTCAGCTGAGGGGGAACCAGCTGGAACGACGATCACCCATCACACCCACTCAACCGAGGTATCAGCTGACTACAATGATTAGCTGAGAGGTTTGCAACAACATTAACTACACCTACTCAATCTGCTTTCAGTCAAATCATATCTTGTCATATCTAATCAAATTAAATTAAAAGTCTGCAAAGAACTGAATCATGGAAAGTTTCAAGGCAAAAGTCAAAGTGCCCCAACCATCATCTCTCACGCATTAACTCGCAATGTCTGAACAAGAAATTGACATGACGCGAGAATCACTCCCAGTCGTAGATCTTCTTATCAATCGATAAATCTTGATCGACCATTCATCAAATCAGCTACATAAATATGCTAGAAGAGATACGTAAAACATTGCATCAACCCTAAAAAGTTTTTCGGCATTCTTTCCTATTTCCATCAATTGGTATTATCTGTTTCTACTAACCAAAGTTGCAGAAGTAGAACATGAAATCTAGAAAGATATCTCCCGAAGCCGATCAAACTTGAAGAATTTGTCAAAGCTTCAAGATAAGAGTTGCTTAACTCTCAGGAACCTCAAGAAGACAGAGTTCCAGGAGAAGGTGAAGCCCATCGACAGATCCGGTCCAACGCAGTGGAAGACTACAAAGTTCAAGAACGTCATTCACCAGGAAGGTGCAGAAATCTTCCTGGGAATGTCAAAGGAAAAAGACCTCCTCCGCCCCACTGTTTCTCTCAAAATAAAAGAGAGCACGGGACATACAACTCCCTGGGATGCAAAAAAAAAATCAACGTCAACAGATTGGACCAGATGTTGATAAAGCCGGAGTCTTCAAGAGCAGTCATGTCAAAGCTCTTGCTCCGTCACAGGAGTGCACAGAAAAAGATGCAGGAGACAAAGCAGCATGCATCTATTTCCGTCCCAGCTGGGAATCGGAAACAACTTGAGGAGACAAAACATGCTGAAGCACCGTCTTCAAACAGAAGACTCAAGTCAAAGGTGCTCAGTCAGTCAGCCGAGAAGTCAGCTGACATTATGAGAGAATTCGTAATTACTCTCCGATGAGCAGAAGGCCCACAAGCGATGGTTTCTCACGATGGAGAAGAAGTTCATGCGCCTGCGTGAACATCGTCATCATCAACGCCGCAACGAAATATTCCAGCTGGTCAACTAAGCTTAAACCCTACAACATGGAATACTTCAACCGGCCTCTCCTCAATTTCCTTCAGCTCAACAGGGACACCAGCTTCGAGATCTTCCGATGAAAGTTGCTCAAGCCCCTGCACCATGCTCAAGTGGAAAACATCACCCAGCCGATGATCACTTGCAGCTAGATGATGATGATATGAGCTGAACCCATTACCCACCACTTCGAAGTGGAAGGGGAATACTCAAGTCCCACAAGTGCTGAATCAGACTTTCTCATTCAATCTAATGAAGTCTGAAGAAGCAAAATTGCAAGGAATGAAGTTGTGCCCGACTCAGAAGATGTTATCTCCACTGCTAACTCATTCCTCCAAGCACTCAGCTGGACCGCCCCAGCTGAATCAGGCCAAGGACGCCGTGTCTGCAATCACAGCTAAGGCTAATGCTACTGAAGAAGAGCCAGCTAATACCACAGCTGAGCCACCTAGACTCCAGACCTCGCTGCTCAGAGCTTAAAACCACAGTTTCGCCAAACTAAAACATCGCAACAGCCAATGGTGTATCTCTCCCACCTTGTTTGACCATGCCAAAAAGGGGGAAGTAAGGGGGAAGAGAATGAGACAAAGAAGAGGCAAACTGTTGCGCTAGAGGAACCAGCTGAATCAGAATCAGCTGGAGAAGAGACGAGTCAAAAGAAAGAAGACTGGATGCAGAAGAGAAGACCCAGCCAACTGGGATTGAAGAACTGAAGAATTGAAGATTTTTTTTCTTTCTTTTTTTTTCCTGTGTTATAATGTATTTGCTTACATCAATAAAACACAAGTTTTTCTGCGTCATAAGTTGTCTCAGTTAGGTTTTGGCATCATCAAAAAGGGGGAAATTGTTGGGAAAATTATAAGGTTTTGATTTGATACCAAAACCCAACTGATTCTCCAACCGAATAGATGATCGCGTCAACCTAAATAGTGTTTTCCAGCTCGCCTGTTTGAGCTTTAGATTTTCTAGGTTTACAGGTTAAGGAAGCGGAAGAAAGCAGTCGACCCAGCTGTGTCTACAGCAGGAGTCAGCTAGCGGAAGACAACAGACGTTCCAGCTGTGTCTACAGCAGGAGTTAACCTTCAGCTGAGTCCTCCAGCAGAGCATGATCAAGCTGAAGAGAATTCGAGCTGAGTTCAAAACACAGCCGGTCCAGCTGTACAGAACAAAGGGAACTAACTCTGAAGACATCACTTCAAGTCAGTTTGCCAAATCCAGCTCTGAATTCAAAAGCCAGCTCCAAAGGCAGAAGATCCCGACGTCAGAGAAAGTCAACATGCCTCGACCAATGAGGGATTGCCGATTCAGCATCCTAGACTTCAGGACCTAGGATGTGACACAAATGAAGACAGGTGCAGATTCGTCCAACGGCAGATATCGAATTTAAGGAGAGTAGGTAAGATTCAAACGACTCCTCCAACGGCTAGTCTTGGATCTCTACCTATATAAACCCGTCTTCAACCTTAGGATCAAAAACGGAAAAATGAAAAACGAAAAACTCTCTACAAGCTTTCATTCTCTGAAATCATCAATCTTTCAAAAGCTCTCAAGCAGTTCTACATAGATCAAAACACACTTTATCTTAAAGTGTTTCTAGTTCAGAAACTGCTTAGTTTTTCGTCTGATCCCTAGGCCAATATCTTTGTATATCTTAAAGCCTAGATTTCGAACGAGTTCATCATACTCTAAAGTTCTTAATTGTAAGAACTCGTTCACAGTTGAAACCCCAAACCAAACCCCTCTTTACCCAGAAAGGTTAGGTCAAGGTAACGCTTGCTTGAAGCGGGAAATTCAAGTGTGTAAGGTTTTTTCAGTACCCGTAAACTGAAAGGTTAGGCTTGACAGTGCCCGCAAACTGTTAGAACACAGCTCGGGTTAGAGTTGTGAAGTTGCTTGGTACATGGAAACCTAGTGGTAGTGGATTACCAGTAAACCTAGTCGTGGACGTAGGAGGTGTTACTACGAACCACGTAAAAATCGTGTGCTCTTTACTGTCTCTTTAAATTCAGTTTTGTACTAACTCTTTCATAACATTACATATTTGATCAAAACTGCATACGCAGCTGCTCTCCAAAGACAGCTGTGTCTTACTAAAAAGTTGCACAACTTGACTAAGCTGAAAACATAAAGTTAATCTTTTCAAGCTGAGTTTTTCTAAGTAACCGAGCTAAGTTTTCAAACCAACACATTCCGCACCGCCAGCTGAGTTATTTACCCAGCTGACCCTCCTCAGCTGGATCAATAACTGAGCTCACCAACTCTGTTATTTAAACATGAAAAAGTTTTCAGAAATCTATTTGGTGTATTCACCCCCCTTCTACACCAAATACATAGCTTAGGGACCATCAAACAAGACGATCAAATGAATTCAATCAAATCATGCATATCAACGAATACAATTCAAATAGCTCGGATATCAATAGACCTGATCAACCATGTTATCAACAAGAAACAAGAAAATGACAAGTTGATTTAAGGATCAAGAAAGCACAACAAAGGAAGTTGTTTCAAGTTCGACAAAGCTTTCTTAAAATAACCAACTACTCATGAACATAGGATTCAAGTAGAGGAGTTTCAAAAGCACTTGACCAAAAAGAGTTCGACTTTAACATCGACTCTAAAATCCAACATCATTATACAATATCAAACTTCATAAACTTGCAGCGGAATACGAGAGAATATATGTATGAAGACATATATTCTAGGTCTAAACTCTTCAAAAACAACTTTCTTTCCAAAGATGACAATAACAACAACAATACGTCCTGCACTCGTCATCTTCATCCTTGCTAACCTGCACGTTTTAAAAATAATATGCGGGGTTGAGTACGAAGTACTCAGTGGGCACACGCCAAAATATTTGAAATCTTGCTTCTTAGAGTTAGAGATTTAAACTTGCCATAAAGCATAAGCACGAGTAATTTTTGTATCTCAAAAATAAACCTGTACATGCTCAACATTTTCTTTTCTGTAAATCATGTTTGTCTGGCCAGACATATACTTTATGAGGTATGTACCAGATCTATAATCACATTGTGATAGTGTTCAGAAGGAGGCCTCCTTCTCAAACACTTGTAATCGGCCCACCTTTTCGAAGGCACATGATTACAACTAAGTGTACACAAATCCTACCTTGCGTAGGACTGAATTCATCTTGCTACAGTAGATGGTATCATACAAACATTTGGCAAGTTAATCAACTTAAAAACATCACATATATATAATCATATATATGTATATCATTTGTCATTTCTTCGGTTAGAAAAGCCCACCTGATAAACTTAAGTTTTTCTTTTTAACGCTCGTTCAACTTCTACTTCACGCCTCTGCTTCCACTTCCACTTGCTCCTTAAATCGAAATGGAATAACGAACTTTAAAACGAGAATAATTTCTATTGAATAAACGACTTCGATATTCTTAACTTAATTCTCTTCGGAATTTCTACGGCTTAACTCGAGTATACTAACTTAACTTTCTCAAATGCACTTAAACTAGCTTAATCCATCATTAAGCTTCAAACATCAAACAATCATCAACATTTCAAATTCATTCATAACTCGACTCAGCGCCGGTTGGGCAGGAGCGACCACTGACCATGAAAGGTCAGCCATGGTTGAGCCCCAGCAAACGCTGGACTTGGGCAGGTCAGCCCAGGTTTTCTTCGTCCATTCCGTTCTTCGTTCGTTCCATTCGTCGTTTGTTACATTTGTCGTCCATTTCGTTCGTTATCCGTTTCATTCGTCGTTAGTTTAGTTCTTGGTTGTTTTGTTGTGTTCTTGTTTTATTTTCCGTTAGTTATATTCTCGTTATGATTTAGAAAAAAAAAAGTTTGAGATGAAGTTAATATCTCAAAAGAGTTTATAATGAAGTTCATATGTCAAGATGATGTTATTCATTTCTTGAATTATTAAGAATGCATGAGCTAATTATATTTAGCAATTTTGAGCATGAAAAATAATTGCTACTTGAATTATTTTTATGCTTAATTATTGAAGTGATTATATGAAGAAAATGAATCGTGTGATTCATTATTTATGATAATGAGAGTGAATCGTTTGATCCATTAATCATTATGAGCATGTTATGTGTTAATGATGTGATTAAGAATTTTTCTAAAAGTTTTTAAAACATAGAAATTTTTTTTATCTCTTTAATTTTATTTAAAGAAAGCCAAAATTTTACTAATTAACCAACTTAGGAAGTAAAATTCGTTTTAAAGGAAGTAGAATTTTTCAGAAAACTCTTAGTTGTTTAAACAGAATGCCGCCAAGAGATATACCAAGAGGTAGAGGACGAGGAAGGGTGGATGACGAGCAAGAAAGAGAACCTACCCCACGTCCTCAGCCTGAAAGAATGGTCGAAGAACTTTTTCTTCGACAAAATCCTCCGACCTTCGAAGGAAAAGGAAATTCGTTAGTAGCAGAAGAGTGGATTCACGCTTTAGAACGAATCTTTAGGTTTCTTCGATGTGATGACCGTGAGCGTCTCACATGTATGACATATCAGCTGAAAGGATCTGCCGACTACTGGTGGGAAACCCATCAGAGAATTTATACTCCCGAACAGTTTGGAAATCTCACTTAGCAGCAGTTCAAAGAAGCCCTCTTTGAGAAGTACGTTCCAAGAAGTTATCGCAAATAAAAAGAAAACGAGTTTGCAAGTCTTAAGCAAGGAAAGAAGACGGTGTCAGAATACGATCGTGAATTTTGTGAGTTAGCTCGTTTCGCCCCTGATAAAGTTGATTCAGATGAGAAGATGTCTGAACTTTTTCATGCCGGACTTAGACAAGATATAAAAGTGGTCTTAGAAAGTCAGAGTGCTATGACCTACGCTGAAGCGTTAAATCGAGCCTTAGATATGGAGTTGGCAATACAGCCAGAAAAACCAGTTCAGACTCCAGCACCTTCCCCAAATCAAGATGTTTATGACTATGTGCTTATATGTTTGAAGTTATTTGAGAAATATATGCTATGTTGAAAGATTTGATTTCCTCGGAAATCATAAAATCTTTTCGAAGTTTGGTGCAAAGCTTGCGATTTATCGGCCATTGGTGATTGATTTGGGGAAGGTGCTGGAGTCTGAACTGGTTTTTCTGGCTGCATTGCCAACTCCATATCTAAGGCTCGATTTAACGCTTCAGCGTAGGTCATAGCACTCTGACTTGCTAAGACCACTTTTATATCTTGTCTAAGTCCGGCATGAAAAAGTTCAGACATCTTCTCATCTGAATCAACTTTATCAGGGGCGAAACGAGCTAACTCACAAAATTCACGATCGTATTCTGACACCGTCTTCTTTCCTTGATTAAGACTTGCAAACTCGTTTTCTTTTTATTTGCGATAACTTCTTGGAACGTACTTCTCAAAGAGGGCTTCTTTGAACTGCTGCTAAGTGAGATTTTCAAACTGTTCGGGAGTATAAATTCTCTGATGGGTTTCCCACCAGTAGTCGGCAGATCCTTTCAGCTGATATGTCATACATGTGAGACGCTCACGGTCATCACATCGAAGAAACCTAAAGATTCGTTCTAAAGCGTGAATCCACTCTTCTGCTACTGACGGATTTCCTTTTCCTTCGAAGGTCGGAGGATTTTGTCGAAGAAAAAGTTCTTCGACCATTCTTTCAGGCTGAGGAGATGGGGTAGGTTCTCTTTCTTGCTCGTCATCCACCCTTCCTCTTCCTCTACCTCTTGGTATATCTCTTGGCGGCATTCTGATTAAACAACTAAGGGTTTTCTGAAAAATTCTACTTCCTTTAAAACGAATTTTACTTCCTAAGTTGGTTAATTCGTAAAATTTTTGCTTTCTTTAAATAAAATTAAAGAGATAAAAAAAAATTTCTAGGTTTTAAAAACTTTTAGAAAAATTCTTAATCAAATCATTAACACATAACATGCTCATCATGATTAATGGATCAAACGATTCACTCTCATTATCATAAATAATGAATCACACGATTCATTTTCTTCATATAATCACTTCAATAATTAAGCATAAAAATAATTCAAGTAGCAATTATTTTTCATGCTCAAAATTGCTAAATATAATTAGCTCATGCATTCTTAATAATTCAAGAAATGAATAACATCATCTTGACATATGAACTTCATTATAAACTCTTTTGAGATATTAACTTCATCTCAAACTTTTTTTTTTCTAAATCATAACTAGAATATAACTAACGGAAAATAAAACAAGAACACAACAAAACAACCAAGAACTAAACTAACGACGAATGAAATGGATAACGAACGAAACGGACGACAAATGAAACAAACGACGAACGGAACGAACGAAGAACGGAATGGACGAAGAAAACCTGGGCTGACCTGCCCAAGTCCAGTGTTTGCTGGGGCTCAACCATGGCTGACCTTTAAGCTATGTTTTCACCCTTCATTACTTATTTTAATTCTCTTTTTCATACTCATTTTTCTTCTTTTTCTCCGATTGCTGTCATCTTCTTGTCATTTTCCAACAGTGTCTCCCGATCACTTTACTTCCCAAAAATAATTAATCGCCCTGCTTGAAATTAATTCATCATCTCGCTTACGAAAGCTCTTCACATAAAGGATCTCAATCTTACAACGATGAGCAAGAATTTGATTTAGAAAGTTCCAAGAAATCAAAATAAATTGATTAAACTTGAAAAAAAACAACTTATAGAAAAATCTGCACAACTGCAGCAGATTGAAATTGAATTTCAGAACAGAATATTTAGACTGAGGGGGCGTGCAGGGTACCATTAGAAAGCCACGGATGTCTAGTTTTCAACCCCATTTACGGATCTGAATTCCGTTAAATGAGAAGGAAGTTATAGCCCCCGGAGTAAAAGATGGCAAACTGCCGCCGCCCAATTTCCAGCGATCGCTGGGCCTCAGCCGCGGCTGACCTCCCATGGTCAGCGACCGCTCAACCGCAGCGGACGCTGAGTTCCGGCGTCCTGCTTTCTTCAGTGAGCGCTGAGTCTAGGAGATGGCTGACTTCTCGCCCTGTATTATTTTCAACCGTCTCTGACTTTCCAGCGGTCTCTCACTTCCATCCCTGTATTATTTTTGAGCGATCTCTGACTTACCGCGGTCTCTCACTTCAATCCCTGTATTATTTTTGAGAGATCTCTGAAGTGTAGCCATGTCTGACTTTTATGACTGAAAAATTTCTCCTTCGATTCTTTATGCTCTCAACGAACTTTCTATCTTTCAATTCTTGTTTTAACGCTATTATTTACTAAAAATAAACTTCATTTTACTTCAAAAATTCTTGTTTCATTAATTCATTTTTAAGATATAATTTCCGACATAAATACAAAACTCGGAAATTTCTAAAATGACTGCTTTGGCCATACTTCTTCTTATAACGGAAAAATTTACCTCTTCGAGGACTTTTTAAAAAACGAGGGATTTTTCTCTATACAAAAACTCCCCCGTTAACCGTGATTTTAGGGCATCACGCAAACTACTTTCTCGGACCGAAATTCTTCATCGCTACCGAATCTTTGAAAACTTAACATTTTATGCATCTTTATACGAAAACCTACTAAACAAGCGTAAAATTTGTTCGATTATTAATCAATTAAATTAACGTCACTCTCGAACCCTCTCTCTCTGCTCATCCTCTAATGGATCTTCTTCTTTTTTTTCCTCACTTTCAAACTCGGTACTCTCCTCGGCTCTCTCCACTTCATGTAACGTCAAACAGACAACACTCACGTCGACCATACCCGAAAAAGGCCTAAAACTAGGGTGAAATCCTAGATGGCTAAAAGGCATACGACGAAGATAAAAATATCCTTCGGTTGCTTTGACCTCGGGGTCAACGATCTCCTCGTCATTGACATGACGATGCGGTCTAGACGTACTCCTCTCGTAAAAATGAAAGAAATAAGCTGAGTTCCAAGAAATAATCAAGCTCTGAAGAATTTAAAACTTGAAGAGTATCCAAAGAAGAATTTAATGGAACTACATCAATAGAGGGAGCTGAAACCAAGTTGTTCACCGAAGCAGAAGGCTTGGAAATAGAAGCAAAAACATTTGATAAGGGTGGAGATGAAACATAGTCATTTGACAATGGCAAAGAAGGAAACGAGTTTACATCGAAACCCTAATCATTAGAGTGAGGAGAAACAATGGTTTCAGGGTTCTCTTGAGGAATGAGAAAAGAAATTGGGTCGTCTTGAGACATTGAATTCTGCAGTCCTACTCCATCCACTCGGATCGGCGACTGATACGGTCCAGGCGGTGGTGCAGAGTAGCACATATAGCGAGAGCTGATCTCGGCTATAAATCCACGGCAATCGTCCTAAAGCTTATGATCCTAATATTGTTTCATTAAGAACCTCGATGCATGCGGCGCATCCCATTTCTGCTACTTGTCGGAAAAATCAACCTTTCTATTCCGAAAATTCTTGAAATATTACTCTTATTAATATCCATCCAAACACGATAGAAACGGTTAAAACTCTGCTAACATCTCTGCATAGCTCATATGCATTTACTGAAACTTTTTCATGGCCTCGTTATTCAAGTAGCTAATTTCACTTCCAAGCTCACTATAATTTCCAAACCAAACAATTGCATCACTTGCAATCATTTTTCAACTTGCTTAAAATAACTCAACATAAAATAACCTTATTAAGATCTAAAATCCACAACACAATTTCATATATTTTAAATTTTCTAACTTCATCTCATTAATTAACTTTATTATGAAAGCGGAAGAACCATATTACTGAGTTTCTAGTTATGTGGGTTGAACAGGTCCACATAACAGTCCGTCAGTCACATAGAACTTCAAATTTTAAATTTTTTTTTTTAGACATAAGAAACTTTTAAATGCATACCTGGTTTGCCGGATGAGATTAGGTGCTGGACTTTTGTTGTTGTTAAAACTCGAATAGTCTAGAATTCAAACCAGACTAGACTTTAATAAATATGAACTTAGAGCAACAGACCTTGCTCTCGACTAATCTAGGAATTCAAACTACACTAGACTTTTAAGAAATAATGAATTAGAGCAGACAGACCTGCTCTGATACCACTCTGTCGCAACCCGGCTTAGAATTTAGATAACAAAGCCGGTAGGTCCCACAACTTACACAATTTATGATTAACAAAGGATTTAAGATAGCGACCCGGCTATCGTTCGAGAACAATAAAAGACACTCAGGAACAACAATTCATCAGACTTAGAATAATTATGACATGCATGACTCCAGATCAACAAGATGATCAACTGAATTCAATGAAATCATGCATATCAACGAATACAATTCAAATAGCTCGGATATCAATAGAACTGATCAACCATGTTATCAACAAAAAACAAGAAAATGACAAGTTGATTTTAGGATCAAGAAAGCACGACAAAGGAAGTTGTTTCAAGTTCGACAAAGCTTTATTAAAATAACGAACTACTCATGAACAAAGGATTCAAAAGTACTTGACCAAAAAGAGTTCGACTTTAACATCGACTCTAAAATCCAACATCATTATACAATATCAAACTTCATAAACTTGCAGCGGAATACGAGAAAATATATGTATGAAGACATATATTCTAGGTCTAAACTCTTCAAAAACAACTTTCTTTCCAAAGATGACAATAACAACAACAATACGTCCGGCACTCGTCATCTTCATCCTTGCTAACCTGCACGTTTTAAAAATAATATGCGGGGCTGAGTACTTCGTATTCAGTGGGCACACGCCAAAATATTTGAAATCTTACTTCTTAGAGTTAGAGATTTAAACTTGCCATAAAGCATAAGCACGAGTAATTTTTGTATCTAAAAAATAAACCTGTGCATGCTCAACATTTTCTTTTCTGTAAATCATGTTTGTCTGGCCAGACATATACTTTATGAGGTATGTACCAGATCTATAATCACATTGTGATAGTGTTGAGAAGGAGGCCTCCTTCTCAAACACTTGTAATCGGCGCACCTTTTTGAAGGCACATGATTACAACTAAGTGTACACAAACCTACCTTGCGTAGGACTGAATTCATCTTGCTACAGAAGATGGTATCATAGAAACATTTGGCAAGTTAATCAACTTTAAAACATCACATATATATAATCATATATATGTATATCATTTGTCATTTCTTCGGTTAGAAAAGCCCACCTGATAAACTTAAGTTTTTCTTTTTAACGCTCGTTCAACTTCTACTTCACGCCTCTGCTTCCACTTCCACTTGCTCCTTAAATCAAAATGGAATAACGAACTTTAAAACGAGAATAATTTCTTTCGAATAAACGACTTCGATATTCTTAACTTAATTCGCTTCGGAATTTCTACGGCTTAACTCGAGTATACTAACTTAACTTTCTCAAATGCTCTTAAACTAGCTTAATCCATCATTAAGCTTCAAACATCAAACAATCATCAACATTTCAAATTCATTCATAAACATTCATTCATTACTTTTAAACATAATCGACAAAGTCGATTTTAATCCGTCTAACGGATCCAGAAAATTCTCAGATTAATTCCATGCACTTATTCCATCATATCAAACATATTTATACATTCATTACACATATTCAACTCGATTAGCATATAAACTCCCAAATCGGAAAAATCATCCAAAAATAGAAAATCTTTAATATTCTGAATTAAATTCCCAGAAAATTACACAATATTACATTTTTAGTAATTAATTCATAAATGCAATTAAAAATTAATTAATATTTTATTTATTTATTTTAATTTATAAATTTTTGGTTTCTTTACTTTTGAGATTTCTAGAATTATTTTCTATTCTTTTTAATTCCTAACTTACTCATTTACACATTATAAGCTTATTCATTCATTTAACCTCATTCATTAAGCATTAATTTATAACCCTTCATTTTAAGAACTTGTCGCAGCCCGGCCTAGAAATTAGATGACAAAGCCGGTGGGTCCCACGACTTACACAATTTATGATTAACAAAGGATTACGATAGCGACCCGGCTATCATTCAGGAACAAACAAGGAAACTTATGCTCTACAAAACATCAAACTTAGGATATTTATGATATGCATAACTCGAGATTAACGAAACGAGCCTTTGATCTCTTTTCAAAACATGCATATCAACAAGAATGGAATTAAATCAGCTCTGAAATCAATAATCTCATTAACCAAATCAATGGCAACAAACAAGAAGAAAATGAGCTGAATTTTTAGGATCAAGAAAACACGATAGAAAAATTAGTTGCAATAAGAATGGAATTTCTAGTATAACGAGCAACTGTTATATAGATAATTAGGTCGGCTAGACTTCAAAATAAGATAACAAACATAGTTCGAGACTTCAGACTTCAACACTTCATCAAACTTATATAAATCTCAACATCATAATCTTGCAGCGGAAAAACAAGAGAATATATGTGTGAAGACATATATTCTAGGTTCTAAGCTCATCAAAATGACTCTTAACATTAATAAAATAATAACAACAACAACAAGTCCGCCCGCACACGATCATCTTCATCCCAGCTAACCTGCACATTTTAGAAATAATAGGCGGGGCTGAGTACTTCGTACTCAGTGGGCACATGCCAAAATATTTTGAAACTTACTTCTTAAAGTTAGAGATTAAACTTGCCATAAAGCATAAGCATAAGTAATTTTTGTTTCTAAAAAATAAACCTGTGCATGCTCAACTTCTTTTTTTCTGTAAATCATGTTTGTCTGGCCAGACATATACTTTAGGATGTATGTACCAGATCTACAATCACATAATGATAGTGTTGAGAATGAGGCCTCCTTCTCAAATACTTGTAATCATCCACTCCTTTCGGAAGGCTCTCGATTATAAAATAGTGTACACAAATCCTACCTTGCGTAGGACCGAATTCGTCTTGCTATAGTAGATGGTATCATACAAAAACTTAAAACATTTAGCAAGTTAATCATCTTAAAAACATCACATATATATATATATATATATATAATCATATATATATATATATCATTCATCATTTCTTTGTTTAGAATGCCCACCTGATAACTGAAGCTTTGGACTTAACCTTTATCGATTCTGAATCCTCGGATTCACACTTTCACTCGATCCTTCATTCGAACTAAAATTCACGAATTCAGAACGAGAATTAACTACTATCGAATAAACGAATTCGATATTCTTAACTTCTAATTTACTTCGAAATACTATGTCGAAACTCGACGAAACTTGAGAATTTCTAACTTAACTTCTTAAACGCTCTTACTCTATCCTAACTCATCATTAATCAAAATCACACTTAACATAATCATACATTAATTACTATTCATATCTTCAAATACGAAACGGATTTGACTTGACAAACGAGCTCTGAAAAATTCTCAAATTAACTTCTTATCATTACTAAACCATAATAAGCATAATTACATATTCAAATCATCACTTCATATCATACAAACATATCAACCTTCAACTTGGAAAAATTCATCGGAAAAATAGAAATTATCAAAACTTCGTATTAAATTTCCGAAAAATTCCACAACACTTAGTTTTTAACATAGAATCCAAATCTATAATTATTTATTTGATTAAAAATCAAATAATCTTTATAAATAAAGATTAAAGGGGCTGCCCTTTTTCAACTCTTAGATTAAATATCCAATCTCATTCTAATTACTTCCAAACATTCTTAATTAAATTATAAACTATAATTATAAGTTAATTTCTTGGATAACTTGAATAAAAATCATAATTCCACATATATATATATATATTTCGGCCTTTTCATATATAATTGTCGCAGCCCGAACCCCGATATCAGATGTCAAGGCCGGTAGGTCCCACGACTTACACAATTTATGATTAACAAAGGAATTTAAGATAGCGACCCGGCTATCGTTCAAAAGAATAACCATACTTAACAACTCATCATTATAAAATAATACGACATATATGACTCGAGACGATCAACTGAAATCAATATGGCATACATATCAATAAACATAACTCGAATCACTCGGAATTAAAAGACCTGATCAACCAAATAATCGACAATTGATCAAGAAGATGACATAATGACTTGAGGATCAAGAAAACAAGATAAAGAAAAATGTTTCGAGTTCGACAAAGCTTCATGGAATAGAGATTTTATTAAATACATATCAAGACTAAGTTTCACGCAAACTATGACAAAAAGAGTTCGACTATCAAAACATAGATCGTCTCTAGGGTTTAAACAACTTCATCATAATTTAATAAAATCATCTTAACATGGCAGCGGAATACGAAAGACTATATGTATGACGACATATAATCTAGGCTCTTTATTTTTTTCAAAATATTAACAACAACAACCAACATCCATCCAGCCTCGTCATCTGCATCCCTGCTAGCCTGCACGTTTTAGAAATAACATGCAGGGCTGAGTACTACGTACTCAGTGAACACATGCCGAAACATTTGGAAACTTTGCTGAATACAGCTATATATGAAAACTTGCCAGAAAACATAATACGAGGATTTTCTGAAAACAACTCGTAAAATGCTAAAAATACATTCTTTTCAAAACTCATTTGTCTGCAGACAATTATAACAGTATGAACCATATCTATAAATAAATAATGGTGATGAGAAAGAGGCCTCTTTCTCAATCACTTGTAATCGGCATATCAAGGAAAGGCTCACGATTATGAATAATCGGCCTATCATAGAAATGCGCACGATTACCAATGTGTACACAGATTTCACCTTGCGTGAAACCGAATTCGTCTTTCTGAAGTAGATGGTAACATACTTAAACATTTTTAAAATCATTTGGCAAGTATCAAAACTTTGTAAAACATACGATATCATGCTTTTCACATATTTTAGTTTAGAAAGCCCACCTGATATACTTAAGCTTTAAACTTTAACTTTATCGTTTGAAATCCTTTTACTTCACGTTTCTGCTCCCGCTTCCGCTTGCTCCTTTAAATCGAAACGGAATAACGATTTTAGAACGAGAGCTTCTATCGACTAACGACTTCGATAATCTTAACGAAATTCTATTCGAATTTCTATGCCGTAACTTGACGAAATTCGAGAATTCCTATCTTAACTTTTCAAACGTTCTTAATCTATCTTAATCTATCTAAATTCCTCATTAAGCATCAACATCAATCAAATCTCATACAACATTAACATTTATAAACTACTATTCATCACAACTGACTAAATCGATTTTAATCCGTCTAACGGATTCAGAAAATTCTCAATTTAATTCTATACATTTATTTAATTATAACAAACATAATTATACATTAAATACACACATTATCTCAATTAATCATATAAACTCTTAAATCGGGAAAATCATCCAAAAATAGAAAATCTTTATTATTTTGAATTAAATTTCTAGAAAATTATATAACACTTAATTTTTATTAAGAAGTTTATAAATGCAATTAATTTCTTAATTAAAATTTAATTAATATTTTATTTATTTATTTTGAATTTTCGGTTTTTATAAAAATTAACATTTCTTTATTTATCTTCTCTTCTTTTCAATTTCTAATATACTTATTTATTATTTTAAGCTCATTTCTTTATTTAATTTCATTCAATTTAGTATTAATCTTCCAACCCTAATTTAAGAACCCTAATTCGATTTTCTAGGGTTTCTAGGGTTAATCAAGCTCATTTTTCATTATCTCTTGATCTAATATACTTCATTAATATCATATATCTTTAATTGAATCATCAAATCCATCATATAACATTACATTATTAAACCCTAATTTATATTCTTATTTAATCGATTATTTTCACAAAATGAAATTGGTTGGAAATTTTTAATTACTTCCAACATGAGACATTCTTAAAACAACTATCTAAATTCATTTATATCATCAAAATGAATATATAAGACATGCATCAACATTTTGTTTATTTCTTGTATTTGTCGAAAATTCTCAACTAGGGTTAGGGTTTTCTCATGTTTAATCTAATTACATAATTGATCTTATAATCATATTCTAAGCATAATTCATGAAGAACAAATCATCATTCAATGCATGAATCAAAATTTAGCATTTTCTTCCAAAAATTTCGAAAATAATAAAACTAGGTTTAGGGTTCTTCATGCTTGATTTAATCACACAATTCATCATCTAATCATGATATAAACATCATACTATTACATAAACATCATCCAACCACTTCATCAATTTCCTCCCAAAATAATCGATCCTATATATATATATGAAGGATGATTTTAACTTGAAAGGAAAATAAGAAATTGAAAGAATAAGAATATATTCTCACTTTAATGGATTGGAGATGATTAGCTAGGACTTGTTCTTGATTCTTGGATCTTTGAGATGAACAACCATGGAGTGTGTGTTTGAGAGTGAGAAATCGAGAGAGATGGAGAGAGAGGGAGCTGCGTGAGTTTTGGGGGGTGAGAGAGTGGAGAGAGGTGTTGATATATATATAGGTAGATGTAGGATAGAGTAGTATTATATTAAGACTTAATTCTTAAGTTAGGTTTAATAATTAATTCCTTAATTAATTCAATCAATTAATAACAAATTAATCTTTCAATAAACTTCTAATTTCTCAACACAGTAATTTAGTTTAAGGTTTCACGAACCTTAGATAAAAATCTCACAGAAAGATTCGGAGATTCGAAGCATTTTCAAATCGACTGAAACTAAATTTTTAAACGATAAATTACGTAAAATTTCACGTAATTAAATTAAATTCTTCTTCTTGTCAATTAATGACTAAACATTTATCATCTATTGATAAAAGTAAAAACTTCTTCGTTTCGGATTAACCGAGACGATAAAAATTAATTAAAACTCATTTTTCCGGTAGAATATATCTGCCGGGTAAAATTTTCGGAAAGAAAATCTTTATTTTATTAAAATTCTTGTCTCTCTCGGAAGATTAATTATTTTAATTACTTAAGAAAGACGGGATACTACATTCTCTTCCCCTAAAAATAAATTTCGTCCCGAAATTTGCTTACCTCATGTAAGAGTTCGGGATATTTTTCTCTCATCTTGCTCTCTAATTCCCATGTCGCTTCTTCTAGTCCGTGATGCCTCCATTTGATTTTTACTGACGCGATCGACTTATTTCTAAGCTGCTGGACCTTCCGATCCAAAATCGCTTCAGGTTTCTCTTCATAACTGAGATCTGGTTCAAGGACTACTTCTTCTCGACGAATAACGTGCTTAGGATCAAACATATATCTCCGCAACTGAGATACATGGAACACGTTATGTGAATTTCCAAAACTTGGCGGTAAAGCTAACTTATACGCTATTTGACCTATTCTTTCCAGAATTTCATATGGTCCTATGTAGCGAGGCTTAAGCTTTCCTTTAACACCAAATCGTTGAATTCCTCTTGAAGGCGAAACTTTCAAGAAAACTTTATCACCCACATTGAATTCTAATGCTGATCTTCTGACGTCAGCATAAGACTTCTGACGGTCTTGTGCTTCTTTAATTCTTTGTTTGATTTGACGCACAATCTTTATCATTTATTCCACTGAATCAGGCCCTAATATTTTTCTCTCGCCCACATCATCCCAATGAAGTGGAGATCTACACTTCTTTCCATAAAGGGCTTCGTAGGGCGCCATGCCAATCGTCATTTGATAACTGTTGTTGTAAGCAAATTCAACAAGAGGTAAAATTTGCTCCCATTGACTTCCTCGATCTAGAACAACAGTTCTCAACATATCCTCCAAGATCTGAATGGTTCTTTCTGATTGACCATCCGTTTTAGGATAAAAAGCCGTACTGAAGTTCAATTTGGTACCTAATTCTTCTTGCATACTTCTCCAAAAATGAGAAGTAAATTTTGAGTCTCGATCTGAAGTGATCGACTTAGGTACTCCGTGCAATCGCACAATTTCTCGCACGTACAGCTGAGCTAACTTATCTGCGCCATAAGTTATGGGAATAGGTATAAAGTGTGCAGATTTTGTCAATCTATCCACTATTACCCATATCGCTGTATTCCCTCGTTTGGATCTAGGTAACCCAGTTACAAAATCCATGGTAATTTTATCCCATTTCCACTCTGGAATATCTAAAGGTTGTAGCTTCCCATAGGGTCTCTGATGTAATACCTTTACTTGCTGACAGGCTAAATATCTTTCTACAAAAGAAGCTATGTCTCTTTTCATTCCTTCCCACCAAAATGTTTGTTTCAAATCTTGATACATTTTGGTGCCTCCAGGGTGAGCTGAATAAGGAGTTTCATGAGCTTCGCTCATGATTTCATTCCTTAATTCTTCATCATTCGGCACACAAATTCTTCCTCGATACAGGAGAATATTATCTCCTGCCTCCTTAAAATTTTTATTTTTCTCTTGACGAATTTTCATTCGTAACTTTTCCAATTTCTTGTCTTTTCTTTGAGCATTGGAAATTCTCAATCTTAAATCTGGAATTATTTCCATAGCTGCAACCATTTGCTCAACAGATTGCGGAGGTAGAATTACTTCTAACCTCAGTTCTCCGAAACTTTTAATGAGTTCTTTCTCTTGAGTTAGAAGAAATCCAAATTCCGATTTTCCTTTTCTGCTTAACGCATCAGCAACTACATTTGCTTTTCCTGGATGATAGGAAATTTTACAATCGTAGTCTTTAACTAACTCGAGCCATCTTCTTTGTCTCATATTTAATTCTTTCTGCTCAAAGAAATATTTGAGACTCTTGTGATCTGTGAAGATTTCACATTTCGTTCCATAAAGATGGTGTCTCCAGATTTATAAAGCATGTACTACTGCTGCTAGTTCCAAATCATGAGTTGGATAGTTTACTTCATGAGGTCTAAGCTGTCTAGAAGCATAGGCAATAACTCTTCCTTCTTGCATCAGGACACAGCCTAGTCCGTTCTTTGATGCATCTGTGTCAACAGCATAATCTTTATCCGAATCTGGAACTGATAGTACTGGGGCAGTGGTCAATCTCTTTTTAAGTTCTTGGAAACTTTCCTCACATTCTTCTGACCACTTGAATTTTGATTCTTTCTTTAGGAGATGGGTCATTGGCTTAGCTATTTTGGAGAATCCCTCGATAAATCTCCGATAATAGCCTGTTAGACCTAAGAAACTCCTAATTTCATGTGGTGTGGTTGGAACTTTCCATTCTTGAACTGCTTGTACTTTTGAAGGATCAACTTTGATTCCTTCAGAAGATACAACATGTCCAAGGAAATGTACTTCTCTTAGCCAAAATTCGCATTTACTAAACTTGGCATATAATCTTTCGGTTCTCAACCTTTCCAGAACAGTTCGTAGATGTTCCTCGTGTTCTAATTCATTCTTTGAATACACGAGAATATCATCAATGAAAACCACGACAAACTTGTCCAAGAATTCATGAAATACTCGGTTCATGAGATCCATATATACGGCTGGAGCATTTGTCACACCAAATGGCATTACTACAAACTCGTAGTGGCCATATCTTGTTCTGAAAGCTGTCTTGGAAATATCTTCTTGCTTAACCTTCAATTGGTGATAACCAGATTTTAGATCAATCTTCGAGAATACACTTGCTCCTTTGAGCTGATCAAATAGATCATCTATTTTCGGCAAAGGATATTTGTTTTTCAAGGTTAATTTGTTTAATTCTCGGTAGTCGATGCACATCCTCAAACTACCATCCTTCTTTTTGACAAACAGAATTGGTGCTCCCCACGGAGAAACACTAGGTCTAATGAAACCTAGGTCAAGTAACTCTTGCAGTTGAATTTTCAATTCTTGCAATTCCTTTGGAGCCATTCTGTATGGTGCCTTGGAAACAGGAGCTGATCCTGGTTCAAGATCTATTGTGAACTCTACTTGCCTATCTGGTGGCAATCCTGGCAAAACTTGTGGAAATACGTCTTGGAATTCTTTTACTACAGCTACATCTTCAATGCTGCTCTCCTTATCTTCCTTCTTGTTGAGATAGATAAGATATGCTTTCACATCTTTCTTTTTCAACACTCTCCTTGCTTGAACTGCCGAAATAATCGGCGATTTTTTACAACTTCTTTCTATCCCGAAAAATAGAGTTGGTTCCTGACCAGGCATATGAAATGAAATTTGCCTTTGCTTGCATTGAATGCTTGCAAAATTCTCGGTCAACCAATCCATTCCCAAGATAATATCTACATCCCACATTTTAATTAAATTTAGGGTTTTCGCTAACATCTTGAGGGATCCTAATTCAATCGCTATATTAGGACAGATGCGAGTAACTGAGGTAGATTTACCTAACGGTGTAGTTACTCTCAAGTCTTGACTAGCACGTTCTACCTTAAGACCAAGATTATTCACGCATGCATCTGATATAAATGAATGCGATGCACCAGTATCAAATAAAATTATAACAGGTATGCCATTTAATTGACCCATACCTGTCAAATTTCCTTTATCTTTGTCGAACGGCTTCTGATCAAGAGCAAAAACCCTTTGATATTGCTGCTGGGGTTCCATTCTCAATTGTTGGGGTTGCTTTTGCTTTTGTTGGAATCGCGACCCTTGGCGATTTTGTTGCTGCTGCCGTTGCTGAGGAACAACTTCTATTGCCTTCAATTTTTGAGGCTGGTTCTGAAATGTTCTATTCCCTACTGCTCCTTGCAGTTTAGTTGGGCACTGATAAGAATAATGACCAACTTGACCACAAGTATAGCAGCTATTACTTCCAGCTTTGCATATCCCTTGATGCATCTTGCCACACTTGGACCATGGAGACATTCCGTGATAAGTTGTAATACCCCGTTTTTCTTGCACAAATTGCCTTAGTTTTTCTTTAATTAAATTAAAGAAATTAAGAAGAAGAAAATTTCCTTTTTATTAATTTTTCTTCGGCAACCCTAATTTTTGCTGTAAAAAGGAATTAAATTAATTTTTATCGTCTCGGTTAATCCGAAATGAAGAAGTTTTTACATTTATCATTAAGTGATAAATGATTAGTCATTAATTGACTAAAAGAAGAATTTAATTTATTTAAGTGATTTATTGCGTAATTTATCACTTAAATTTTTAGTTTCGGTCGATTTGAAAATGTTTCAAATCTCCGATTCTTTCTGTGAGATTTTTATCTAGGGTTCGTGAAACCCTAATTGATTTTCCTATGTTGAGAAATTAGAGATTTAAGTTTTGATTAGCAAATTTAGTAATTAATTGATTAAATTGAGTATTTAATTAATTAATTAATCTTAATTATTACCTAAGCCATGACATATGATTTGTTGACTTTGGTGAATAAATAATTAAATGAGGGACACCTCACCTTATCCAACATGAAATAATGATTTTAAGATATAGTCAAGATTAGCATGCATTATTTAATTAGAATACATTGAACATAGCCTTATCTATTAATTAGTGTGTTAGTATATATATAAGATGATCATCATCATTCTCTCACTCTCTCCCTCCCATTCTCGGCTGAAAATTCCAGCACACACACACACTCTCTAAACTCCATTTTTGTGTAATTTTCAAGCTTCAAATCAAGAGTAAATCATTTCCAAGTTATTAATCAAGGTAAGATATAAGTTTAATTCAAGTTTATAGCTTAAAAATAAGCTTTGATCATCTTATTTTTAAATTCCAGATTTTTTTTTTTTTGAAAATTAGGATTTAATTAGTAGATGATTATGATCTTGATTTTTATGTTTAATTCATGCTTGGGATGCATGATAGATCATTGATTCAAGCTTAATTAAAACCCTAACCCTAATTAATAGAATTTTCGAAAAGTGAAGGAAGAATTAGGGGTTTTTGATCCTTTGATCCTATGATCAAATTGATGATTTCTATGAGCTCCTATGATGATTATAAACATGTTTGATGGTTTGATTTATTAAGATTTGAGAAATTTCAATTTAAATTAACATGATTGGAAGTGATTAGAATGAAATTTGGATTTTAAATTCTTAATTTATCAAAAGGACCGAAATATATATGTACAATAAAGCCATGTATTTGATTTTAATGAAGAAAATAATGATAGAAGTGGAATCTACGTTAAAAATTAAGTGACGTAGAATTTTTCAGAATTTTAATACAAAGTTTTGAAATTGAGAGTTTCTAGAGTTTAATTCCTTGATTAACCCAGCTGGACCAAGTCAGCTTGATTAACTCAAATTTGAACTCGATCCATTGGAATTACCCAATTGGACCCGATCAATTTGGATTTACTGTTGAACTCGATCAATTTGGAATTACTTGGACCTGGTCAATTTGGATTTACTCATTGAACTCGATCAATTTGGAATTACCTAATGGACCTGGCCACTGGATTTACTCAGTGAACTCGACAATTTGGAATTACCAATTGGACCTGGCCACTGGATTTACTGTTGAACTCGACTGGAATTCTGTTGGATCAATTTGGATTTACTGTTGAACTCAATTTGGATTAACTCAGTCCGGCTCGGTTTTCCGGCCCGGCTCGGTTTTCCTCTACTCTATTTTCCGGCCTCGGTTTTTCCGGCCCGGCTCTGTTTTCAGCCCGGCTCGGTTTTCCAGCCAGCTCAGTTTTCCAGATAACTCAGTTTTTCCAGCTAGCTTGATTTTCCAGACAACTTGGTTTATCCAGCTGATCTTTGATCAACTTGTTTTCAGTTGTTTCTTTCGTAAACTCAAAAGTTATAATGTTAAGCTTAAATGTTACCAAAGAACTTAAGCATTTATATTATGCTTAAATAATTAAATGAAAAGCTTAAGTGTTAATCAGATGCTTATATGACTAAATGAGATGTTTATTTGTAAAGGAAATGTTTATGTGATAATGATACGATAGTATGATAGATGGCAAGCTTAAGTGGTTAATGAAGTTATTAGTATGATTTTAACTGTTAATTAAGTTAGTTAAGAGAGTTTAAGAAGTTAAGTTAGAAATTCTCGAGTTTCGACGTAGAATTCCGAAGCGAATTAAGTTAAGATTATCGAAGTTGTTTATTCGATAGAAATTATTCTCGTTTTGAAGTTCGTATTTCCGTTTCGATTAAAGGAGCAAGTGGAAGTGGAAGCTGAAGTGTAAAGCACACATTTAGCGAGCGTTAAAGTTAAGACAAAAGCTTAAGTGTATCAGGTGGGCTTTTCTATCTAAAGAAATGACAAATGATATACATATATATGATTATATATATATCTGATGTTTTTAAGTTGATTAACTTGCCTAATGTTTGTATGATACCATCTACTGTAGCAAGATGAATTCAGTCCTACGCAAGGTAGGATTTGTGTACACTTAGATGTAATCATGTGCCTTCATAAAGATGGGCCGATTACAAGTGTTTGAGAAGGAGGCCTCCTTCTCAACACTATCACTATGTGATTATAGATCTGGTACATACATCCTAAAGTATATGTCTGGCCAGACAAACATGATTTACAGAAAAGAAGAAGTTGAGCATGCACAGGTTTATTTTTGAGAAACAAAAATTTCTTGTGCTTATGCTTTATGGCAAGTTTAATCTCTAACTCTAAGAAGTAAGTTTCAAAATATTTTGGCATGTGCCCACTGAGTACGAAGTACTCAGCCCCGCCTATTATTTCTAAAATGTGCGGGTTAGCCGGGGATGAAGATGATCGTGTGCTGGACGGACTTACTGTTGTTGTTGTTTATTTAAGACTCATTTTGAGGAGTTTAGAACCTAGAGTATATGTCTTCATACATATATTCTCTCGTTTTTCCGCTGCAAGTTTATGAAGATTGAATTTGGTATAAGTTGATGAAGTGTTGAAGTCTGAAGTCTCGAACTATGTTAGTTATCTTATTTTGAAGTCTAGCCGACCTAATTATCTATATAACAGTTGCTCGTCATATTGGAAGATAGTCTTATTGCAACTAATTTTTATCGTGCTTTCTTGACCCTGAAAATCAGCTCATTTCCTTCATGGTTGTTGCCATTAATTTGGTTGATGAGATTATTTATTTTCGAGCTGATTTGAGATTGTATTTGATGATATGCATATTTTAAAAAAAGAGATCAAATGTTCGTTTTATTAATCTCGAGTTACGCATGTCATAATTATCCTAAGTTTGATGATTTGTCGAGCATGAGTTGCCTTGTTTGCTCTTAAATGATAGCAGGGTCGCTATCTTAATCCTTTTGTTAATCATAAATTGTGTAAGTCGTGGGACCCACCGGCTTTGTCATCTAATTTCTAGGCCGGGCTGCGACAGAGTGGTATCAGAGCAGGTCTGTTTGCTCTGAGTCATTATTTCTTAAAAGTCTAGTCTAGTTTGAATCCCTAGACTAGTCGAGAGCAAAGTCTATTGATCTAAGTTCATATTTCTTAAAGTCTAGTCTGGTTTGAGTTCTAGACTAGTCAAGTTTGAACAACAACAAAAGTCCAGCACCTCATCTCATCCGGCAAACCAGGTACGCATTTAAAAGTTTCCTATGATAAAAAGTTTAAAATTTGAAGTCCTATGTGACTGAGGGACTGTTATGTGGACCTGATCAACCCACATAGCTAGAAACTCAGTAATATGGTCTTCTGTCTCCATAACGGAGTTAATTAATAAGATGAAGTTAGAAAGTTTGAGAAATATGAAATTGTGATGTGGATTTGAGATTTTAATGAGGTTGTTTTATGATTGAGTTGTTTAAAGTAAGTTTTAACATCTGCAAGCAAGACAATTGTACGTTTTTGGGAAGTTTCGTGAGCTTGGTATCACCTATGGAAAGGAAAATTAGTTTCTCTAAGTGACGAGGCCATGAGAGAGTTTTATCAATATGCGTATAAGTTACACGGAAGCGTTAGCAGAGTTTTTAGACGTTACCATCATGTGTGGATGGAGCAGGATTGTAGGATCCAATGCATCAAGACGATCCAATTTCTTTTTTTCATTTCTCAAGAGAACCCTGAGCTCGTTGTTACTACTCATCCTAATGATTATGGGTTTGATGTAAAACTCATTTCTTTCTTAGCCGTTGTCGAATAACTATATTTCATCTTCACCCTTATCGAATGTTTTGCTTCTGTTTCCAAGCCTTCTGCTTCGGTGAACAACTTGGTTCAGCTCCCTCTATTGATGTAGTTCCATTAAATCCTCCTTTGGATTCTCTTCAAGCTTTGAATTCTTCAGAGCTTGATTATTTCTTTGGAACTCAGCTTGTTTCTTTCGTTTCTGCGAGAGGACTACGTCTGGACCGCGTCGTCATGTCAGTGACAAGGAGATCGTTGACCCCGAGGTCGGAGCAACCGAAGGATATTTTTATCTTCGTTGTATGTCGTTTAGTCATCTAGGATTTCAAACCTAGTTTTAGACCTTTTTCGGGTGTGGTCGACGTGAATGTTGTCCGTTTGACGTTAGATGAAGTGGAGAAAGCCGAGGAGAGTACCGAGTCTGAAAGTGAGGAAGAAAAAGAAGAAGAAGATCCATTAGAGGATGAGCAGAGAGAGAGAGTTCGAGAGTGGCGTTAATTTAATAGATTAGTAATCGAACAAATTTACGCTTGTTTAGTAGGTTTTCGTATAAAGATGCATAAAATGTTAAGTTTCAAAGATTCGGTAGCGATGAAGAATTCCGCTCCGAGAAAGTAGTTTTGCGTGATGTCCTAAAATCACGGTTAACGTGGGGAGTTTTTATATAGAGAAAAATCCCTCGTTTTTGAAAAAGTCCTCAAAGAGGTAATTTTTTTCCGTTATAAGAAGAAGTATGGCCAAAGCGGTCATTTTAGAAAATTTCCGAGTTTTGTACTTATGTCGGAAATTATTTCTTAAAAATGAATTAATGAAACAAGAATTTTTTTTTTTGAAGTAAAATGAAGTTTATTTTTAGTAGATAAAAGCGTTAAAACAAGAATTGAAAGATAGAAAGTTCGTTGAGCGCATAAAGAATCGAAGGAAAAAATTTTTTTTTTAGCCATGAAAGTGAGCGATGGCTGCACCTCAGAGATCGTTCAAAAATAATACAGGGCGAGAAGTCAGCCATCTCCTAGACTCAGCGCTCGCTGAAGAAAGCAGGACGCCGGAACTCAGCGTCCGCTGAGGTCGAGCGGTCGCTGACCCCGGGAACCTGAAGTCAGCCATGGCTGAGCTTCAGAGACCGCTGACCATGGCAGGTCAGCCGCGGCTGAGTCCCAGCGGTCGCTGACCTGGGCGGCGGCTGTTCTGCTACATTTTACTCCGGAGGCCATAACTTCCTGCTCGTTTAACGGAATTCAGATCCGTAAATTGGGTTAGAAACTAGACATCCGTGGCTTTCAAATGGTACCCTGCACTTCCCCTGATTCCAAGTATTCTGTTCTGAAATCCAGTTAGAATCTGATACAGCTGTGCAAATTTTTCTGCAAGTTGTTTCTTTCAAGTTTAATCAATTTATTTTGATTTCTTGGAACTTTCTAAATCAAATTTTGCTCGTTGTTATGAGCTTGAGATCCTTTATGTGACAAACTTTAGTAAGCGAGATGATGAATTAATTGCAAGCATGGCGATTGTTCGTTTTTGGATATTAAAGTGAATGCGAGATATCGTTGGGAAGTGATAACGAGATGAAATCGACTGAAGAAAAAGAAGAAAAATGGGTATGAAGAAGAGATTTAAAATAAGTAATAAAAGAATGAAAACATAACTTAAAGTATATAAAAAAATATATTTCCGTTATTCGTTCATCATTCGTCGTCCGTTTCATTCTTTGTTTGTTTCGTCCGTCGTTCGTTATTCTTTTCTGTCGTTAATCACATTCTTGTTATGTTTTAGAACGAGATTGAGATGAATTAATATCTCAAAAGAAGTAAACAATGAAATTAATGTCTCGGGATAATGTTATTCCTTTCTGTTTTGTTAGGAATACCTGAGCTAAAATTTTATTTAACCTCAGATTATCCGATTTAATTAAGGTTTGGGATTCTTTCATTACCCAACCTACTTCTCGGATTATTAATCTTGTCATTCCTTATTCAGTTAAATGCGTCAGTTTTGACCTCAGAAATTTTTATTAAAGAATTGGATTTAATTTTAGTCTTTCGCGCAGAGGTGATTTATTCTCTCTTTCCGATGATCCTTAATATTCCCAACCCTACGAATATTAAATTTTCTTCCGTTTCCATTTCTCCGTTCTAGTAAGGGAGCATGAAGCGGGATCATTCTCCCTGTGTCATGAGAATAATAATATAATGACCTCGACATCAATCCAACTACTAAAAGGATGGATTGTTTAACTAACATCAACATGTTCCTCTCCAAAAGTCAAGTTCAAGGCTAGTTTCTCATCGACACCAGTTGCGGACATTGAAGATGAAGTCAAGCTTACCTTGGTCTGAGATGTTATCGTCAAAGAGGAAGTAGCAGAAGAAGATGATGTAGAAATCGATAGAGTAGAATTCGATAATGAGTTTAATAAAGAAGAAAAGTTTTCCAAGGACGACCAATAGAGAGTCGACCTTTTTAATTATTTTGATATCGTGAAAGAAAGAAGTAGTATAAATGCGGAATTGTGAGTTTTTAAGTAGAATATATGATGCATAGTTTAACCATAGATTTTTCGGTAACAGGTTAGTACTCTGTACCGTCACTATTACGCTAGTGTGATGCTAGAACATCACAATTAAGATAAGAATAATTTATCTTTTGGTAGATTCCTTATCTTAAAGAGATCTCAAAAGGGAAAATCTTCCAGTACATGAAAGAATGACTAAAGCAGTCATTAAGTTCAGTTGATGAGTTCTTATATGTTTAAGAAAAATAAGAAGTTATGATGCTTTGTGAAGCAGAAAGTAAGTTGACAATAAATTGTCAAGATAAAGTTAGAGTTTAAAGAATAAGAATTTTATGAATATAAGCTAAGTATGAAAGAAGTAAGTTGCTTTGCCAAAAGTTAAAAGTACGTTAGGTTATTTTGCGAATTGTTTGAATGGTTAAGAAAAGTTATGAATCTGAATGCTTTGATGTTGATTGTCAATATGAGAAAAGTTATGAAGCTAAGTTGTTGTGCTATTGCTTAAGTATTGAGTTAAGTTATGAAAGTGATTATGCTATGATAAGATTTGATTTACTTGAATGTTAAGTTCCATGTTTGGAACTATTATTTTGAGAAATAACTGCTTTTATATTAAAAGCTTAATATGTGAAAAGTGCTTAAACTTTCAAGTTAAATTCTTGATAATGTGATTGTATGATGATGAGAATGAATCGTTTGATTCATTATTTATGATGAGGATGTTATGTGCTAAAGATGTGAATAAGAATTTTATTAAGTTTTAAAAATCAAGGAAGTTTTATTCCGTTTAAAGATAAAAGAACTTTTTCTTCGTCAAAATCCCCAACTTTAGACGGGAGAGAAAATTCGTTAGAAGCTGAAGAGTGGGTTTGATCGTTAGAAAAATTTTTAGGTTTCTTCGTTGTATCGATCAAGAGCGTCTTACGTGCATGACCTACCAGCTCAAAGGATCTGCGGATCATTGGTGGAAAGTTCGTCAGGAGACGTATACCCCGAGCAGCTAAAGATTTAACTAGAGAATAATTCAAGAATACTCTTTTCGAGAATTATGTCCCAAGAAGTTATCGCAAATAAAAGAAGAATGAGTATGCCAATCTTAAGCAAGGAAAGAAGTCGGTATCCGAGTTTGATCGATAGTTTTATGATCTCACTCGTTTCGCCTAAGATGAAGTACACACAGATAAGATAAGGTCTGAGCTCTTTCGAGCCGGACTACGTCGAGAAATAAGAGTCGTGCTACT
The DNA here is from genome assembly GCA_031470985.1 of Agastache rugosa. Lineage (NCBI taxonomy): Eukaryota > Viridiplantae > Streptophyta > Magnoliopsida > Lamiales > Lamiaceae > Agastache > Agastache rugosa. The sequence continues at coordinate 9,803,482 of CM062604.1, forward strand.
CAGTTAGAGTGCATTGATCTATGCAGAAGTAGTGCATTGAAGATCAAGGAAATTTAACAGGTTTAGGTCAATCAAAAGGCGTACCTGTTATAATCTTATGGGTACATCGCATTCATATAAAATGCATGCGTTAATAATCTTGATCTAAAACGTAGAACGTGCTAGGCGAAATCTAAGAATAATTACTCCAGTAGGTGAACCTACCTCAGTTACTCTTGTTTGTCCTAAATTAGAGTTCAATTAGGACTTCTTTAAATGATAGTCAAAGCCTTAACCTAGATTAAAATGTGAATTGTTGATATCATTCTAGGAATGGATTAGTTAACTGAGAATTTTGTAACCATTCGATACAAGTAGAGACAAATCTCTTTTCAGCCATCTAGTCAAAATTAGAAATTATTCTGTCGTCACAATCTGCAGAGCAGATGATAGCAGCCATGGAAGTAATTCCAAATTTAAGAACAAGGATTTCTAATGTTCAGAGAAAAGATGAAAAGTTAGAAAAGTTTGAATTTTAGTACAACCCTTCATCCTCAAAGGGATGGTCAATCAGAAAGAACCATTCAAATCCTAGGGGATATATTAAGAATTATTGTTCTTGATCGAAGAGATCATTGGGAGCAAAATTTTACTTCTTGTTAAATTTGCTTATGACAACAGTTATTAAATGTCAATAGGCATGGCACCCTATGAAGCCTTCATGGAAGAAAAGGTCAATCTCCGCTCCCTTGAAATAATGTGAGCGAGAGAAAAATGTTAGGGCCGAAGTAATTAAAGAAATGATAGAGATTGTGCGTCAAGTCAGAAAAAAAAAATCATAAGATCGTCAGGAATTTTTTTTAAGACACGTGAAGATCAACGTTAGAGTTTGAATGGGAAACCTTTACAAAGAAATTCATCGTTTGGTGTTAAAAGAAAATTTACTCTCGCTACATAAGACCGTAGGAAATTCTGAAAAGAATAAGTCAAGTAGCGGATAAGCTAGCTTTATCACCGAGTTTTAGAAGTACATATAACGTGTTCCATGTATCTCAGTTGCGACGATACATGTTTGACCCTAAGCACGTTATCCATCAAAAAGAAGTGATCTTTAATCCAGATCTTAGTTATGAAGAGAAGCCAAAAGCGATTTTGGATCGAAAGGTCCAGCAGCTTAGAAATAAGTCAATCGTGTCAGTTAAGATCAAGTAGAATCATAATGGTTTAGAAGAAGCCACTTGGGAGTTAGAAAGTAAGATGAAGGAAAAGTATCCCGAGTTATTCCAAGATGTAAGTAAATTTCGGGACGAAATTTATTTTTAGGGGGAGAGAATGTAATACCCCGTTTTTCTTGCACAAATTGCCTTAGTTTTTCTTTAATTAAATTAAAGAAATTAAGAAGAAGAAAATTTCCTTTTTATTAATTTTTCTTCGGCAACCCTAATTTTTGCCGTAAAAAGGAATTAAATTAATTTTTATCGTCTCGGTTAATCCGAAATGAAGAAGTTTTTACATTTATCATTAAGTGATAAATGATTAGTCATTAATTGACTAAAAGAAGAATTTAATTTATTTAAGTGATTTATTGCGTAATTTATCACTTAAATTTTTAGTTTCGGTCGATTTGAAAATGTTTCAAATCTCCGATTCTTTCTGTGAGATTTTTATCTAGGGTTCGTGAAACCCTAATTGATTTTCCTATGTTGAGAAATTAGAGATTTAAGTTTTGATTAGCAAATTTAGTAATTAATTGATTAAATTGAGTATTTAATTAATTAATTAATCTTAATTATTACCTAAGCCATGACATATGATTTGTTGACTTTGGTGAATAAATAATTAAATGAGGGACACCTCACCTTATCCAACATGAAATAATGATTTTAAGATATAGTCAAGATTAGCATGCATTATTTAATTAGAATACATTGAACATAGCCTTATCTATTAATTAGTGTGTTAGTATATATATAAGATGATCATCATCATTCTCTCACTCTCTCCCTCCCATTCTCGGCTGAAAATTCCAGCACACACACACACTCTCTAAACTCCATTTTTGTGTAATTTTCAAGCTTCAAATCAAGAGTAAATCATTTCCAAGTTATTAATCAAGGTAAGATATAAGTTTAATTCAAGTTTATAGCTTAAAAATAAGCTTTGATCATCTTATTTTTAAATTCCAGATTTTTTTTTTTTGAAAATTAGGATTTAATTAGTAGATGATTATGATCTTGATTTTTATGTTTAATTCATGCTTGGGATGCATGATAGATCATTGATTCAAGCTTAATTAAAACCCTAACCCTAATTAATAGAATTTTCGAAAAGTGAAGGAAGAATTAGGGGTTTTTGATCCTTTGATCCTATGATCAAATTGATGATTTCTATGAGCTCCTATGATGATTATAAACATGTTTGATGGTTTGATTTATTAAGATTTGAGAAATTTCAATTTAAATTAACATGATTGGAAGTGATTAGAATGAAATTTGGATTTTAAATTCTTAATTTATCAAAAGGACCGAAATATATATGTACAATAAAGCCATGTATTTGATTTTAATGAAGAAAATAATGATAGAAGTGGAATCTACGTTAAAAATTAAGTGACGTAGAATTTTTCAGAATTTTAATACAAAGTTTTGAAATTGAGAGTTTCTAGAGTTTAATTCCTTGATTAACCCAAATTGGACCAAGTCGCCTTGATTAACTCAAATGAACTCGGTCAATTGAATTACCTGGACCACTGGATTTACTCATTGAACTCGATCATTTGGAATTACTGTTGGACCTGGTCATTGGATTTACTCAGTGAACTCGATCAATGAATTACCTGTTGGACCCGTCACTGGATTTACTCAGTGAACTCGATCATTGTAATTAAATTTGGACCCAACTGGATTTACTCAATGAACTCGATCAGTGGAATTTACTCTTGGACCTGGTCGTTGGATTTACTCAATGTTGAACCCGGTCAATTGGATTAACTCATTGGTCCAATGGCCATCGGTTTTCCGGCCGGCTCGGTTTTCCGGCCGGCTCGGTTTTCCGGTGGCTCTATTTTTCCGGCCCGGCTCGGTTTTCCGGCCCGGCTCTGTTTTCCGGCCGGCTCAGTTTTCCAGCCAGCTCAGTTTTCCAGATAACTCAGTTTTTCCAGCTAGCTTGATTTTCCAGACAGCTTGGTTTATCCAGCTGATCTTTGATCAACTTGTTTTCAGTTGTTTCTTTCGTAAACTCAAAAGTTATAATGTTAAGCTTAAATGTTACCAAAGAACTTAAGCATTTATATTATGCTTAAATAATTAAATGAAAAGCTTAAGTGTTAATCAGATGCTTATATGACTAAATGAGATGTTTATTTGTAAAGGAAATGTTTATGTGATAATGATACGATAGTATGATAGATGGCAAGCTTAAGTGGTTAATGAAGTTATTAGTATAATTTTAACTGTTAATTAAGTTAGTTAAGAGAGTTTAAGAAGTTAAGTTAGAAATTCTCGAGTTTCGACGTAGAATTCCGAAGCGAATTAAGTTAAGATTATCGAAGTTGTTTATTCGATAGAAATTATTCTCGTTTTGAAGTTCGTATTTCCGTTTCGATTAAAGGAGCAAGTGGAAGTGGAAGCTGAAGTGTAAAGCACACATTTAGCGAGCGTTAAAGTTAAGACAAAAGCTTAAGTGTATCAGGTGGGCTTTTCTAACTAAACAAATGACAAATGATATACATATATATGATTATATATATATGTGATGTTTTTAAGTTGATTAACTTGCCTAATGTTTGTATGATACCATCTACTGTAGCAAGATGAATTCAGTCCTACGCAAGGTAGGATTTGTGTACACTTAGATGTAATCATGTGCCTTCATAAAGATGGGCCGATTACAAGTGTTTGAGAAGGAGGCCTCCTTCTCAACACTATCACTATGTGATTATAGATCTGGTACATACATCCTAAAGTATATGTCTGGCCAGACAAACATGATTTACAGAAAAGAAGAAGTTGAGCATGCACAGGTTTATTTTTGAGAAACAAAAATTTCTTGTGCTTATGCTTTATGGCAAGTTTAATCTCTAACTCTAAGAAGTAAGTTTCAAAATATTTTGGCATGTGCCCACTGAGTACGAAGTACTCAGCCCCGCCTATTATTTCTAAAATGTGCAGGTTAGCTGGGATGAAGATGATCGTGTGCTGGACGGACTTACTGTTGTTGTTGTTTATTTAAGACTCATTTTGAGGAGTTTAGAACCTAGAGTATATGTCTTCATACATATATTCTCTCGTTTTTCCGCTGCAAGTTTATGAAGATTGAATTTGGTATAAGTTGATGAAGTGTTGAAGTCTGAAGTCTCGAACTATGTTAGTTATCTTATTTTGAAGTCTAGCCGACCTAATTATCTATATAACAGTTGCTCGTCATATTGGAAGATAGTCTTATTGCAACTAATTTTTATCGTGCTTTCTTGACCCTGAAAATCAGCTCATTTCCTTCATGGTTGTTGCCATTAATTTGGTTGATGAGATTATTTATTTTCGAGCTGATTTGAGATTGTATTTGATGATATGCATATTTTAAAAAAAGAGATCAAATGTTCGTTTTATTAATCTCGAGTTACGCATGTCATAATTATCCTAAGTTTGATGATTTGTCGAGCATGAGTTGCCTTGTTTGCTCTTAAATGATAGCAGGGTCGCTATCTTAATCCTTTTGTTAATCATAAATTGTGTAAGTCGTGGGACCCACCGGCTTTGTCATCTAATTTCTAGGCCGGGCTGCGACATAAGTTTGAGATGAACTGCCTTGATTGACAAAAGGCTGTTTGAATCGTCCCTGATTAAATTGCTGCTGTTGATGACGTTGTTGTCCTTGCTGTCCTTGCCAGGGCTTCTTACTAGGTTGATTTCCAAAATTCCATTTTCGTTTCTGACTTTGGTTGAACGACTGCGGATTTGTCACTGTCGCTGGAGCTTGAACTTGCGTAGCTGTTGAAGTCTGAGAAGACTTATCTGGCTGCATAGCCAATTCCATATCCAGTGCTCTATTTAAAGTCTCGGCATATGACAATGCACTTTGACTGGCCAGAACGATTCTTATTTCCTGCCGAAGACCTGCTCGGAAAAGTTCAGCCATCTTCTCGTCTGTGTCCACCTTATCTTGAGCAAAACGTGCCAAATCACAAAATTCGCGATCATACTCGGCTACTGACTTCTTGCCTTGCTTGAGATTAGCAAACTCATTTTCCTTCTGCTTTCGATAACTTCGAGGAACGAATTTTTAGAATAAAGCATCCTTAAAATGTTCCCACGTCAGGTTCTCTAGTTGTTCAGGGGTATACGCCCTTTGACGAGCTTCCCACCAGTAATCCGCAGATCCCTTGAGCTGATAAGACATGCATGTTAGACGTTCTTGATCCGTACATCGAAGAAAACGGAAAATTCTTTCCAGCGCACGAATCCACTCTTCGGCTTCTGAAGGACTTCCTCTTCCATCGAGAGTTGGAGGATTTTGCCGTAAAAATGCTTCTTCTATTCTCCTTTCGGGTTGAGGAGGAGGTGGGGTAGGTTCTCTTTCGGTTTCATCTTCAACCCTTCCTCGACCTCGGCCTCTTGGTCTACCTCTTGGCGGCATTTTCTAATTAACCAGGATTTTCATTCGAATTATTCTTTCTTTCTAACAAAGTCTTATTCTTTAATAAAAATTCTTGTTTCTTTAAAAGTAATTTAAAGGAAATAAATTCTTCTAGGTTTTAGAATTTAGAAAAAAATTTCTTATCACCTCTTTAATGCATAATATACTCATCGTACTTTTAATGAATCGCACGATTCATACTCATTACTATTCATGCTTATCAAAACTTTCAATTACATCTAACAGGCCCATACTATTTAATGAATCAAAGATTCACAAACATCATCATACATTGTAATCCCATAATTTAACTTCTTATTAACATCATGAACAATTTAAACAATTCACTATTATCATAGATAATGAATCAACAATTCATTCATATCATATAATTACTATAATCACAAAAATATTTCAAGAACACATATTTTTCATACTTATCTTTGCTAAATAAAATTTAGCTAATATATATTCCTAATATTTCAAGGAAATAATAGCATCATCTTGGCATATAAACTTTATCATAACTTTAATGAATCAAAAGATTCACGCTTATCATCAAATAATCACTAAAAAATTTTCCAGTAGTAATTATTATATATATACCTATTTATTTGCTAAATTTAATTAGCTCTTCATTCTTTATAATCAAGAGATGAATAATATCATCTTGATGTACAACTTCCTCATAAATCTCTTTTGAGATTTTTAACTTTATCTCAACATTTTTTTTTTTTTCTAACTAAATAATTACTAACTAAGCTAACGATAGCGAATAACTAATGGAACGAATAAGACGAACGACGCACTAAACTAATGATAGTCGAATAATGAACGAAACGATTAACGGACGAAACTAACGAAGAATGGAATGAACTACAACGAAACGAACTACGAACAAAATAAACGAAGAATGAACAACTACGAACGACAACGGAATGGACGAATAAACCCCGGCGCTGGATCGAACCATCCCGCGCCAAAATCGCCGTCCCGCGCGCAGACATCGCGCGGTCAAGAAGAGATTTCCTTCATGCGTGCGCGACTTGACCTCCGGCGGATTGTCCCGCGCCACACCAACCCGCGCCAGATGTTGAAATTGTCGTGGGGCTGGCGCGCCGCGCGCTGTGGTCGCGCCCGGTGCCGGTTCGACGCTTTGTCTTGTTTTCTTCGTCCGAGCTTTTAATCGATCTTTTTCCATTCCTTAAACCTCACTTCTTTGCTTTAACTTCTATTACCTAAACTTCATCTTACTTCGTCTTTAAAACGATTCTACGAGAATTTTTAACGTCGAAAATTATCGATAACTTGGAAATTTATCAAATGACCCAACATGGTCATACTTCTTCATTTAGTAGGAAAATTTGCCTCTTTGAGGACTTTTACAAAAGGTAGGGAATTATTTACACCCAAAAATTCCCTATATGAACCGTGATTTTCTAACATCACGCAAAATGTTTTTTATCGGAGCGGAATTCTACGTCGCTTCCTATTCGCTATACTATCATATTATGCTTCTATGTACAAGAACTTATTTACAACATAAATGTTAAAAGTTGTTCGCTTACTAGTCTATTACATATATTTACATCATTATCTTCTTTTTCATCAACTTCACGACACTTCCCTTCACTGCTCATCCTCTGATGGATCCTCTTCTTCTTCCTCCTCTTCGTCGTCTCTCGGATCCTCCTCACTTGGATCTTCTTCTTCCGTTTCCGTGCTCTCCTCTGCCCTCTCCACTCCGTCCAAAGTCACATGAGGGGCATAAGTATCCTCTCCCGGCGACGGCCTAAAGCTAGGCTGAAAACTTAAATGAGTAAACGGTATTCTACGGAGGTGGAAATATCCTTCGGTTGGTCCAACTTTTGGATCAATGTTATCCTCGTCACTATCATAGTGACGTGGTCCAGAGGTGCTATCCACATTAGGGTCAAATAGAATAGGCTGGGCTCCAACTATGGCATCAAGCTCTGAAGAATTCAAAGCTTGCAATGCATCAACGGAAGGATCATTTGGAACTTCCTCAACAAAAGAAGCTGAGGCTACTCCGTTAGGCAAAACAGAAGGCTCAGGAACAAAGGTTTGAGTCTCGATTTGGGAGGGAGACGAAACATAGCCATTTGTCGATGGCTCAACAAGAAAAGAGTTAGCATCAAATCCATTATTTCCATGGATGGGAGAAGCAATAGGTTCGGGATTTTCTGGAGGATTCTGATCCAGGATAGGGTAATCTTGGGGCATGAGATGTTGTAAACCAAACTCACCAACAGGAATCAATGGCTGATATGGTCCAGGAGGTGGGTACGAGAAACACATATATTGAGTACTAATTGCAGCTATGAACGCTCTGCAATCTCCAAACAAGACACCATCCCAATATTGGAGAGTGACGTACCTTGCAGCAATCGATGCCGACCATTCCTGCCAATCCTCAGGAAGCAGAGGAACTAACCTAACTATACCGATAACTCCTGAGATATTTGATTCATGGATGTCCATCCAAACCCTATGGTACCGAGCTAGAAATTCTGCTAGGGTTTCTGTGTAGCTCATATGTATGTGGTGAAATTCAATCATCGCTGCTACGCTTCTAGAGTTGGACATCCTATAAAAGAAAAATTTAAATAATCAACTAAACTGAAATTACGAATAGTCTTGAGAATCTACTGTCTCAACATACTCAATGTCGCTTCCAAAAGGGTGTTCTGGGCTCATGTTACATTCCACAGATAAATACTCAACTTGCTTGCACAACTGATCCATTATCTCGCTTATGATTGATCACCAACAACCAATCACATTAGAGGCTCAAACACAACAAATATATATATGCATCTCAACTTCCAAACTTTATAACTAGAAACATTTGAAATTCGTACCTGGATAGCTGGATGAGATGAGAGATGCTGGACTTCAGTTGTTGTTAAAAACTAACTAGTCTAGGAATTCAAACCAGACTAGACTTTCAGAAATAACAACTTGGGGCCGAAGACATTGCTCTAACTAGTCTAGGGTTTCAAAATAGACTAGATTTTAAAAAAAAATATTCAGAGCAGTCAGACCTGCTCTGATACCACTCTGTCGCAGCCCGAACCCCGATATCAGATGTCAAGGCCGGTAGGTCCCACGACTTACACAATTTATGATTAACAAAGGAATTTAAGATAGCGACCCGGCTATCGTTCAAAAGAATAACCATACTTAACAACTCATCATTATAGAATAATACGACATATATGACTCGAGACGATCAACTGAAATCAATATGGCATACATATCAATAAACATAACTCGAATCACTCGGAATTAAAAGACCTGATCAACCAAATAATCGACAATTGATCAAGAAGATGACATAATGACTTGAGGATCAAGAAAACAAGATAAACAAAAATGTTTCGAGTTCGACAAAGCTTCATGGAATAGAGATTTTATTAAATACATATCAAGACTAAGTTTCACGCAAACTATGACAAAAAGAGTTCGACTATCAAAACATAGATCGTCTCTAGGGTTTAAACAACTTCATCATAATTTAATAAAATCATCTTAACATGGCAGCGGAATACGAAAGACTATATGTATGACGACATATAATCTAGGCTCTTTATTTTTTTCAAAATATTAACAACAACAACCAACATCCATCCAGCCTCGTCATCTACATCCCTGCTAGCCTGCACGTTTTAGAAATAACATGCAGGGCTGAGTACTACGTACTCAGTGAACACATGCCGAAACATTTGGAAACTTTGCTGAATACAGCTATATATGAAAACTTGCCAGAAAACATAATACGAGGATTTTCTGAAAACAACTCGTAAAATGCTAAAAATACTTTCTTTTCAAAACTCATTTGTCTGCAGACAATTATAACAGTATGAACCATATCTATAAATAAATAATGGTGATGAGAAAGAGGCCTCTTTCTCAATCACTTGTAATCGGCATATCAAGGAAAGGCTCACGATTATGAATAATCGGCCTATCATAGAAATGCGCACGATTACCAATGTGTACACAGATTTCACCTTGCGTGAAACCGAATTCGTCTTTACGAAGTAGATGGTAACATACTTAAACATTTTTAAAATCATTTGGCAAGTATCAAAACTTTGTAAAACATACGATATCATGCTGTTCACATATTTTAGTTTAGAAAGCCCAATTCGATATACTTAAGCTTTAAACTTTAACTTTATCGTTTGAAATCCTTTTACTTCACGTTTCTGCTCCCGCTTCCGCTTGCTCCTTTAAATCGAAACGGAATAACAATTTTAGAACGAGAGCTTCTATCGACTAACGACTTCGATAATCTTAACGAAATTCTATTCGAATTTCTATGCCGTAACTTGACGAAATTCGAGAATTCCTATCTTAACTTTTCAAACGTTCTTAATCTATCTTAATCTATCTAAATTCCTCATTAAGCATCAACATCAATCAAATCTCATACAACATTAACATTTATAAACTACTATTCATCACAACTGACTAAATCGATTTTAATCCGTCTAACGGATTCAGAAAATTCTCAATTTAATTCTATACATTTATTTAATTATAACAAACATAATTATACATTAAATACACGCATTATCTCAATTAATCATATAAACTCTTAAATCGGGAAAATCATCCAAAAATAGAAAATCTTTATTATTTTGAATTAAATTTCTAGAAAATTATATAACACTTAATTTTTATTAAGAAGTTTATAAATACAATTAATTTCTTAATTAAAATTTAATTAATATTTTATTTATTTATTTTGAATTTTCGGTTTTTATAAAAATTAACATTTCTTTATTTATCTTCTCTTCTTTTCAATTTCTAATATACTTATTTATTATTTTAAGCTCATTTCTTTATTTAATTTCATTCAATTTAGTATTAATCTTCCAACCCTAATTTAAGAACCCTAATTCGATTTTCTAGGGTTTCTAGGGTTAATCAAGCTCATTTTTCATTATCTCTTGATCTAATATACTTCATTAATATCATATATCTTTAATTGAATCATCAAATCCATCATATAACATTACATTATTAAACCCTAATTTATATTCTTATTTAATCGATTATTTTCACAAAATGAAATTGGTTGGAAATTTTTAATTACTTCCAACATGAGACATTCTTAAAACAACTATCTAAATTCATTTATATCATCAAAATGAATATATAAGACATGCATCAACATTTTGTTTATTTCTTGTATTTGTCGAAAATTCTCAACTAGGGTTAGGGTTTTCTCATGTTTAATCTAATTACATAATTGATCTTATAATCATATTCTAAGCATAATTCATGAAGAACAAATCATCATTCAATGCATGAATCAAAATTTAGCATTTTCTTCCAAAAATTTCGAAAATAATAAAACTAGGTTTAGGGTTCTTCATGCTTGATTTAATCACACAATTCATCATCTAATCATGATATAAACATCATACTATTACATAAACATCATCCAACCACTTCATCAATTTCCTCCCAAAATAATCGATCCTATATATATATATGAAGGATGATTTTAACTTGAAAGGAAAATAAGAAATTGAAAGAATAAGAATATATTCTCACTTTAATGGATTGGAGATGATTAGCTAGGACTTGTTCTTGATTCTTGGTGTTGGGAAAATTAATAGAGTTTTGAAGTGATACCAAAACCCAGCTGACCCCAACCGAGTAGATGTTTGCACAAGCCCAAGTGTTTTCCAGCTCACCTGTTTGAGCTTATAGATTTTCTATGTTTACAGGTATTCGCTGAAGACAGCAGAAGACCCAGCTGAGTACACAGCATGGTAAGCCAAGTCGAAGTGTTAAGCAACGTTATCCAGATCCAAGAAGATATAGTTCTTCCAGACACAGCTGTAAGAAAGACCCAGCTCGTGTGACAACTCAGCTCAGCGTCAATGATCCAGCAGAGTTCAAGACAGCTCAGAGTCACCAACACAGCAGAGTCGAAGTGAACTTTAGATAAAGTCAGATCTGATCTGGACCATCAGGAACTCGACACCTCAGCACCTAGAAGTCAAACCTAGGATTGCTTTACAAGGAAATCAAGGAAGAAGACAAGTCAATCCTGTCAGAAGTTAGGTAAAGATTCAGAATGGCTCTTTCCAACGGCTAGTTCTAATCTCTCCCTATATATAGAGGTCTTCTTCATCATCAGAAAGAGAGGAGAGACGAGAGAATAGATTCAAGAGAGATCAACATACTTCATTGAAGGAAGTCTAACCAAAGATCAAGAGATCTCTCAGAAAAGCTTCAAAGATACAGCAGCCTTCATTCTTATAAGATGTTATTCATTCTCAGGCTGCTGAAGCTCTCTCCCACTAGTATCTAGGCATATAATCCTTCCCATCTTAAGCCTAGTTTGAACGAGTTCATAATACTCATTGTTCTTAATTGTAAGAACTCGTTCATAGTTGGAAAACCCCAAACCCAAACCCAGAAAAGGTTAGGTAAAGGTACGCTTGCTCGAAGCGCGTAATTCGAGTGTTGGTTCTGTAGTACCCGCAAACTACAGGTTAGGCTTCAGCTGTGCCCGTAAACAGTCTGGTTACGTTTCGATACAGTACGCGTAAACTTGTATCCAGCTTGAGGAACCAAGCTGCAACGCTTGCTGACTGCGCGAAAAGTCAGTGGTATCCTTAGTGGATTACCAGAGGTTTCTGGTCGTGGACGTAGGAGTAGTTTCTCCGAACCACGTTAAATAGCTGTGTTCTTTCATGTTTATTTATGCATCCAGCTAACCCTTCATAAGCATTATTTCAAGCTGCATAAACTGACTAACTGAAAAGAGAAACACAGCTTTGCAATATATTTGAAACAACAGACGGACTTTCCAAAATCCCACCACATTCCGCACACAGCCAGCTGTGTCGATCAAGCTGCCTTCCAGCTGGATCGAACACAGCCAGCTCACTCAAAAGAGTTTTAATTGGAAAAGTTTTTAAACCTTGGTGTATTCACCCCCCCCCCTACACCAAGGTATCCATCTTGGGACCATCAATTGGTATCAGAGCAGTGGTTCAAAAGATCACTGTATCTGTTAAGTCAGCCTCTTTGCTGATAGTGGTCACCTGAACAGATCCTTCAAAGTTTCAAAATCTTTTTAAAAATCATTATATTGCATACTGTCATGGAATCTTCCCTGTGCAGGAATCTTCCGACATTCTCTGTCGATGATTATCAGATCTTGAAGTTCCGACTCAAAAGCTTTCTGAGTGCGCATCACGACATGATGTGGGATGTTATCACTGACGGACCCATCATCATCATGAAGTCAGAAAGACAAGCAGAAACCACACCTGGAGCTGAACCAGTACTCCGTCAAGTTGTGAAGCCCAAAAGGGAGTACTCTCCAGAAGAAAGAAGACAAGCTGGTTTGGACAGCTACGCTCGCAACGTCATCTCCTCAACGGTGACGAATGCTTATCTCAGCAAGATCATCAACTGCGAGACAGCTAAGGGGATGTGGGACACTCTAGCCAAGCTGTGTGAAGGCTCAGAGGAAATTCAAGAGAACAAATTCTCAGTTGCATGCCAGAAGTTCGACAATTTCAAGCAACTCCCCTATGAGTCCATCGTTCAAATGGAGCTCAGATTCTCCAACCTCGTCATCGAGATCGAGACGATCCGAAATGGAAAATATACAGTTCGAGACAAGAACTTGAAAGTTCTTTCAGCTCTCTCCTCAGAATGGTGTACACACAAAGTAGTTCACCAAAGCAGAACTGATCTTGGCAGCATGGAGACGGAAAAATTGTTCTCCATCTTGAAGGCCAATGAATTTGATCTGGGGTTCACAAGCAGAGATTCATCCAGCCGAATGAATGAAGCAGAGCTGAAGATCAAGCCGATAAAAGAAGCTCAATCAGCTCAGCTTGGAAGGACCAATAAAGAGCTCAAATTTATGAGAAAAGAAGATTTGAACGAAGAAGTTGCCATACTTGTACGAAGCATTAATCAGCTGGAACAAAGTAAGGAAAAGTACAAGAACATCGTGAAGGTTCATCATGACAAGCAACTCTACCCAAAGAGCAACCCAGCTGAGTCATCCTCCCGGAGAGAAGATAAAAGGATCGAATCGAGCAAAACGGATGATGATCAAATCTCCTTCTCCGACTCAGATGAGGATGATTGCTCTGATTAAGATGTCTGAAACATCTTAGAGAAGAAACCCAGCTAGCTGACTGACCAGCTGTGAAATAAAGACAGCTGGATACAAAACTGAAGAATCAGCCAGTCATACAGCTGAGTACATTGGTCTCGAGAAGTTTAGAGAAGCAGCAGATGAATCAGCTGGATTTGGGACAGCTGACCTTAACAAATGAATGAGCCAATGATGAGAAAATCCGCTCAAAGGAAGTAGGATGCAGCTGAAGAAAAAACCACCTACTGACAAATCAAGGGGGAATTCTACATAGCTGGAAAGATTTAGTAAAATCAAGTAGAATACCCAGCAGGATGCTCTCTCCAAAATAAACACAGCTGGAGTCATCAGCTGAAGAGAAACCTGATCCAGCAGGAAAAACAAGATGATCCTCTAACCCAGCTGACGACATGAAAGCATCCAAGAGTTATCTCAACATCTGAAAGAATCCTTTGTTGGAAAAAAGTCACACAAAAGCACAACATGCTGAAATCTAAATCAAGATGATGTGTGGATCACTTGGACCGCTCAATCCGGATGAAGAAAAATCATCCAGCTGAGGGGGAACAAACTCAGCTGGATCCCAAAGCTCAGTTCAGAAGGATTTCCCAGCCAAAAAGGGAATCAAGCTCAGCTGGACATCAGTCGAAGAGATAAAGGGAACTCAGCTGAAGGAAATTCAAGCTAATCTCAAAATACTCAGCTGAGGAGAACTGTCAATCGAACAAAGGAGAAGACAGCTGTGATATCAGCTGGATACTGTGTCCAAGCTGACCGGTCTGCATCTCATGCAATAAATGCTCTGAGGAATATGCTATATAAAGTCCAATTATTTTGAATTCATATGTTAAGCGGACAGACATTCCTTAGTTAAATTGTTTGATAAGTTTCCTTTTCCATCGCATTAATTATAAAGTCTGCATAGGACTGTAGCACGGCAGGATCGAGGCAGAACGTCAAACGTTTGAAATACCTCACGCGCGGTTGTAATACACTCGCCGAAAGCACGTCAGCAAAACGTGATGAGTGAATCTCTCCCAGCCGTTGATCAGAATATCAACTGTTTCAATCTTAACCGTTGATCCGTTATGGCAGTTGATATATATGGAAAAGATACGCAGATCCTTTCTTCCTTCATCTTTATCTCTGCAAATTTCAAAGATTCAAAATCTTCATCTATTATCTGCAAGTTCTTCGCAAAATCAAATTCTCCAAGTTGCAGAAATGGCGCCCAAGAAATCAATCGCAGGGATGAACCTGTTTGAAGCCCTAATGACAAAGCTGTCATTTGAGAGTATTCTGTCGACCTCCAATCTCCATGTTTCTGAGTTAAAAGAGATGGTGGATATAGTTGCAGACTCCGGTCTCCTGCTGTGGGCAACCTCCATGCCCAAGCTCATGCTGAAGAGAGATGCCGCCCAGTTCTACCTTAACATTATTGACGAAGATGGCTTCTACTCATCGTCATTTGACATGAGTGTCAAAGGCGAAGACGGAAAGTTTGATACAGCTACCGTCACCATCAAACTCAACAAGATGCTACGAAAGGTGTTCAACCTTCCCAGAGAAGGAGGATTCATCCCAGATGATTACAGTCGGGAAGAAGTAGATGAATTCCTCAGCAGAGAGATGCTTATCTCCCCAGAGCCTTACAGAGCAAGCATGTCAAAGCTCCTGCTCAAGCCAAAGTACAGGCTGCTGCTGGATATTACTCAAAAATGCATCTTAGGGATAGCTGGATCTCAAGGAGAGATCAGCATTCCAAAACTCAAGCCGATGATTGCCATGATCAAAGGCGCAAACGTCAACTGGTTTGATTTCCTACTCAACCGACTGGTCAAGGAGTCAGAGAAAATAAAGTTCAACTCCACCAGGACGACGTTTTCAGCTTCAGAGCCACTGTATCTTTGCTCCAAAATCTCTTTCTTGATAGAGCAAGCAGTGAAAGGGCACTCAGTAAAGTGGGCTGATTCAGAACCGTTTCCAGAAACGAAGATTCTTTTCCAAAGAATAAATCAAATCAATGATCTTCTGAAGAAGCAGCCTGCTGTGAGTAAGGGCAAGAAGCAGCTGGAAGGAACAGAGGCAGAAGTTCTAGCTGACAAGAAACAAAGAAAGAGGAAGGCAGCTGACCCTAAACCAGCTGGAGGTCCAGCTGAGAAGAAAAAGAAAACAGCTGTCATTCCCAGTCAAGCAATGGTGATTCTCTCCCCACAGCCAGTGTCGGCCTTCGATCAATACGGATCAAACATCCTGGCCGAGATGGGATTGAATGATGGATTGTCATCCAGCTCAGAGGACGAGCTGGATAATCCAAGAAGCTCACCCCAGCCCTCACCTCCTCTCAGCTCTCCGCCGAAACAGCCTTCCCCTCCACCCAGCTCTCCAACCAAAGAGCCATCTCCTGCAAGAGAGCAGGAAGATATTCAACTGGCTGAAGCTCCTTTACAGCCAGCTGACCCCCAAGCTGAACCCTCTTCCACTTATCCCAGCTCACCCCCAAAACAGCCATCACCCAAAGCTCAAACACCCATACAGTTGGCTGATACTTCTTCACAGCCAATTGTGAACCCTTTTGAACCTGCTCCTCAAAACTCCACAGAATCAGAGGAGAGTGATTCTACTACCTCTCCTTCTCTCAACTCTACTGGCTCAGCCTTTATGGAAGCCATGTACGAGGACTTGCGCATTACAGGGATCAAGAGTGCTCTAACTCAGTATCCAATTCTGGCGCACCTGCCCATTGCCCTTGTCAAAGTTGGAGACCTCAAGTTCTATCTGGCTACCAAGATGGCAACTTGGTACCAGAATGAACAGCTGATAGAGACTTTCTCCTTTGAGAAACTGAAGACTGATGAAGCATGCCTCCAGCACACTTTTGGCTTTGGAAGTCTGGAGGATGCATATTTGCATCAAGATGATCTCATCAGAGGAATAATTGAAGTATCTCAGCAGTATTCCAAGCCGCACCCAGCTGAAGTCTGGGAATCAGCCGACAAGCTTCTTATAGCAGCGGGATGGGAGACACATTCTGGAGCTGACAATTCTAAAGAAGTCTCAGCTGAGATTACCAAGGAAGCTGTACCTATTGAAACAGCTGAGGTAATGAGCATTGAAGAACCAGCTGTTGCATCAACTGAACCAGAGGAAGCTGCCCCACAGAGTCCAATTGCCGATGACACTCGCTCACTGGTCGAGATCGAGGCAGTAAAACCCAGCCAAGCCGAATCCGGAACCCAGAAGGATCATGTTGAGCTCTCTGATGCAATGAAGGACGAGATTGCAAAACAAGTCGAGGAAATCCTTTTTCAGGATAGACTCAAATCAAATGTTGATACCCTTCTGCGCATCACAGCTATAGAGTCGCAAGTCCAGAGCAATGGACTGTCCATTGACGACGTTCACAGATTCGCTCTCAATGCGGAAAGCACCGAGCGAGATCTCGGGCAATCTCTTGTTTCTCAACAAGTTGATCGATCAATTCTTCTAGAGAAGAGAGTCCCTGAGATCATCTCAAACCTTCAAGCTCCACTGGTTAACGACATTGCAAATATTTCAAGCCAGCTGGAAGCTCTCAAAAAGACCACTCTCTCCAACAGCTCTGACATCCGCCAACTCTTCAACTTATATAAAGATCTGGAAGCTCGGTTAGCCGGAAGAAGAAGACCGCTCTTGCCCGAATCTCGTCATGACAACTCGATCAAGATCGCCGATGTTGAAGGTATTCTCTCCAAGCTCGCCGCAACAGCTTCCAACCTCTCTACCTCCCTTGTTGATAATGCCAAAAAGGGAAGATCGAATGAAGCCGGAAAAACAAGTGAGAGGGAAGCTGCAGCTAAGGGGGAACCTGTGCAGCAAATACAGAGGGAAATCGACGATTTTGCAAAAGAGCTGGATGAAGAAGAGACAGAGCCAACTGCTCCAGCCAAAGCTGTCAAAGAGACATGGAGAGAGAAAATGGTCGCTCTTGCCAAAGCATGTGGACACAAGCCTGAAGAATACAAAGACTATCACTGGCTGTGTAACTTCCACAACGAGCAAAGAAAAGAAATGCAAGAGCTGGATAAGATTGTTAAGAAGAAAGCTGAAGCTCTCAAGCCTGCTTAGAAAAAGCAGAAGAAGAAAAGGCAGAACTACAGACAAGCAAAGAAGAAACAAATCCAAGCAGCCTCAGCTGATAAGAAGAACCCAGACGATATCAATGAAAACTGGGAAAGATGCAAATCAGAATTCATCAAAGAATTCTACTACTTAAATCAGTTCAAAGGCATGGATCCAGAAGCTGCTTTCCAGGACTATTTCCTCGAGCTTCATGAGACAGATCCAATGATGGCAAGGTCAATCGCCCTCTATGCTAAGAGCAACAACATCCAGCTGAAGGCTCCCAAAGTCAAACAGCTAAAGCCTCCATTTCTAGCTGGAACAAACCTTCCTGACAAGGCCCAAATCATCAAAGAAATTAATCACTGGGCTGGTGAAAGAGGAATTTCAAAGTCGAAGAATCAAGCTGAATGGAAGGAGCTGGAAGAGTTCATCTTCAATAGATATGGTCTAAAGACTGACCATCAAATTGATGAACTAAGGAAGCAACAGCCGAAGACCCAAACCTAACTGGGAATTTTTATTTTGAACTTTTGTATTTAGATAATTGTACAAATTCTTCCTATTAATGAAAAGTTCATTTTATCAAAATCAACCTGAAGACAATCTCTCTTTGTCCAGGCTCTGAATATGTTTACCTGCTGTGAATGTTTAATTCGTTGAATCCCCGTTTCCTGTTAAGAGGGAAGCAATTTTTGTTTTTCCAACTTGGGGTTTTGGCATCATCAAAAAGGGGGAAATTGTTGGGAAAATTAATAGAGTTTTGAAGTGATACCAAAACCCAGCTGACCCCAACCGAGTAGATGTTTGCACAAGCCCAAGTGTTTTCCAGCTCACCTGTTTGAGCTTATAGATTTTCTATGTTTACAGGTGTTCGCTGAAGACAGCAGAAGACCCAGCTGAGTACACAACATGGTAAGCCAAGTCGAAGTGTTAAGCAACGTTATCCAGATCCAAGAAGATAAAGTTCTTCCAGACACAGCTGTAAGAAAGACCCAGCTCGTGTGACAACTCAGCTCAGCGTCAATGATCCAGCAGAGTTCAAGACAGCTCAGAGTCACCAACACAGCAGAGTCGAAGTGAACTTTAGATAAAGTCAGATCTGATCTGGACCATCAGGAACTCGACACCTCAGCACCTAGAAGTCAAACCTAGGATTGCTTTACGAGGAAATCAAGGAAGAAGACAAGTCAATCTCGTCGAAGTTA
Source organism: Agastache rugosa (assembly GCA_031470985.1). Classification (NCBI taxonomy): domain Eukaryota; kingdom Viridiplantae; phylum Streptophyta; class Magnoliopsida; order Lamiales; family Lamiaceae; genus Agastache; species Agastache rugosa. Next base: position 9,822,571 of record CM062604.1, read on the forward strand.
GGTAAAGATTCAGAACGGCTCTTTCCAACGGCTAGTTCTAATCTCTCCCTATATATAGAGGTCTTCTTCATCATCAGAAAGAGAGGAGAGACGAGAGAATAGATTCAAGAGAGATCAACATACTTCATTGAAGGAAGTCTAACCAAAGATCAAGAGATCTCTCAGAAAAGCTTCAAAGATACAGCAGCCTTCATTCTTATAAGATGTTATTCATTCTCAGGCTGCTGAAGCTCTCTCCCACTAGTATCTAGGCATATAATCCTTCCCATCTTAAGCCTAGTTTGAACGAGTTCATAATACTCATTGTTCTAAATTGTAAGAACTCGTTCATAGTTGGAAAACCCCAAACCCAAACCCAGAAAAGGTTAGGTAAAGGTACGCTTGCTCAAAGCGCGTAATTCGAGTGTTGGTTCTGTAGTACCCGCAAACTACAGGTTAGGCTTCAGCTGTGCCCGTAAACAGTCTGGTTACGTTTCGATACAGTACGCGTAAACTTGTATCCAGCTTGAGGAACCAAGCTGCAACGCTTGTTGACTGCGCGAAAAGTCAGTGGTATCCTTAGTGGATTACCAGAGGTTTCTGGTCGTGGACGTAGGAGTAGTTTCTCCGAACCACGTTAATTAGCTGTGTTCTTTCATGTTTATTTATGCATCCAGCTAACCCTTCATAAGCATTATTTCAAGCTGCATAAACTAACTAACTGAAAAGAGAAACACAGCTTTGCAATATATTTGAAACAACAGACGGACTTTCCAAAATTCCACCACATTCCGCACACAGCCAGCTGTGTCGATCAAGCTGCCTTCCAGCTGGATCGAATACAGCCAGCTCACTCAAAAGAGTTTTAATTGGAAAAGTTTTTAAATCTTGGTGTATTCACCCCCCCCCCCCTCTACACCAAGGTATCCGTCTTGGGACCATCACTTGGATCTTTGAGATGAACAACCATGGAGTGTGTGTGTTTGAGAGTGAGAAATCGAGAGAGATGGAGAGAGAGGGAGCTGCGTGAGTTTTGGGGGGTGAGAGAGTGGAGAGAGGTGTTGATATATATATAGGTAGATGTAGGATAGAGTAGTATTATATTAAGACTTAATTCTTAAGTTAGGTTTAATAATTAATTCCTTAATTAATTCAATCAATTAATAACAAATTAATCTTTCAATAAACTTCTAATTTCTCAACACAGTAATTTAGTTTAAGGTTTCACGAACCATAGATAAAAATCTCACAGAAAGATTCGGAGATTCGAAGCATTTTCAAATCGACTGAAACTAAATTTTTAAACGATAAATTACGTCAAATTTCACGTAATTAAATCAAATTCTTCTTCTTGTCAATTAATGACTAAACATTTATCATCTATTGATAAATGTAAAAACTTCTTCGTTTCGGATTAACCGAGACGATAAAAATTAATTAAAACTCATTTTTCCGGTAGAATATATCTGCCGGGTAAAATTTTCGGAAAGAAAATCTTTATTTTATTAAAATTCTTGTCTCTCTCGGAAGATTAATTATTTTAATTACTTAAGAAAGATGGGATACTACAATAATATATGGATGATTACTTTCTCTTCAAATCAATTCATAACATGCTTGATTAAAATGATAGAGATTAATTATAACTTCAATCAATCCATTTAAGCCTTAAATTAATTATTTCTTAATTAATTTAAAAGCAGAAAATTTCTAAATAATAGAAATTAAACTCCAAAAATTCTAATAATATTCTCACATGCTTAAATAAATATCATAAGCTCAATGCTATTATCAATTTCATCATTCAAGATCAAAATCAAAATCCCAATTTTGATGAACCCTAATTTTGAAATTAATTTAGAATTGGAGAATTAATGATTCAATCCATTAATTCTATACATAATCATGCTCAATAACATCACATAAGCTCAATTTAAACTTCATATTAATCATAGAACATCAAGATCAAAAACCCCTAATTTAATTATTATTTTCGGCTATTTTGAAAAATAATAGAAGGGCTTTGATTCTTTGATTTCTTCCAATATCAAACATGCTTAGAATAATTATCTAAGCTCAATTAATCAATTAATTTGATCATCTAACATCACAATTGAAAAAGCCCTAATTTCCGTAATTTTCGAAAATAATAAGAAATAGGGTTAGGGTTTGATTTGATCATGATTTAATGATCTATCATGCATCCTAAGCATGAATTAAACATCATAAATCAATATCATAATTATCTAATAAAATCTGCCATTTTTTCGAAAAAAATAAAGAATTAAAAATGGAGATTTAAGCTTGATCTTTGAGCTAAAACATGAATTAAATATGTATCTCACCTTGATTAATAACTTGGAGGAGATTTAGACTTGATTTGGAGCTCAAAAATTGAACAAAAATGGAGTTTTTGTGGGTGTGTGTGTGCTGCGAAAATGAAGAGGAAATGGGAAAGATGAGGATGAATTATACATATATATACTTAGGATAGAAGGTTCTTAATTAAATATCTAGATATTTAGGAAATAATTAGATTAGTTAATTAATTAAAATTCTAATCAATTCAATTAATTACTAACAACTAAATCCTCAATTAAATCTCTAATTTCTCAACATAGGAAAATCAATTAGGGTTTTACGAACCCTAGATAAAAATCTCACAGAAAGAATCGGAGATTCGAAACATTTTCAAATCAACCGAAACTAAAAATTTAAGTGATAAATTACGCAATAAATAAATTAAATTCTTCTTTTAGTCAATTAATGACTAATCATTTATCACTTAATGATAAATGTAAAAACTTCTTCATTTCGGATTAACCGAGATGATAAAAATTAATTAAAACTCATTTTTACGGCAAAATATATCTGCCGGATAAAATTTTCGGGAACGAAAATTTTTCTTTCACTGAAATCTTTTCTTTCTTATTAAATTAATTAATTTTAGTACGCAAGAAAGACGGGATATTACAGAACTCTAATTCGATTTTCTAGGGTTCTAGGGTTTATAATGCTTATATTTTCTTATCTCTTGATTAAACTTACTTTATTAACATCATATATCATCAAATCAATCATTAAATACTTCATACTTCATCACATTGCAAACCCTAATTTATATCCTCATATTTTCGACTTTAATTATAAAAATTAGTAGATTAATAATTTCATGCTTAACTTCAACATGAAACATGCTTATTTTAATCACTTAAACTCATTTATAACATTAAAACAATCATACAATTCATGAATCAATTGTTCTTCATTTTCTCACATTTTCAAAAATTATGAAAATATTAGCTAGGTTTTTCTTATTTTAAATCTAATTACATATTTGATCTTCTAAACATATAATAAGCATAATTCATGAAGATCAAAATATCATACAATCACTTCCTCATTTCTTCTTCCAAAAAGTCGATCATATATATATTTATAACTAGGTTTCTCTTACATTATTTAAGCTCATAATAATCATCCTATCATCATAAAAGCATCATATAAACATCATACTAAAACATGAACATCACCTAATCACTTCATCAATTTCTCCCAAAATTTTGACATACATATATATATATATATGAAGATGATTTCTTGAGGAAGTAGGTTAGAATATACTTAGCTCTTCTTGATTACTTTGGATGAGAAAAATAACTTGATCTTGAAGCTTGGAAGATCCAACAATGGAAGAGAGAAGAAGAAGAAGCTGCTTTGTTTTTGTGTGTGTGCGTGAGAATGAGAGATATGAGAGATATATGCACCTCTCATGCATAGGGTAGAGTAGGCTTAGGGTTTAATTTTATAATGTAACTTAATTCCTAAGTTTAGATTTATTAGTTAATTACTCCCTCCGTCCCGCCATAATTGGCCACATTTTCTTATTGGGTTGTCCCATCATAAGTGGCCACTTTCCTAATATGGAAACACCCTCCCTCACACAAATGATGTGGGCTCCACCACTTTTTATCTTTTTACCCTTTAAACACTCTTCTCCTAAATTCCAATGCCCAAAAAAAAGTAGCCACTTATCATGGGACGGAGGGAGTAATTAATAATTCAATTAATTAATAACTAATTAATCTTCTAATAATCCTCTAATTACTAAACACAGTAAATTAGCTTAAGATTTCACGAACCTTACATAAAAATTTCGCACAAAGAATCTGTAGTGTCCCATCTTTCTTAAGTAATTAAAATAATTAATCTTCTGAGTGAGACAAGAATTTTAATAAAATAAAGATTTTCTTTCCGAAAATTTTACCCGGCAGATATATTCTACCGGAAAAATGAGTTTTAATTAATTTTTATCATCTCGGTTAATCCGAAATGAAGAAGTTTTTACATTTATCAATAGATGATAAAAGTTTAGTCATTAATTGACAAGAAGAAGAATTTAATTTAATTACGTGAAATTTTACGTAATTTATCGTTTAAAAATTTAGTTTCGGTCGATTTGAAAATACTTCGAATCTCCGATTCTTTCTGTGAGATTTTTATCTAAGATTCGTGGAACCGTAATCTTAATTACTGCGTTGAGAAATTAGAGAGTTATTAGAAGATTAATTAGTTATTAATTAATTGAATTAATAACTAATTAAAGGATTAAACCAAAACTTAAGAATTAAGCTAAATTAAAATATTAGACCTAAGCTACCCTACCCTATACATCTAACATGCATATAACTCTCACTCTCTCTACCCATACCACACGCACACACACAGCAAAACAGCAGCAGCAGCTGCACTCTTTCTCTCTCTCAACCTCTCGATCTCTTCTTTCTCAATACACACACTCACACACAATTAAGAACACCATCTTGATCTTCAAGCTCAAAGATTTCAACTTCTAGCAATCCTCTCAAGTAGTCAAGTAAGCTTAGATTCTTCTCTTCCAAGCTCTTGATTCATGTCTTTGGTGGAAGAATTATATATATATATGTGTCGAAAATTTGGAAGAAATATGAAGAAGTAGTTGGATGATCTTGATTTCTTAGAATGATGTTTATATGATGATTTTATGATCAATTATTAAGCTTAAGATGATGCATGAAGAATTCTAGTTATGAATATATATATATGTCGATTATTTTGGGAGAAACCCTAGAAATGATTAGTTAATCTTCATGTCTTAATATGATGCTTATATCATGATTATATGATGAATTGTATGATTAAATTAAGAAAATCAAAACCCTAACTCTAATTCTATCATTTTCGAAATCTATGAAGAAATGTTAAGTTTTGATTCATGCATTGTTTGATGTATTGATCTTCATGAATTATGCTTAGAATATGATTATAAGATCAAATATGTAATTAGATTTAAGCATGGAAAACCCTAGCTATCAATTGGCAATTTTTGAAAATAAGAAGAAAATGGGAAATAATGAATGCATATATTGTATGATTGATTTAATGATATAAATAAGTTTAGTTAAGTATTTTAAGAATGTTTCATGTTGGAAGTAATTAAAAATTTCCAACCAATTTCATTTTGTGAAAATAATCGATTAAATAAGAATATAAATTAGGGTTTAATAATGTAATGTTATATGATGGATTTGATGATTCAATTAAAGATATATGATATTAATGAAGTATATTAGATCAAGAGATAATGAAGAATTAGCTTGATTAACCCTAGAAACCCTAGAAAATCGAGTTAGGATTTCTAAATTAGGGTTGGAAGATTAATACTAAATTGAATGAAATTAAATGAAGAAATGAGCTTAAAATAATAAATAAGTATATTAGAAATTGAAAAGAAGAGAAGATAAATAAAGAAATGTTAATTTTTATAAAAACCGAAAATTCAAAATAAATAAATAAAATATTAATTAAATTTTAATTAAGAAATTAATTGCATTTATAAACTTCTTAATAAAAATTAAGTGTTATATGATTTTCTAGAAATTTAATTCAAAGTAATAAAGATTTTCTATTTTTGGATGATTTTCCCAATTTAAGAGTTTATATGATTAATTGAGATAATGTGTGTATTTAAAGTATAATTATGTTTGTTATAATTAAATAAAGGTATAGAATTAAATTGAGAATTTTCTGAATCCGTTAGACGGATTAAAATCGATTTAGTCGATTATGATGAATAGTAATTTATAAATATTAATGTTATATGAGATTGATTGATGTTGATGCTTAATGTGGAATTAAGATAGATTAAGATAGATTAAGAATGTTTGAAAAGTTAAGATAGAAATTCTCGAATTTCGTCGAGTTTCGGCGTAGAAATTCGAATCGAATTACGTTAGGGCTATCGAAGTAGTTATTCGATAAAAGATTTACGTTCTAAAATTCGTTAATCGCTTTCGATTAAAGGAGCAAGCGGAAGTAGAAGCGGAGGCGTGAAGTAAAAGGATTACAAGCGATAAAGTTAAAGTAAAGCTTAAGTTTATCAGGTGGGCTTTCTAAACTAAAATTTGTGAAAAGCATGATATCGTATGTTTTACAAAGCTTTGATACTTGCCAAATGGTTTTAAAAATGTTTAAGTATGTTACCATCTACTTCAGAAAGACGAATTCGGTTTCACGCAAGGTGAAATCTGTGTACACATAAGTAATCGTGCGCATTTCTTTGATAGGCCGATTATTCATAATCGTGAGCCTTTCCTCGATATGCCGGTTACAAGTGATTGAGAAAGAGACCTCTTTCTCATCACCATGATTTATTTGTAGATATGGTTCATACTGTTATAAATGTCTGCAGACAAATGATTTTTGAGAAAAGAAAGTATTTTTAGCATTTTACGAGTTGTTTTCAGAAAATCCTCGTATTATGTTTTCCGGCAAGTTTTCAAAATATAGCTGTATTCAGCGAAATTTTCAAATGTTTTCGGCATGTGTTCACTGAGTACGTAGTACTCAGCCCTGCATGTTATTTCTAAAACGTGCAGGTTATCAGGGATGCATATGACGAGGCTGGATGGATGTTGGTTGTTGTTGTTAATATTTTGAAAGATAAAGAGCCTAGATTATATGTCGTCATACATATAATCTCTCGTATTCCGCTGCCATGTTGAGATGTTTTATTAAACTATGATGAAGTTGTTTAAACCCTAGAGTCGAACTATGTTTTGATAGTCGAACTCTTTTTGTCAAAGTTGCGTGAAACCTAGTCTTAAAATGTATTTAATAAAATCTCTATTCCATGAAGCTTTGTCGAACTTGAAACATTTTTCTTTATCTTATTTTTCTTGATCCTCAAGTCATCCTGTCATCTTCTTGATCTTTGTCGATTATTTGGTCGATCAGGTCTTTTATTTTCAAGCTGACTTGAATTATACTGTTGATAGCATGTTGTTATTGAAATCGTTGATCGTCTCATTTATCTCGAGTCATGCATGTCGTGATTATTCAGAATTCTTGAGCTTTATTGAGTATGAATGTCCTTTGTTTACATAATCAATAGCCGGGTCGCTATTAAATTCCCTTTGTTAATCATAAATTGTGTACGTCGTGGGACCTACCGGTCTTGACATCTAATATCGAGGTTCGGGCTGCGACAGAGTGGTATCAGAGCAGGTCTGACTGCTCTGAATAATATTTTTCAAAAATCTAGTCTATTTTGAAACCCTAGACTAGTTTAGAGCAATGTCTTCGGCTTCAAGTTGTTATTTCTTAAAGTCTAGTCTGGTTTGAAATCCTAGAATAATTAAGTTTAACAACAACTGAAGTCCAGCATCTCTCATCTCATCCAGCTAACCAGGTACGAATTTCAAACGTTTCTAGTTTAAAAGGTTGGAAGTTGAAGTATATATATATAGAATTGTTGTGTTGAGCTTCTAATGTGATTGATTGTTGGTGATCGATCATAAGCGAGATGATGGATCAGTTGTGCAAGCAAGTTGAGTATTTATCTGTGGAATGTAACATGAGCCCGGAACACCCTTTTGGAAGCGACATTGAGTATGTTGAGACAGTGGATTCTCAAAACTATTCGTAATTTCAGTTTAGTTAATTATTTAAAATTTTCTTTTATAGGATGTCCAACTCTAGAAGCGTAGCAGCGATGATTGAATTCCACCACATACATATGAGCTACACAGAAACCCTAGTAGAGTTTTTAGCTCGGTACCATAGGGTTTGGATGGACATCCATGAATCAAATATCTCGGGAGTTATCGGTATAGTTAGGTTAGTTCCTCTGCTTCCTGAGGATTGGCAGGAATGGTCGGCATCGATTGCTGCAAGGTATGTCACTCCCCAATACTGGGATGGTGTGTTGTTCGGAGATTGCAGAGCATTCATTGCTGCAATTAGTACTCAATATATGTGTTTCTCGTACCCACCTCCTGGACCATACCAGCCATTGATTCCTGTTGGTGATTTTGGTTTACAACACCTCATGCCTCAAGATTATCCTATCCTGAATCAGAATCCTTTAGAGAATCCCGAACCTATTGCTTCTCCCATCCAAGGAAATACCGGTTTCGATGTTAATTCTTTTCTTGTTGAACCATTGGCAAATGGCTATGTTTCATCTCCCTCCCAAATCGAGACTCAAACCTTTGTTCCTGAGCCTTCCGTTCTGCCTAACGGCGTAGCCTCAGCTTCTTTTGTTGAGGAAGTTCCAAGTGATCCTTCCGTTGAAACACTGCAAGCTTTGAATTCTTCAGAGCTTGATGGCATAGTTGGAACCCAGCCTATTCTATTTGATCCTAACGTGGCTAGCACCTCTGGACCACGTCACTATGATAGTGAAGAGGATGACGTTGATCCAGAAGTTGGACCAACCGAAGGATACTTCCACCTCCGTCGAATACCGTTTACCCATTTAAGTTTTCAGCCTAGTTTTATGCCTTCGCCGGGAGAGGATATTACTCATGCCCCTCGTGTGACTTTGGACGGAGTGGAGAGGGCAGAGGAGAGTATGGAAACGGAAGAAGAAGATCCAAGTGAGGAGGATCCGAGAGACGACGAAGAAGAGGAAGAGGATCCGTCGGAGGACGAGCAGTGAGGAAAAGAAGGGTTGTGGAAATAAGTTAATGATAGTTAATGAAAAGGAAGATAATGTAAAAATATGTAATAGACTAGTAAACGAACAACTTTTAACGTTTATGTTGTAAATAGTTCTCGTATATAGAAGCATAGTATGATAGTTGTAGCAAATCGGAAGCGATGTAGAGTTCCGCTCCGATAAAATATTTTGACGTGAAGTTAGAAATCACGGCTAAAATAGGGATTTTGATGTAAATAATTCCCTATCTTTTGTAAAAGTCCTCGAAGAGGCAAGTTTTCCGTTAAAAAGAAGAAGTAAGACCACGTTGGGTCGTTTTAAAATTTTCCGAGTTGTCAATAATTTTTTCGGTTGAATTTCGATTTAATCGTCTCAAGAAGAAAGAAAGAAAACAAATTAATATGAATTTTAATTATAATCGAGAAGCGTTAAAATAAAATAAGAAAAAAAATGTAATTAACGAGCTAAAACGTAGTTAAGAAAAACGAATAGTGGAAAGTTCGTTGAGCGTTTATAAAGAAGCGAACAGAAATATTACAGGGATGAAAGTCAAAGATCTCTCAACATCAGCGGTCTCTCAAAAATATTACAGGGAATGAAGTAAGCGACCGCTGAGAAGGAGAGAACGCTGGGAAAAATTACAGGGAATGAAGTCAGCCATCGCGGCGAGTCAGCGGCTGCGGAAGAAGACGACGCAGCGGCAGCGGGGAGCTGAGCGACCTCTGACCCAAGAGGGTCAGCCATGGCTGAGCTCCAGCGACCGCTGACCCAAGAGAGTCAGCCATGGCTGAGCTCCAGCGGGCGCTGGCTTGGGCAGCTGGGGTTCTTCGTCCGTTCCGTTCGTCGTTCGTTTCGTTTTGTTCTTAGTTCGTTTTGTCCGTAGTTCGTTTCGTGGTTGTTCATTCCATTCTTCGTTAGTTCGTTAGTTATTAGACTATCATTAGTTTAAGTTCGACGTTCGTTTTATTCGTTTCATTACTTATTCGTTATCGTTAGCTTAATTCGTAATTACTTAGTAGAAAAAAAAAATGTGTTACGATGAAGTAAATCATCTTAAAAGAAATTATGAGGAAGTTTATATATCAAGATGATATTATTCATCTCTTGATCTATAAAGAATGAAGAGCTAATTAAATTTAGCAAATAAATATATATATAATAATTCCTACTGGAATTTTTTTTTTTTATAAAAATGCATCGTTTGGTTCATTGATGATGATGAGCGTGAATCATTGGATTCATTAAAGTTATGATAAAATTTATATTCCAAGAGGATGCTATTCCTTTCTTGAAATGTTAGGAATATATTAGCTAAACTTTAATTAGCAAAGATAAGTATGAAAAAAAAAATATTTGTTCTTGAAATATTTTGTGATTGTAGTAATTATATGATATGAATGAATTGTTGATTCATTAAAAGTACGATGAATATGTTATGCATTAAAGAGGTAATAAGAAAATTTTTCTAAGTTCTGAAACCTAGAAAAATTTAATTCCTTTAAATTACTTTTAAGGAAAGAAGAATTTTTATTAGAAAATAAGACTTTGTTAAAAAGAAAGAATAATTCGAATGAAAAATCCTGGTTAATCAGAAAATGCCACCAAGAGGTAGACCAAGAGGCCGAGGTCGAGGAAGGGTTGAAGATGAACCCGAAAGAGAACCTACCCTACCTCCTCCTCAGTTCGAAAGGAGAATTGAAGAATTATTTTTGCGGCAAAATCCCCCAACTCTCGATGGAAGAGGAAGTCCTTCAGAAGCAGAAGAGTGGATTCATGCGCTTGAAAGAATTTTCCGTTTTCTTCGATGTACGGATCAAGAACGTCTAACATGCATGTCTTATCAGCTCAAGGGAACTGCGGATTATTGGTGGGAAGCTCGTCAAAGGGCGTATACCCCTGAACAATTAGAGAACCTGACGTGGGAACAATTTAAGGATGCTTTGTTCGAAAAATTTGTTCCTCGAAGTTATTGAAAGCAGAAAGAGAATGAGTTTGCTAATCTCAAGCAAGGCAAGAAGTCGGTAGTCGAGTATGATCGCGAATTTTGTGATTTGGCACGTTTTGCTCAAGATAAGGTGGACACAGACGAGAAAATGGCTGAACTTTTCCGAACAGGTCTTCGGCAGGAAATAAGAATAGTTCTGGCCAATCAAAGTGCATTGTCATATGCCGAGACTTTAAACAGAGCATTGGATATGGAATTGGCTATGCAGCCAGATAAGTCTTCTCAGACTTCAGCAGCCACGCAAGTTCAAACCCCAGTGACAGTAGCAAATCCGCAATCGTCCAACCAAAGTCAGAAACGAAAATGGAATTTTGGGAGTCAATCTAACAAGAAGCCCTGGCAAGGACAGCAAGGACAACCACATCATCAACAGCAGCAATTTAATCAAGGAGGATTCAAGCAGCCTTTTGTCAATCAAAGCAGTTCGTCTCAAACTTATCAAGGAATATCTCCATGTTCCAAGTGTGGCAAGATGCATCATGGGATATGCAAAGCTGGAAGTAATAGCTGCTATACTTGTGGTCAAGTTGGTCATTATTCGTATCAGTGCCCAACTAAACTGCAAGGAGCAGGAGGAAGTAGACCAACTCAAAACCCGCCTCAAAGACTGAAGGCAATAGAAATTGTTCCTCAGCAACGGCAGCAGCAACGAAATCGCCAAGGGCCGCGATTCCAGCAAAAGCAAAAGCAACCCCAGCAATTGAGAATGGAATCCCAGCAGCAATATCAAAGGGTTTTTGCTCTTGATCAGAAGCCATTCGACAAAGATCAAGGAAATTTGACAGGTATGGGTCAATTAAATGACGTACCTGTTATAATTCTATTTGATACTGGTGCATCGCATTCATTTATATCAGATGCATGCGTAGATAATCTTGGTCTTAAAGTAGAACGTGCTAGTCAAGACTTGAGAGTAACTACACCGTTAGGTAAATCTACCTCAGTTACTCGCATCTGTTCTAATATAGAGTTTGAATTAGGATCTCTCAAGATGTTAGCTAAAACCCTGAACTTAATTAAAATGTGGGATGTAGATATCATTTTGGGAATGGATTGGTTGACCGAGAATTTTGCAAGCATTCAATGCAAGCAAAGGCAGATTTCATTTCATATGCCTGGTCAGGAACCAACTCTATTTTTCGGAATAGAAAGAAGTTGTAAGAAATCGCCGATTATTTCGGCAGTTCAAGCAAGAAGAATGTTGAAAAAGAAAGATGTGAAAGCATATCTTATCTATCTCAACAAGAATGAAGATAAGGAGAGCAGCATTGAAGATGTAGCTGTAGTAAAAGAATTCCAAGACGTATTTCCAGAAGTTTTACCAGGATTGCCACCAGATAGGCAAGTAGAGTTCACAATAGATCTTGAACCAGGATCAGCTCCTGTTTCCAAGGCACCATACAGAATGGCTCCAAAGGAGTTGCAAGAATTGAAAATTCAACTGCAAGAGTTACTTGAACTAGGTTTCATTAGACCTAGTGTTTCTCCGTGGGGAGCACCAATTCTATTTGTCAAAAAGAAGGATGGTAGTTTGAGGATGTGCATCGACTACCGAGAATTAAACAAATTAACCCTGAAGAATAGATATCCTTTGCCGAGAATAGATGATCTCTTTGATCAGCTCAGAGGAGCGAGTGTATTCTCGAAAATTGATCTAAAATCTGGTTATCACCAATTGAAGGTTAAGCAAGAAGATATTTCCAAAACGGCTTTCAGAACAAGATATGGCCACTACGAGTTTGTAGTAATGCCATTTGGTGTGACCAATGCTCCAGCAATATTTATGGATCTCATGAATCGAGTATTTCATGAATTCTTGGACAAGTTTGTCGTAGTTTTCATTGATGATATTCTCGTGTATTCAAAGAATGAATTAGAACACGAGGAACATCTTCGAATTGTTTTGGAAAGGTTGAGAACCGAAAGATTGTATGCCAAATTTAGTAAATGTGAATTTTGGTTGAAAGAAGTACATTTCCTTGGACATGTTGTATCTTCTGAAGGAATCAAAGTTGATCCTTCAAAAGTACAAGCAGTTCAGGAATGGAAAGTTCCAACCACACCACATGAAATTAGGAGTTTCTTAGGTCTAGCAGGCTATTATCGGAGATTTATCGAAGGATTCTCCAAGATAGCTAAGCCAATGACCCATCTCCTGAAGAAAGAATCAAAGTTCAAGTGGTCAGAAGAATGTGAAGAAAGTTTCCAAGAACTTAAAAGGAGATTGACCACTGCCCCAGTGCTATCAGTTCCAGATTCGGATAAAGATTATGCTGTTTACACAGATGCATCCAAGAATGGACTAGGTTGTGTCCTGATGCAAGAAGGAAGAGTTATTGCATACGCTTCTAGACAGCTTAGACCTCACGAGGTAAACTATCCAACTCATGATTTGGAACTAGCAGCAGTAGTACATGCTTTAAAAATCTGGAGACACCATCTTTATGGAGCGAAATGTGAAATCTTCACAGATCACAAGAGTCTCAAATATTTCTTTGAGCAGAAAGAATTAAATATGAGACAAAGAAGATGGCTCGAGTTAGTTAAAGACTACGATTGTAAAATTTCCTATCATCCAGGGAAAGCAAATGTAGTCGCTGACGCGTTGAGCAGAAAAGGGAAATCGGAATTTGGATTTCTTCTAACTCAAGAGAAAGAACTCATTAAGAGTTTCGGAGAACTGAGATTAGAAGTAATTCTACCTCCGCAATATGTTGAGAAAATGGTTGCAGCTATAGAAATAATTCCAGACTTAAGATCAAGAATTTCCAATGCTCAAAGAAAAGATAAGAAATTGGAAAAGTTACGAATGAAAATTCGTCAAGAGAAAGATGAAAATTTTAAGGAGGCAGGAGATAATGTTCTCATTTTCAGAGGAAGAATTTGTGTGCCTAACGATGAAGAATTAAGGAATGAGATCATGAGCGAAGCTCATGAAACTCCTTATTCAGCTCACCCTGGAGGTACCAAAATGTATCAAGATTTGAAACAAACATTTTGGTGGGAAGGAATGAAAAGAGACATAGCTTCTTTTGTAGAAAGATGTTTAGCCTGTCACCAAGTAAAGGCATTACATCAGAGACCATATGGGAAGGTACAACCTTTAGATATTCCAGAGTGGAAATGGGAAAAATTTTCCATGGATTTTGTAACCGGGTTACCAAGATCCAAACGAGGGAATACAGCAATATGGGTAATAGTGGATAGATTGACAAAATCTGCACACTTTATACCTATTCCCATAACTTATGGTGCAGATAAGTTAGCTCAGCTGTACGTGCGAGAAATTGTGCGATTGCACGGAGTACCTAAGTCAATCACTTCAGATCGAGACTCAAAATTTACTTCTCATTTTTGGAGAAGTATGCAAGAAGAATTAGGTACCAAATTAAATTTCAGTACGGCTTTTCATCCTCAGACGGATGGTCAATCAGAAAGAACCATTCAAATCTTGGAGGATATGTTGAGAACTGTTGTTCTAGATCGAGGAAGTCAATGGGAGCAAATTTTACCTCTTGTTGAATTTGCTTACAACAACAGTTATCAAATGACGATTGGCATGGCGCCCTACGAAGCCCTTTATGGAAAGAAGTGTAGATCTCCACTTCATTAGGATGATGTGGGCGAGAGAAAAATATTAGGGCCCGATTCAGTGGAAGAGATGATAAAGATTGTGCGTCAAATTAAACAAAGAATTAAAGAAGCACAAGACCGTCAGAAGTCTTATGCTGACGTCAGAAGATCAGCATTAGAATTCAATGTGGGTGATGAAGTTTTCTTGAAAGTTTCGCCTTCAAGAGGAATTCATCGGTTTGGTGTTAAAGGAAAGCTTAAGCCTCGTTATATAGGACCATTTGAAATTTTGGAAAGAATTGGTCAAGTAGCGTATAAGTTAGCTTTACCGCCAAGTTTTGGAAATTCACATAACGTGTTCCATGTATCTCAGTTGCGGAGATATATGTTTGATCCTAAGCACGTTATTCGCCGAGAAGAAGTAATCCTTGAACCAGATCTCAGTTATGAAGAGAAACCTGAAGCGATTTTGGATCGGAAGGTCCAGCATCTTAGAAATAAGTCGATCGCGTCAGTAAAAATTAAATGGAGGCATCACGGACTAGAAGAAGCGACATGGGAATTAGAGAGGAGGATGAGAGAAAAATATCCCGAACTCTTCCATGAGGTAAGCAAATTTCGGGACGAAATTTATTTTTAGGGGGAGAGAATGTAGTATCCCGTCTTTCTTAAGTAATTAAAATAATTAATCTTCTGAGAGAGACAAGAATTTTAATAAAATAAAGATTTTCTTTCCGAAAATTTTACCCGGCAGATATATTCTACCGGAAAAATGAGTTTTAATTAATTTTTATCGTCTCGGTTAATCCGAAATGAAGAAGTTTTTACATTTATCAATAGATGATAAATGTTTAGTCATTAATTGACAAGAAGAAGAATTTAATTTAATTACGTGAAATTTTACGTAATTTATCGTTTAAAAATTTAGTTTCGGTCGATTTGAAAATACTTCGAATCTCCGATTCTTTGTAGTATCCCGTCTTTCTTAAGTAATTAAAATAATTAACTTAATGAGAAAGACAAGAATTTTAGTGAAATAAAAATTTTCTTTCCGAAAATTTTACCCGGCAGATATATTCTACCGGAAAAATGAGTTTTAATTAATTTTTATCGTCTCGGTTAATCCAAAACGAAGAATTTTTTACATTTATCAATAGATGATAAATGTTTAGTCATTAATTGACTAAAAGAAGAATTTAATTTAATTACGTGAAATTTTACGTAATTAATCGCTTAAAAATTTAGTTTCGGTCGATTTGAAAATGCTTCGAATCTCCGATTCTTTCTGTGAGATTTTTATCTAAGGTTCGTGAAACCTTAATCTTAATTACCGTGTTGAGAAATTAGAGAGTTATTAGAAGATTAATTAGTTATTAATTAATTGAATTAATAACTAATTAAATGAATTAACCAAAACTTAACAATTAAGTTAGATTAAAAAATTAAACCTACTCTACCCTAGGCTATGCATGAGAGATGCATAAAACTCTCTCATCTCTCATTTCACACGCACACACACAAACATAACAGCTACCTCTCTCATCTCTCTCATCTCTCTCAATCTCTCGATCTCTTCTCTCTCAATACAAACACCATTCTTTGATCTCCAAGCTTCAAGATTCAAGTTCTTCATACTACCTATCATCTTCAATCACATAAGTAAGCTAAGATTTCTATCTTCCAAGCTCCTATGTTTTTTTTTCATGGTGGAAGATCACATATATAAATATATATATGTCGAAATTTTGGAAAAAATATAAGAAGTGATTATATGATGTTTGTGTTTTAGTATTATGTTTATATAGTGATTATATGATCATTGGTATGATTAAATAAAGCATGAAGAACCCTAACCCTAATTTTTGGAGAAAATCGAAAATATGAAGAAATTGTCAAATTTTGATTCATGCATTGTTTGATGTTATGATCTTCATGAATTATGCTAATAATATGTTTAAAAGATTAAATATGTAATTAGATTTAAGCATAAGAAACCCTAGATCATAATTGAGAATTTTCGAAAATGGGAGAAAATGAAGAACACTTGATACATGAATTGTATGATTGATTTAATGATATAAATGAGTTTAGTTAAGTATTTTAAGAATGTTTCATGTTGGAGGTATTTAAAATTTTCCAACCAATTTCATTTTGAGAAAATAATCGATTAAATAAGAATATAAATTAGGGTTTAATAATGTAATGTTATAAGATGAATTGGATGATTCAATTAAAGATATATGAGATTAATGAAGTATATTAGATCAAGAGATAATGAAAAATGAGCTTGATTAACCCTAGAAACCCTAGAAAATCGAATTAGGGTTCTTGAATTAGGGTTGGAAGATTAATACTTAATTGAATGAAATTAAATGAAGAAATGAGCTTAAAATAATAAATAAGTATATTAGAAAATGAAAAGAAGAGAAGATAAATAAAGAAATGTTGCTTTTTATAAAAACCAAAAATTCAAAATAAATAAATAAAATATTAATTAAATTTTAATTAAGAAATTAATTGCATTTATAAACTTCTTAATAAAAATTAAGTGTTATATGATTTTCTAGAAATTTAATTCAAAGTAATAAAGATTTTCTATTTTTGGATGATTTTCCCGATTTAAGAGTTTATATGATTAATTGAGATAATGTGTGTATTTAAAGTATAATTATGTTTGTTATAATTAAATAAATGTATAGAATTAAATTGAGAATTTTCTGAATCCGTTAGACGGATTAAAATCGATTTAGTCAGTTGTGATGAATAGTAGTTTATAAATGTTAATGTTGTATGTGATTTGATTGATGTTGATGCTTAATGAGGAATTTAGATAGATTAAGATAGATTAAGAACGTTTGAAAAAGTTAAGATAGGAATTCTCGAATTTCGCCAAGTTACGGCGTAGAAATTCGAATAGAATTTCGTTAAAATTATCGAAGTCGTTAGTCGATAGAAGCTCTCGTTCTAAAATCATTATTCCGTTTCGATTAAAGGAGCAAGCGGAAGTAGAAACGGAGGCGTGAAGTGAAGGGTTGAACTCGTTAAAGATTTAAAGTTTAAAGCTTAAGATTATCAGGTGGGCTTTCTAAACTAAAATATGTGAAAAGCATGATATCGTATGTTTTACAAAGCTTTGATACTTGCCAAATGATTTTTAAAATGTTTAAGTATGTTACCATCTACTTCAGAAAGACGAATTCGGTTTCACGCAAGGTGAAATCTGTGTACACATTGGTAATCGTGCGCATTTCTTTGATAGACCGGTTATACGTAACCGTGAGTCTTTCGTTGATATGCCGATTACAAGTGATTGAGAAAGAGGCCTCTTTCTCATCACCATGATTTATTTGTAGATATGGTTCATACTGTTATAAATGTCTGCAGACAAATGATTTTGAGAAAAGAAAGTATTTTTAGCATTTTACGAGTTGTTTTACAGAAAATCCTCGTATTATGTTTTCCGGCAAGTTTTCAAAATATAGCTGTATTCAGCAAAGTTTTCAAATGTTTTCGGCATGTGTTCACTGAGTACGTAGTACTCAGCCCTGCATGTTATTTCTAAAACGTGCAGGTTAGCAGGGATGTAGATGACGAGGGCTGGATGGATGTCGGTTGTTGTTAAATGTTTGATAAGTAAAGAGCCTAGGTTATATGTCGTCATACATATAATCTCTCGTATTCCGCTGCTATGTTAAAATGTTTTGAGATACTATAATGATGTTTTGAATTCTGGATTCTAGAATTGAACTTTGTTGAAGTTGTTTAAACCCTAGAGTCGAACTATGTTTTGATAGTCGAACTCTTTTTGTCAAAGTTTGTTTGAAATCTAGTCTTAATATATATATATAATTAAAACTCTATTCCATGAAGCTTTGTCGAACTTGAAACATTTTTCTTTATCTTGTTTTCTTGATGTCTAAGTCATTCCGTTATATTCTTGGTCATTGACAATTATTTGGGTGATCAGGTCTATTGATTCCGAATTGTTTTGAGTTTCAATTGCTGATATGCTAGTTGTTGTCAAATTCAGTTGATCGTCTTATTGAACTCAAGTCATGCATATCCTAAATGTCCTGAGTTTGATGAAAGTGTTGAGTATGAAATGTCATCGGTCATTCAGTGATAGTCGGGTCGCTATTTAATCCTTTTGTTAATCATAAATTGTGTAAGTCGTGGGACCTACCGACCTTGACATCTGATATCGGGGTTCGGGCTGCGACATTCTTTTTGTGAGATTTTTATCTAAGATTCGTGGAACCGTAATCTTAATTACTGAGTTGAGAAATTAGAGAGTTATTAGAAGATTAATTAGTTATTAATTAATTGAATTAATAACTAATTAAAGGATTAAACCAAAACTTAATAATTAAGCTAAATTAAAATATTAGACCTAAGCTACCCTACCCTATACATCTAACATGCATATAACTCTCACTCTCTCTACCCATACCACACGCACACACACAGCAAAACAGCAGCAGCAGCTGCACTCCTTCTCTCTCTCAACCTCTCGATCTATTCTCTCTCAATACACACACTCACACACAATTAAGAACACCATCTTGATCTTCAAGCTCAAAGATTTCAACTTCTAGCAATCCTCTCAAGTAGTCAAGTAAGCTTAGATTCTTCTCTTTCAAGCTCTTGATTCATGTCTTTGGTGGAAGAATTATATATATATATATATGTGTCGAAAATTTGGAAGAAATATGAAGAAGTAGTTGGATGATCTTGATTTCTGAGAATGATGTTTATATGATGATTTTATGATCAATTATTAAGCTTAAGATGATGCATGAAGAATTCTAGTTATGAATATATATATATGTCGATTATTTTGGGAGACACCCTAGAAATGATTAGTTAATCTTCATGTCTTAATATGATGCTTATATCATGATTATATGATGAATTGTATGATTAAATTAAGAAAATCAAAACCCTAACTCTAATTCTATCATTTTCGAAATCTATGAAGAAATGTTAAGTTTTGATTCATGCATTGTTTGATGTATTGATCTTCATGAATTATGCTTAGAATATGATTATAAGATCAAATATGTAATTAGATTTAAGCATGGAACACCCTAGCTATCAATTGGCAATTTTCGAAAATAAGAAGAAAATGGGAAATAATGAATGCATGAATTGTATGATTCATTTAATGATATAAATGAGTTTAGTTAAGTATTTTAAGAATGTTTCATGTTGGAAGTAATTAAAAATTTCCAACCAATTTCATTTTATGAAAATAATCGATTAAATAAGAATATAAATTAAGGTTTCATAATGTAATGTTATATGATGGATTTGATGATTCAATTAAAGATATATGATATTAATGAAGTATATTAGATCAAGAGATAATGAAGAATGAGCTTGATTAACCCTAGAAACCCTAGAAAATCGAGTTAGGATTTCTAAATTAGGGTTGGAAGATTAATACTAAATTGAATGAAATTAAATGAAGAAATGAGCTTAAAATAATAAATAAATATATTAGAAATTGAAAAGAAGAGAAGATAAATAAAGAAATGTTAATTTTTATAAAAACCGAAAATTCAAAATAAATAAATAAAATATTAATTAAATTTTAATTAAGAAATTAATTGCATTTATAAACTTCTTAATAAAAATTAAGTGTTATATGATTTTCTAGAAATTTAATTCAAAGTAATAAAGATTTTCTATTTTTGGATGATTTTCCCAAGTTAAGAGTTTATATGATTAATTGAGATAATGTGTATATTTAAAGTATAATTATGTTTTTTATAATTAAATAAAGGTATAAAATTAAATTGAGAATTTTCTGAATCCGTTAGACGGATTAAAATCGATTTAGTCGATTATGATGAATAGTAATTTATAAATATTAATGTTATATGAGATTGATTGATGTTGATGCTGAATGAGGAATTAAAATAGATTAAGATAGATTAAGAATGTTTGAAAAGTTAAGATAGAAATTCTCGAATTTCGTCGAGTTTCGGCGTAGAAATTCGTATCGAATTACGTTAGGGTTATTGAAGTAGTTATTCGATAAAAGATTTACGTTCTAAAATTCGTTAATCGCTTTCGATTAAAGGAGCAAGCGGAAGTAGAAGCGGAGGCGTGAAGTAAAAGGATTACAAGCGATAAAGTTAAAGTAAAGCTTAAGTTTATCAGGTGGGCTTTCTAAACTAAAATTTGTGAAAAGCATGATATCGTATGTTTTACAAAGCTTTGATACTTGCCAAATGGTTTTAAAAATGTTTAAGTATGTTACCATCTACTTCAGAAAGACGAATTCGGTTTCACGCAAGGTGAAATCTGTGTACACATAAGTAATCGTGCGCATTTCTGTGATAGGCCGATTATTCATAATCGTGAGCCTTTCCTCGATATGCCGGTTACAAGTGATTGAGAAAGAGGCCTCTTTCTCATCACCATGATTTATTTGTAGATATGGTTCATACTGTTATAAATGTCTGCAGACAAATGATTTTTGAGAAAAGAAAGTATTTTTAGCATTTTACGAGTTGTTTTCAGAAAATCCTCGTATTATGTTTTCCGGCAAGTTTTCAAAATATAGCTGTATTCAGCGAAATTTTCAAATGTTTTCGGCATGTGTTCACTGAGTACGTAGTACTCAGCCCTGCATGTTATTTCTAAAACATGCAGGTTAGCAGGGATGCAGATGACGAGGCTGGATGGATGTTGGTTGTTGTTGTTAATATTTTGAAAGATAAAGAGCCTAGATTATATGTCGTCATACATATAATCTCTCGTATTCCGCTGCCATGTTGAGATGTTTTATTAAACTATGATGAAGTTGTTTAAACCCTAGAGTCGAACTATGTTTTGATAGTCGAACTCTTTTTGTCAAAGTTGCGTGAAACCTAGTCTTAAAATGTATTTAATAAAATCTCTATTCCATGAAGCTTTGTCGAACTTGAAACATTTTTCTTTATCTTATTTTTCTTGATCCTCAAGTCATCCTGTCATCTTCTTTATCTTTGTCGATTATTTGGTCGATCAGGTCTTTTATTTTCAAGCTAACTTGAATTATACTGTTGATAGCATGTTGTTATTGAAATCGTTGATCGTCTCATTTATCTCGAGTCATGCATGTCGTGATTATTCAGAATTCTTGAGCTTTATTGAGTATGAATGTCCTTTGTTTACATAATCAATAGCCAGGTCGCTATTAAATTCCCTTTGTTAATCATAAATTGTGTACGTCGTGGGACCTACCGGCCTTGACATCTAATATCGAGGTTCGGGCTGCGATAGTATCGGAGATGTGCAACATTTTCAAATCAACCGAAACTAAATTTTTAAGCGTTAAATTACGTAAAATTTTACGTAATTAAATTAAATTCTTCTTTCAGTCAATTTATGACTAAACATTTATCATTTATTGATAAATGTAAAAACTTCTTCGTTTCGAATTAACCGAGATGATCATTCTTAATTAAAACTCATTTTTCCGGTAGAATATATCTGCCGGATAAAATTTTCTGAACGAAAATTTTTCTTTTGCTGAAATCTTATCTTTCTTACTAATTTAATTAATCTTAATACTCAAGAAAGATGAAATACTACATTAATTAATTAAATATTATGCATATAATTATTAATTTAAATTGATTAATTAATTCTTTAATTAATCAAACGTTAATCAGTTAATCATAACGGCTTTAATTAAAAAGCTCTTGAACTATAAAAATTATTAGAGTTTCTCCAACTCTATTATAAGGTTTCTTTATGAATTTCCAGAAATAAAATCCGAAAATAAAATAAATTATCGAAGAGATTTTATGATTTCTGTCGCAGCCCGACTTAGAATGAAGATAACCAAGCCGGTGGGTCCCACGACATACACAATTTATGATTAACCAAGGAACAAGATAACAACCCAGTTATCCAACAAAAACCAATCGTACAACAAATCATTCTTTTAAGTCAAACCAAAATAGCCGAGAATGGTCAAAAGACAACACCATCTCGTATCAGAGTTTAACAACGGAAATAAGGTTTATCAAGTCATAGCTTCAACATCACACTAAGACAACAATTACTGAATAAATTCAGAGTGTTGCAGCGGAAACAACATACTTTTAAAGCATTTCGAAAACAGAGCAAAGCTCGAGTTATTTGATATATAGAAAAGCCCACATTTTATTTGTATAATAGAAAAGCCCACCTGGACTGAAGCTACTTTATCTATACTTTAACTTCTCGGCTTTTCCCTCACTTTTCAGTCCCGCTCGTTCCTTCATTTAATAATTAAATTTAAACATAAGAGCGAGAAAAATTAAATATTCAAATGAGGGATGCCGCTGTTATTCTGAAAATTTCTCTAATTTGTCTCGGCTTTTTCTAGGGTTTTTATCTCGGCAATTAGGAACTAAACTTTTCTAATTACTTCCTCTTTCTTACTTAACTTCTTAATCGATAATTAATCGATTATAACTTCAGGATATATTTTAAAACATAAATCACATATTTCATCATTTAATCTCATACTTAAGCATATAAACACTTTATTAACATTTAAACTCATACTATTTACATCATTAAACACTTAAGCTTATCATATCATTCGTAACATCATATCATAAAAAAAAATAAACATTTCATTTCTTCATATAAGCATCTCATTAATCATTAAGCTCTTTCTTTATTTATTTTAGCATATAAAAAAAAAATGCTTAAGCTCTTTGATAACATTTAAGCTTAACATTATATTATCAATATATGTCTTTGACAAGTAAGCTCATTAATGACGTATCATTAATTCTTAAACTCATCATTAACGTATCATTAGGAAAAATTAGCTAACATTTTAACTTTTGAGTTTACGGAAGAAACAACTGAAAACAAGTTGAGCAAAGATCAGCTGGATAAATCAAGCTGACTGGAAAATCAAAGCTAGCTGGAAAACTGAGCTATCTGGAGAACTGAGCTAGCTAGAAAACTGAGCCGGGCCGGAAAACCGAGCCGGGCCGGAAAACCGAGCGGGCCGGAAAACCGAGCTGGCCGGAAAACCGAGCCGGCCGAAAACCGAGCCGGCCGGAAAACCGAATGGCCGGAAAACCGAGCCGGCCGAAAACCGAGCCGGGCCGGAAAACCGAGCCGGCCGGGACCCAGCTGTCGCAGCCCGAACCTCGATATTAGATGTCAAGGCCGGTAGGTCCCACGACTTACACAATTTATGATTAACAAAGGAAATTAAGATAGCGACCCGGCTATCGTTCAAAAGAATAACCATACTTAACAACTCATCATTATAGAATAATACGACATATATGACTCGAGACGATCAACTGAATTCAATATGACATACATATCAATAAACACAACTCGAAACACTCGGAATCAAAAGACCTGATCAACCAAATAATCGACAATTGATCAAGAAGATGATATAATGACTTGAGGATCAAGAAAACAAGATAAAGAAAGATGTTTCGAGTTCGACAAAGCTTCATGGAATAGAGATTTTATTAAATACATATCAAGACTAAGTTTCACGCAAACTGTGACAAAAGAATTCGACTATCAAAACATAGATCGACTCTAGGGTTTAAACAACTTCATCATAATTTAAAAAAATCATCTTAACATGGCAGCGGAATACGAAAGACTATATGTATGACGACATATAATCTAGGCTCTTTATTTTTCAAAAATATTAACAACAACAACCAACATCCATCCAAACTTCGTCATCCGCATCCTCGCTAACTCGCACGTTTTAGAAATAACATGCAGGGCTGAGTACTACGTACTCAGTGAACACATGCCGAAAACATTTGAAAACTTTGCTGAATACAGCTATATATGAAAACTTGCCAGAAAATATAATACGAGGATTTTCTGAAAACAACTCGTAAAATGCTAAAAATATTTTCTTTTCAAAACTCATTTGTCCGTACATTTATAACAGTATGAACCATATCTACAAATAAATAATGGTGATGAGAAAGAGGCCTCTTTCTCAATCACTTGTAATCGGCATATCAAGGAAAGGCTCACGATTATGAATAATCGGCCTATCAAAGAAATGCGCACGATTACCAATGTGTACACAGATTTCACCTTGCGTGAAACCGAATTCGTCTTTCTGAAGTAGATGGTAACATACTTAAACATTTTTAAAATCATTTGGCAAGTATCAAAACTTTGTAAAACATACGATATCATGCTTTTCACATATTTTAGTTTAGAAAGCCCACCGATAAACTTAAGCTTTAAACTTTAAGCTCTAACGCTTGTAGCCCTTTTACTTCACGTTTCTGCTCCCGCTTCCGCTTGCTCCTTTAATCGAAACGGAATAACGATTTTAGAACGAGAGCTTCTATCGACTAACGACTTCGATATTCTTAACGAAATTCTATTCGAATTTCTACGTCGTAACTTAATGAAATTCGAGAATTCCTATCTTAACTTTTCAAACGTTCTTAATCTATCTTAATCTATCTAAATTCCTCATTAAGCATCAATATTAATCAATTCTCATACAACATTAATATTTATAAACTACTATTCATCACAACTGACTAAATCGATTTTAATCCGTCTAACGGATTCAGAAAATTTTCAATTTAATTCTATACCTTTATTTAATTATAACAAACATAATTATACTTTAAATACACACATTAACTCAATTAAACATATAAATTCCCAAATCGGGAAAATCAACCATAAATAGAAAAATCTTTATTTCTTTGAATTAAATTTCCATAAAATTATATAACATTTAATTTTTATTAAGAAGTTCATAAATGCAATTAATTTCTTAATTAAAATTTTATTAATATTTTATTTATTTATTTTAAATTTTCGGTTATATTAAAATTAATATTTCTTTAATTATTTTCTCTTCTTTTTAATTTCTAATATACTTAATTATCATCTTAAGCTCATTTCTTCATTTAATTTCATTCAATTAAGTATTAATCTTTCAACCCTAATTTAAGAACCCTAATTTGATTTTCTAGGGTTTCTAGGGTTAATCAAGCTAATTTTTCATTATCTCTTGATCTAAAATACTTCATTAATCTCATATATCTTTAATTGAATCATCCAATTCATCATCTAGCATTACATTATTAAACCCTAATTTATATTCTTATTTAATCGGTTATTTTCTCAAAATGAAATTGGTTGGAAATTTTTAATTATTTCCAACATGAAACATTCTTAAAATACTTAACTAAACTCATTTATATCATTAAATCAATCATATAATTCATGTATTCATTATTTCCCATTTTCTTCTCATTTTCGAAAATTGCCAATTGATAGCTAGGGTTTTTCATGCTTAAATCTAATTACATATTTGATCTTATAATCATATTCTAAGCATAATTCATGAAGAACAAATCATCATTCAATCACTTCTTCATTTCTTCTTCAAAATTTCGATATATATATATATATATCTATATCTAGGGTTTCTCATGCATTTCTTAAGCTAATAATTGATCATCTAATCATCATAATATCATTATGAAAACAACATATAAGCATCATACCAAGAGATTAAAATCATATCATCACTTTCTCTAATTTCTTCCAAAATTTCGAAAAAAAAATAGAATTAGGATTAGGGTTCTTCATGCTTGATTTAATCATACTAATGATCATATATTCATCATACAAGCATAATACTAAGATATGAAGAACATCTAACCATTTCCAATACTTCTCCCAAATTTTCGATCATATATATATACATATATGAAGATGGAAGTTTTAACCATAATCTTGATATATTAACTTCAAAAACATAAATCCAACCTTGATTAATTATTTAGGGATGGATTGATCTTTGTTTCTTGAGCTTCTAGTTGATCATCAATGGTGTGTGTGTGCATGTGTGTGTCGAGAGAGAAGAGAGAAATGAGAGAAAGAATGTTGCTATGTTTGGGTGTGTGCGTGTGAAGAGAGATGAGAGAAATGAGTGAAATAGCTATACATATATTAGTTATAACCCTAGGTTTAGATGTATAGGATAGCTTATTATAAAATTAAAACTTAATAGCTAAGTTTTGGTTAATTCATTTAATTAGTTATTAATTCAATTAATTAATAACTAATTAATCTTCTAATAAGTCTCTAATTTCTCAACACAGTAATTAAGTTTAAGGTTTCACGAACCTTAGATAAAAATTTCACAGAAAGAATCGGAGATTCGAAGCATTTTCAAATCGACCGAAACTAAATTTTTAAGCAATAATTTACGTAAAATTTCACGTAATTAATTTAAATTCTTCTCTTAGTCAATTAACGACTAAACATTTATCATCTATTGATAAATGTAAAAACTTCTTCGTTTCGGATTAACCGAGACGATAGAAATTAATTAAAACTCATTTTTCCGGTAGAATATATCTGCCGGATAAAATTTTCGGAAAGAAAATCTTTATTTTACTAAAATTCTTGTCTTTCTCAGAAGATTAATTATTTTAATTACTTAAGAAAGACGGGATACTACACCAGCTGAGTTAATCCAAATTGGTCCAGGATAATTCCAAATTGACCGGGTCCATTGAGTAATTCCACTGGGGTCCAGCTGGGTAATTCCAGCTGACTGGGTCCAGCTGAGTTAATCAAGCTGGCTGGATCCAGCTGAGTTAATCAAGCTGGCTGGGTCCAGCTGACTTAAGCTAGCAATTAAACTCCAGAAACTCTCAATTTCAAGACCATTAATTTCGAATTTCTTACAAATTAGGCCAGGGAGTTTCAACTCATTTAATTCATGTATAAACATGTTCAAAAACATCATATAAGCTCAAATTAAACATCAATTCAAGCATGTAAGATTAAATAAAATATTCTTAGTTTTAGCCCTTAATTTCGGCCCTTTTTAAATTAATTAACAAATGATCAAGCTAGCTAAATTCAATCACTAAACATGTTTATATACATCACATGAACTCATATAAATCATCAATTTGATCATGAAATTCAACAATCAAAAATCCCTAATTTATTCATTAATTTTCGGTAATTCCAAAATAAATAAAGGGATCTTGAATCTTTGATTAATTCCAACATTAAACATGCTTAAAATAATTTTCTAAGCTCAAATAATCCATCAATTTAATCATCAAGCATCAAAATTAAAAAGCCTTTATTTTTCCATATTTTTCATAAATTTTGAAAAAGAAGATGTATGTTTATGCTCAATCTTGAGCTAAGAACTTGATTAGTGAAAGATCTAACCTTCTTGATTAATTTGAATGCTAGTTTGTTTGATTTCTTGAGCTTGGTGAAGCTTCTTCAATGAAGATTGTGAGTGATTGAGTGTGTGTTGCCGTGTGTGTGTCGAGAGTTTGAGGAAGAGAAAATGAGGATGAAGATGGATGCTAACACACTTAACTAATAGCTAAGTCCAAATACATTGAACTTAAACACACGTATGTAGCATGCTAATCTTGACTAATCTCTTCATCATCATTGCATTTTGGATAAGGTGAGGTGTCACTTCCTTATTAGTTAGTAATTTGACTTTAGTGTTATAATATCTAAATTAAGATATTATGAATTAAATTTAATACTAACAATATCTTATAATTTATTCTCTTAGATATTGTTAGATTAAATTAATTAGAAATTAATAATAAAGCTTATAAGACAAGCTTTATTTCCTAGGAAAATTATGCTTCATAAATTAGCTTAATTAATTTATTAAACATTAAGCATATAAATCTTACTTTAATTGATTAATTAATTCTCTAATTAATTAATCAAACATCCAATAAACAATCATCACAGCTTTAATTAAAAAGCTTTCAAACTTATAAATATTATTAGGGTTTCTCAAACCCTAATATAAGCTTTCTCAAGAAATTTTGGGAAATAAAATCCGTAACTAAAATAATTTGCTGGAGAAATTTTACGATCTCTGGAGAAATCAAATCTTCAAATTAAACACACACTTTTTAAATAAAATCTAAACATATAAGCACATAATCCTAAACACATTCGTAATCTTTCTCGGATCATCCGAGACGAGATTAACATCTTAAATTACTTAATTTACTTAATTTCTTTACTTTCGGCAATTTAAGGCTGCTGAAAAATTTTAATTTCTAGAACTTATTTTCTTTCTAAGTTCTCGCATTTTAATTATTCTAAATAATTATCTTAATTACTTACTAACATTAGTTATGAAAAAGCGGGGTATTACATTCTCTCCCCCTAAAAATAAATTTCGTCCCGAAATTTGCTTACCTCAAAGGAAAAGCTCGGGATACTTCTGTTTCATTTTATTTTCGAGCTCTCACGTAGCTTTCTCTAGCCCGTGATGTCTCCATTTAACTTTTACTGAGGCGATCAATTTATTTCTTAACTGTTGGACCTTTCGATCCAAGATCGTTTCTGGTTTCTCCTCATAACTGAGGTCTGGTTCTGAAAC
This sequence comes from Agastache rugosa, assembly GCA_031470985.1. Taxonomy (NCBI): domain Eukaryota; kingdom Viridiplantae; phylum Streptophyta; class Magnoliopsida; order Lamiales; family Lamiaceae; genus Agastache; species Agastache rugosa. The sequence goes on from CM062604.1 coordinate 9,851,521, forward strand.
CACTTCTTCTTGTCAAATAACATGCTCAGGATCGAACATGTATTGACACAACTGGGATACATGGAATACGTTATGCGAATTCTCAAAGCTTGGCGGTAATGCCAGCTTATATGCTACTTGACCAATCCTTTCCAGGATTTCATACGGTTCTATGTAACATGGCTTAAGCTTTTCCTTTTACGCCAAATCTATAAATTCCTCTCGAAGGCGAAATTTTTTTTTAGAAACACTTTATCTCCTACTTCAAATTCTAATTCGGATCTTCGAGAATCTACATAAGATTTTTGACAATCTTGCGCTTCTTTAATTCGCTGCTTAATTTGGCAAACAATCTTGATTATTTCTTCTACAGCATCGGGCCCTAAAACTTTTCTTTCACTTATTTCATCCCAATAAAGTGGAGACCTATATTTTCTTCTTTAAAGAGCTTCATAGGGTGCCATGTCAATCGTCATTTGATAACTGTTGTTGTATGCAAACTCAACGAGAGATAAAACTTGCTCTCATTAGTTATCTCGATCTAATACAACAGTTCTGAGCATATCTTCTAAGATTTTAATTATCCTCTCGGACTGACCATCCGTCTGAGGATGAAAAGCAGTGCTGAAATTTAAATTGGTACCCATCTTATTTTGTAAACTTCTCCAAAAACAGGATGTAAACTTTGAATTTTGATCTGAAGTGATCAATCTGGGCATACAGTGCAATCGCACTATTTATTTGACATACAACTGAGCTAACTTATCCGATCCATATGTTTCGGGAATTGGTATGAAATGAGCAGATTTCGCCAATCTGTCCACTATTACCCATATTGATGTATTTCCTTTCTTAGACTTAGGTAACCTAGTTACAAAGTCTATAGTGGTACCATCCCATTTCCATTCCGAAATTTCTAACGGCTGGAATTTTCCATAAGGCCGTTAATGTAAAGCCTTAACTTGCTAACAGGCTAAACATCGCTCTACAAACGAAGCTATATCTCGCTTCATTCATTCCCACCAAAATTTCTGTTTCAAGTCTTGATACATTTTGGTGTTTCCAGGATGAAATTTGTATAAGACGTTTCATGAGCTTCTCTCATGATCTCAGCTCTTAATTCTTCTTTATCTGGAACACAAATCCTTTCTTTAAATAGGAGAGTATTATCTCCAACTTCGCAAAAATTTTCCCTTTTCCTTTACGAATCTTAAGTTGCAAATTCTCTAACTTTTCATCTTTTCTTTGAGCATCTGAAATTCTCATTTTCAAATCTGGAGTTATTTCCAAAGCTGCAATTAATTGCTCTGTAAATTGTGGTTATAAAACCACTTCTATTTTTAGCTTTCCAAAACTTTTTAATAAGTTCTTTTTCTTGAGTAAGCAGAAATCCTAACTCGGTTATGCTCTTTCTGTTTAGAGCATCAGCTACTACGTTTGCTTTTCCTGGGTGATAGGAAATTTTGCAATCGTAGTCCTTTACTAATTCGAGTCATCTTCTTTGCCTCATATTCAACTCTTTTTACTCAAAAAGTATTTGAAAAAAGATCTCATAATTGGCTCCATAAAGATAATGTCTCTAAATTTTTAAAGCATGCACAACTGCTGCTAGCTCTAAATCATGGGTTGGGTAATTCTCTACATGAGGTCTAAGTTGTCATGATGCATACACAATAACTCTGCCATCTTGCATCAAGACACAACTCAATCCATTCCTTGATGCATTCGTATAAACGGTAAAATCTTTGCCTGCTTCTGGCACTGCTAAAACTGGAGCAGTGGTTAGCTTTCTTTTAAGCTCTTGGAAACTTTCTTCGCATTCAGGAGACCATTTAAACTTCAATTCTTTCTTGAAAAGTTGGGTCATTGGCCTTGCTATCTTAGAGAATCCTTAAATGAATCTCCGATAGTAACCTACTAGACCTAAGAAACTACGATTCTCATAGGGTGACTTTGGAGATCTTCGTTCTTGAATTGCTTGAACTTTAGAATTGTCTACTTTAATTCCTTCGGAAGAAACAACATGACCGAGGAAATTTATTTCTTTTAGCCAAATTTCACACTTGCTGAATTTGACATATAACTTCTCAGATCTTAACTTTTCTAAGACAATTCAAAGATGCTCTTCATAGGCTGTTTCACTTCTTGAATATATGAGAATGTCATCAATAAAGACTATGACAAATCTATTCAAGAATTCGTGAAAAACTCAATTTATGAGATCCATGAATACTGCCGGAGCATTTATCAATCCAAACGACATTACTACAAACTTGTAGTAGCCATATCTCATTCGAAAGGCAGTTTTTTTTTTGGAATGTATTCTTGACAAATCTTCAACTGATGATAGCCAGATTTTAAATCAATCTTTGAGAATACACTGGCTCCTCTGAGCTGATCAAATAGATCATCTATCCTTGGCAAAGGATACTTGTTCTTCAATGTCAATTTGTTTAGCTTTCGATAGTCTATACATATTCTTAGACTACCATCTTTCTTTTTTTTTGACAAAAAAAATTGGTGCTCCCCACGAAGAAACACTAGGCCTGATAACACTAAGGTCGAGCAATTCTTGCAACCGAATCTTTAATTCTTGCAACTCCTTCGGGGCCATTCTATACGGCGCCTTTGATATTGGAGTTGAACCAGGCTCAAAGTCGATGGTAAACTCCAATTGCCTGTCTGAGGTAATCCTGACAAAACTTCAGGAAATACATCTTTAAACTTGCGAACTACAGCTATATCATCGATATTATTTGCTTGTACATCTTCTCTTCTCAACAACCTTCTTGCTTGAATTGCCGAAATAATCGGCATTCCTCTCTTGTTTCTCTCTATTCCGAAAAATAAAGTTGGCTCTTTTCACGGGGTACGAAAAGAAATCTGTCTTTGCTTACACCGAATGGTGGCAAAGTTCTCAGTTAACCAATCCATTCCCAAAAATGATGTCTACGTCCCACATTTGAATTAGATTTAGGATTTTAACTGACATCTTAAGTAATCCAAATTCAAATTCTAGATTAGGGCAAACATGCATGACTGGGGTAGTTTTACCTACCGGGATCGATACTCTTAAGTTCTGGCTATCTCTCTCTATTTAAGGCCAAGAGTATCTACGCATGCAAAAGAATGTGATGCACCAGTATCGAAAAGAATTATAACAGGTACATCATTTATTTGACCCATACCTGCCAGATTGCCCTGATCTTTGACACTCACTTTCTGCTCAAGAGCAAAAATTCTCTAGTGTTGTTGCTGCTCTTGCTGCGGTGTTCGCAGCTTCGGCTCAGCTGCTGCTGCTGAGGCCTAGGAATTTGACGTTAACGTGCTGCGTCTGTGGGCTCCTTCAATGGCTTTTAAATGCGGGGGCTGATAATGATTAGGTTTTCCTCCTCCAGCCCCTTGCTGCCTATTTGAGCACTGATAATAATAATGCCCTGGTTGCCCATATGCATAGCAGATGTTACTTCCTGTTTTGCGAATTCCCTGGTGCATTTTTCCGCACTTAGAGCATGCAGAAATTCCTTGTTGTCTTTGAGACGAGCAACCGTGACCAACCACAGGAGGTCTATATTTTTCTTGAGTCAATTGTTTGCTGACTCTACCTATGCCATAGGTTCTTGCTAGGTTAATTATCAGCATTCCATTTCCTCTTTCCTTTTTGAATTTGACTTGGAAGAGAGGATTGCGATTTAACAGCCGCATGAAAATTGAATCGGGGGAGGTGCTGGAATCTAAACTGATTATTCTAGTTGCATAGCCAATTCCACATCCAAAGCTCGGTTTAACGCTTCAACATAAGTCAAAACACTTTGACTTGCTAGTACTATTCTTTATGTCTTGCCTGGGTTCGAAGAAAAAGCTCAGACATCTTCTTGTCCGAATCAACTTTGACAGGGCGAAACAGGCTAAGTCACATTATTCACGGACATACTCTGACTCTATCTTTTTTTTTTCCTTGGTTTAAATTTACGAACTCACTTGACTTCTGCTTGCAAAAGCTTTTCGAAACATCTTTCGAAAAGGGCTTCATTGGACACCCAAGTGAGATTTTCAAGCTGCTTGGGTAAGTCTTCTGGCAAGCTTCCCACCAGCAGTCTGCAGATCCTTTCAGCTGATATGACATACGTGCGAGACGCTCGCTATCATCATATCGAAGAAATCTAAAAAAAATTCGCTCTAAAGCACGAATTCATTCTTCCACTTCTGACGGATTTCCTCTTCCATCGAAGGTCGGGGGTTTTTTTGTCGAAGAAATAATTCTTCGATTCTCCTCTCAGGCTGAGGAGGTAGGGTAGGATCTCGCTGCTCTTCTTCTACTTCATCCTCTACTCTATTTCTTCTTTGGCATTCTAGTTTTTTAAGAAACTATAAAACTATCACGAAAATAACTTTATTCTTATCGAGCTTTGCATTTAAGCACCTTTTTATCTTATTATATATTGCATAAGCAAATACTTCACAAGCGAATTCTTAAATCGTAGATCTTAACATTCAAGAATTCACATCACATCATAATATAATCACATACATAACTTCACTTAGTAGTCATGTAATAGCAACAAAACTTAACTTCATAACTTTTCTTAATCATTATTAAAGCACTCAGCTTTATATCTTTTCTTAATTAGACAATCATTAATAAAGCACTCGGCTTTATAAACTTGTCTTAAATAGCAGCAGAATAACTTGACTTATAAATTGATAGAATAAATTATCTGTCTTTAATAACTTGACTTTAACTTCTGAAGTAATCTTATTTTCTTTCATTCTTAATTTATTTTCACAATATTCTTTATACTTTCATCTCATTATTTAACTTTTTTTTTAATAACTCAACTTTTAACCTCTAAAGAAATCTTTTCTTCTTTCATTTTCATAAAATCCTTTACTTCATTCCTTCATCTTCTTACTTATCTTTCCTCATACTTCTCTTTTCTCTTAGAGCATCATAATTTCACATCTTACACTTTACGGAAGCATCAACTTAATTTAAATAACATCTTTAATCCTTTTTCTTCATATAACTTCTTTTCTTACTTATGCTTTCCTTTTTCTTCATTCTTCATCATATCTTTTCATAATACTTTAAGAAAACATCAACTTAACTTAAATAACTACTTTGGTCATTTTTCTCTATATACTTGAAAAAAATTGTCTTTTAGAGGTCTTTTCAAAAGAAGGGATTTATATACTGTAAAAGCTATCCCTAGGTCATCTGTGATGTTAATACATCACACAAAATATCATTAGCGGTACGGACTACTACTCCGTTACAGATCTAACTACGTCATATTATGCATCTAATATTTACACACACATTTACATCATCATCACTTTCATAACTTTAACTTAATGATCATGCAATAGCGAAGTAACTTAATTTCATACACTTTTTTTTTCAGCTTGGCAATCAATATTAAAGCACTTAGCTTTATGGACTTTTCTTAATTATTCAAGTAGCAACAAGCTAACTTGACTTATAACCTTAACAATTAAACAATTGTCAGGAATAATTTAACTTTCTTTACTTAACTTTAAACATTTAACACATCAATCATAACTTATTTCATACTTTAACTTATTTTCATAAAATTCTCCTTCTTTACTTTCTCACTTCATTTCATTAATTAACTTCATTATGGAGGCGGAAGACCCATATTACTGAGTTTCTAGCTATGTGGGTTGATCAGGTCCACATAACAGTCCGTCAGTCACATGGAACTTCTGTCTCGTACGTTCAACAATCTTGTCATACGGGATTACAAACTCTTCAAGAAAATTCAAGGTTCTTTTAGAGATTTGCGTAGAATTGCTACTCCCGTATTATTTCCTAATTTCAAAGACTTCCACGAATCGAGTCTTCACTTAAAATAACGTCTTTCTCATCAAAAAGAGTAAATGGAATATCTAGGCTTTACTCTTCATAAGGCATCAAAACTTTACAATATATCTTCAAACTTTAAACTTTTAATCTTTAGAAAACTTTTAATACATACCTGACTTTGCTGGATGAGATGAGGTGCTGGACTTTTGTTGTTTAAGACTTAACTAGTCTAGCGGTTCAAGTCTAGACTAGACTCAAAAGAAAAATTTTAGACTTAGAGCAGACAAGCTGCTCTGATACCACTCTGTCGCAGCCCGACTTAGAATGAAGATAACCAAGCCGGTGGGTCCCACGACATACACAATTTATGATTAACCAAGGAACAAGATAACGACCCAGTTATCCAACAAAAACCAATCGTACAATAAATCATTCTTTTAAGTCAAACCAAAATAGCCGAGAATGGTCAAAAGACAACACCATCTCGTATCAGAGTTTAACAACGGAAATAAGGTTTATCAAGTCATAGCTTCAACATCACACTAAGACAACAATTACTGAATAAATTCAGAGTGTTGCAGCGGAAACAACATGACATATCTTTGATTATATGTATGAAGACATATAATCCTGCTCAACATCAACAATGTCTTAAGAGGTCAACAACAAAAATCCGCCCAGCACACTCCATCTTCATCCAAGCCACCGCACATTTTAGAAATAACATGCGAGTGAGTACTTTTGTACTCAGTGGACACATGCCAAAATATATAATAGATTTTATAGATTAATCATGCATCTCCACAGTAACACACAGGGGTTTTTCAGAAAAAGCCCGTGTTTACTAAATCATTTTCGTACTTGCTTCTCCACTTTATTTATTCAATTAAAACCATATCTGAAACAACGCCGGGGAAGAAGGCCTTCTTCCGCGAACGCAACTCACCATGGCTGGTCGCCCCTCAACAGGGTCCATACTCATGGCTACCGTGTACACTAATTCTGGAAATCACCCTTTTGGCTAACTCAGAATCCGATCGATTATAACAGTTGGCGAACCAACACAGATAGGCATAAGAGAATCCATAAAACAATTCTTTTATGCATGATAATCACTTTAAAACATACTTTTAAAGCATTTCGAAAACAGAGCAAAGCTCGAGTTATTTGATATATAGAAAAGCCCATATTTTATTTGTATAATAGAAAAGCCCACCTGGACTGAAGCTACTTTATCTATACTTTAACTTCTCGGCTTTTCCCTCACTTTTCAGTCCCGCTCGTTCCTTCATTTAATAATTAAATTTAAACATAAGAGCGAGAAAAATTAAATATTCAAATGAGGGATGCCGCTGTTATTCTGAAAATTTCTCTAATTTGTCTCAGCTTTTTCTAGGGTTTTTATCTCGGCAATTAGGAACTAAACTTTTCTAATTACTTCCTCTTTCTTACTTAACTTCTTAATCGATAATTAATCGATTATAACTTCAGGATATATTTTAAAACATAAATCACATATTTCATCATTTAATCTCATACTTAAGCATATAAACACTTTATTAACATTTAAACTCATACTATTTACATCATTAAACACTTAAGCTTATCATATCATTCGTAACATCATATCATAAAAAAAAAAATATTTCATTTCTTCATATAAGCATCTCATTAATCATTAAGCTCTTTCTTTATTTATTTTAGCATATAAAAAAAATGCTTAAGCTCTTTGATAACATTTAAGCTTAACATTATATTATCAATATATGTCTTTGACATGTAAGCTCATTAATGACGTATCATTAATTCTTAAACTCATCATTAACGTATCATTAGGAAAAACTAGCTAACATTTTAACTTTTGAGTTTACGGAAGAAACAACTGAAAACAAGTTGAGCAAAGATCAGCTGGATAAATCAAGCTGACTGGGTCCAGCTGAGTAATTCCAGCTGACTGGGTCCAGCTGGGTAATTCCAATCGGGTCCAAACTCGGTTAATCAAGCCGTCGGATCCAACCGAGTTAATCAAGCTGGCTGGGTCCAGCTGACTTAAGCTAGCAATTAAACTCCAGAAACTCTCAATTTCAAGACCATTAATTTCGAATTTCTTACAAATTAGGCCAGGGAGTTTCAACTCATTTAATTCATGTATAAACATGTTCAAAAACATCATATAAGCTCAAATTAAACATCAATTCAAGCATGTAAGATTAAATAAAATATTCTTAGTTTTAGCCCTTAATTTCGGCCCTTTTTAAATTAATTAACAAATGATCATGCTAGCTAAATTCAATCACTAAACATGTTTATATACATCACATGAACTCATATAAATCATCAATTTGATCATGAAATTCAACAATCAAAAATCCCTAATTTATTCATTAATTTTCGGTAATTCCAAAATAAATAAACGGATCTTGAATCTTTGATTAATTCCAACATTAAACATGCTTAAAATAATTTTCTAAGCTCAAATAATCCATCAATTTAATCATCAAGCATCAAAATTAAAAAGCCTTTATTTTTCCATATTTTTCATAAATTTTGAAAAAGAAGATGGATGTTTATGCTCAATCTTGAGCTAAGAACTTGATTAGTGAAAGATCTAACCTTCTTGATTAATTTGAATGCTAGTTTGTTTGATTTCTTGAGCTTGGTGAAGCTTCTTCAATGAAGATTGTGTGTGATTGAGTGTGTGTTGCCGTGTGTGTGTCGAGAGTTTGAGGAAGAGAAAATGAGGATGAAGATGGATGCTAACACACTTAACTAATAGCTAAGTCCAAATACATTGAACTTAAACACACGTATGTAGCATGCTAATCTTGACTAATCTCTTCATCATCATTGCATTTTGGATAAGGTGAGGTGTCACTTCCTTATTAGTTAGTAATTTGACTTTAGTGTTATAATATCTAAATTAAGATATTATGAATTAAATTTAATACTAACAATATCTTATAATTTATTCTCTTAGATATTGTTAGATTAAATTAATTAGAAATTAATAATAAAGCTTATAAGACAAGCTTTATTTCCTAGGAAAATTATGCTTCATAAATTAGCTTAATTAATTTATTAAACATTAAGCATATAAATCTTACTTTAATTGATTAATTAATTCTCTAATTAATTAATCAAACATCCAATAAACAATCATCACAGCTTTAATTAAAAAGCTTTCAAACTTATAAATATTATTAGGGTTTCTCAAACCCTAATATAAGCTTTCTCAAGAAATTTTGGGAAAATAAAATCCGTAACTAAAATAATTTGCTGGAGAAATTTTACGATCTCTGGAGAAATCAAATCTTCAAATTAAACACACACTTTTCAAATAAAATCTAAACATATAAGCACATAATCCTAAACACATTCGTAATCTTTCTCGGATCATCCGAGACGAGATTAACATCTTAAATTACTTATACTTAATTTCTTTACTATCGGCAATTTAAGGCTGCCGAAAAATTTTAATTTCTAGAACTTATTTTCTTTCTAAGTTCTCGCATTTTAATTATTCTAAATAATTATCTTAATTATTTACTAAGATTAGTAATGAAAAAGCGGGGTATTACAATTTCTGAGGAAATCAAATCTTTCAACATAGCATATATTTCTCAAATAACTTCAAACATATAAGCACATAGTCATAAACATCTTTGTTATCTCTTTTCCGATTAACCGAAACGAGAATAAATCTTAAATTATTAAAATTCGGCAAAGTAGGGCTGCTGAAAAATTTTAATTGCCGGAACTTATTTTCTTTCTAAGTTCTCACAACTTAATTCTTTTAGACTAGCTCTTAATTAATTACTAAGATCGGTTATGAAAAAGCGGGATTGTCGCAGCCCGACTCAGAATGAAGATGACCGAGCCGGTGGGTCCCACGACGTACACAATTTATGATTAACCAAATGACAGATAACGACCCAGTTATCAAACAATCAATATCCTCAACAACTAAAATCAGAACGTTGAATAAAGCTTGAAACAACAATTCCAACGAGCATGCTTATCACATGAAAATCAAAACCAATCATGCTCGACAATTTCAAACGATCAATTGGATTTCAACAACAAGCATTTTAAGCCTAACAAGGATTCAGGTACAACCTGAAATCAACAAACAGGTTCATATGACCAGCGAAATCAAGAAAAACAGTTTCAACAAGCAGATTCCAAGATCAAGAAAGCACGATAAAGAGATTTCATGACTTAGAATATTTGAGTAGATTTAGTAGCCAATTTCAAAGAAAGAACAGGCTAGCTTCAAAATATTAACAACCAGCTTCAAAGCTTCAGGATATATATTTCGAATTCAGAAGTAAGAACAACACCAAACTTCAAAATAGACATCAAAGTGTTGCAGCGGAAAAACATAGAGAATTATATTTATGCAGACATATAATTCTAATCTGTCCTCTATAATAAAGCTTAAACCAACAAAAGTCCGTCCTGCACACTCCCATCTCCATCTCAGCTAACCTGCACATTTTATAAAACAACATGCAGGGCTGAGTACTACGTACTCAGTGAACACATGCCAAAATATATTGAAAACATGCTGATTACAGCTATAAATTGAACTTGCCTTTCGAAGCAAAACACAAGTAAACTTTTAAAACCAAACCTGTGCTTGCTCAAACGTTTTCTTTTATTTATAAAAGCATTGATGTCTACAGACATATATATATCAGTAAGTATGTACCAGATCTATAAACATAAATTAGTGTTGAGAAGTAGGCCTCCTTCTCAAACACTTGAAACCGGCCCACCTTTCGGAAGGCGCACGATTGCCAACTAGTGTACACAAATCCTACCTTTGGTAGGACCGAATTCGTCTTCCTTCAGTAGATGGTAACATACCAAAAAGCTTAAAACATTTGGCAAGTCAATTAATTTAAAAACATCACACATATATATAGTATAATCACATTCGTTATTCTTTTTGATTTAGAAAGCCCACCTTTCGAACTTCACTTTATCTTACTCTGCTGGATTCTGACTTCCCGGCTTTATGACTCCACTCGTTCCTTCATTTGAAATTACGCTTATCAAACATCGGAGCGAGAAACAATTGATTGGCGATGAGATACGACATCTCAAACAACTTAATTTCTAATTTACTTCGACTTTCGAGGACTAAACTCGATCCTATAATTTAAGATTCTAAACACTTCTAAAACTCTAACTTAATTTCTAATTAACTTTCTAAATTAACAACATTAACAATAAACACTTAAACAAATGATCAACATTGCACTTTAATCAAAACTTTGAACTTAAACAATTGCATCATCAAAACAATTCACGTACACGTATAAACATTCAACTTGGAAAAATAGCCAAAAAATAGAAAATCCTTAATACTTGGAAATTAATTTCTAAAAAATTCCACAATACTTAATTTTTATTGTAGAATTCAAATATGTAATTACTTTCTTAATTAAAAATCATATAATACTTTTATTTGCTTTATTATTTTTCGGTATTTTTGAAAATAGAAAATTTATTACCCAAATTCATTCTAATAAATTCCAACATCTTAAATTAAATTATAAACTATATTTATAACTTAATTACTTAATTATGTTGGATAAAAATCAAAACCCTTAAAAATATATATTTCAACTTTTTGTAAAAATAGGGCATAAATCCTTATTTTTCTCTAATTCATATTACAACATACTTAATTATAATTATAGAGATTAATTATAACATCAATTAATCAATTTAGGCTTTAAATTAATTATTTTTAATTTAATTTAAATCTGAAAATATTAAATATAAATATAATTGAGCTCCAAAAATTCTAACAAAATTATCACATGCTTAATTAAATATCATGAGCTCAATTCTATCATCAATTTCATCATTCATAATCAAAATCAAAAAGTCCTAAATCTAAGAACCGTAATTTAGAAAATTAATTAAAATTGAAGCAATTATGATTCAATCAATTAATTCAATACATAATCATACTTATTAACATCATATAAGCTTAATTTAAACATTGAACATAAATTTCAAAAACCCCTAATTTTATTAATTATTTTCGGTTATTCCCAAATAATAAAAAGGGTTATGAATCTTTGATTACAATTAATCTAAGCTCAATTAATCAATCAATTTAATCATCAAACATCTAAATCAAAAAGCCCTAATTTTTCTCCCAAATTCGAAAAAATCCAAATTAGGGTTAGGGTTGAATTAAACATTAATTAATGATAGATATAACATCTTAAGCATGAATTAAACAACATATATCAAAATCATAATCATCTAACATCTTTTCTTAAAAATTTTGAAAATTATAAAATAATAAAAATAGATGATTTGAACTTGATCTTTGCGCTAAGACTTAAAATAGCACTAATCTTACCTTGATAATTAATTTGGAGATGATTTGATCTAAAACTTGAGTTCAAAAATCGATCAACAATGGAGGAATATGTGTTGTGTGTATATGCGTGTGTGTGTGCAGTGAAATAGACGAGAGAATGGAGTGAGAGAGATGATAAATAAAGACTTATGCTTAATTGAATTAATCATCTAACACTAAAGTCAAAATTAGCATATTCTAGGTATATGCCTTGCTTAAGTTAATTAAACACTAATTAATTAATATGTTAGACAAAGTCAAATTATGATGTCATGACTTAGGTATTAATTAGGGTTAATTAATTAATTAAATGCTTAATTTAATTAATTAATTACTAAACATGCTAATCATAACTTAAATCTTCAATTTCTTAGTTTAGAAAAATCAATTAGGGCATCTCAAACCCTAATGCAAATCTTCGGAAGAAACTACGGAGAAATGAATCGTTTATGCAATAAATAAGACTATTATTTTTAATAATTAATTACTACTAAAAATAAATTAAGAAAATTAAATTCATAATTTTCTCAATTAGAATCAAGCATAAATGCGCACATTGGTAAACATAAATTCTACTTCGTTTTGGTTAAACCGAGACGAAACAAAATAATCAAATTCCACTTTTTCGGCAGAAAAAAAATAGGATTGCCGAAGAAAAATTATTAAAAAGGGAATTCTTCTTCTTCTAAATTTTCTTATTTTAATTAAAAAAAACTAGAATTAATTACGCAAGAAAACGGGGTATTACATTCTCTCCCCCCAAAAATAAATTTCGTCCCGAAATTCGCTTACCTCGACAAAAAGATCGGGATACTTCTCTCTCATCTTATCCTCTAACTCCCACGTTGCTTCTTCTGGCCCATGATGTCTCCACTTAATCTTGACCGATGCGATTGACTTATTTCTAAGCTGCTGGATCTTTCGATCCATAATCGCTTCTGGCATTTCTTCATAGCTTAGATCGGGCTCTAAAGCTATTTCTTCTTGGCGAATAACATGCTTAGGATCAAACATGTATTTACGCAACTGAGAAACATGAAACACATTATGCGAACTTCCAAAACTTAGCGGCAAAGCTAACTTATAAGCAACTTGACCAATCCTTTCCAGGATTTCATACGGTCCAATATATCTGGGCTTAAGCTTGCCTTTCACGCCAAATCTGCGAATTCCACTCGAAGGTGAAACCTTCAGGAATACTTTATCTCCAACTTGAAATTCCAGTTCAGATCTTCTGGAATCCGCATACGACTTTTGATGATCTTGCGCTTCCTTTATCCTCTGCTTGATTTGACGAACAATCTTAATCATTTCTTCAACAGCATCAGGGCCTAACTCTTTTCTTTCCCCCACTTCATCCCAATAAAGCGGGGATCTGCACTTTCGTCCATAAAGAGCTTCATAAGGGGCCATGCCTATTGTCATCTGATAACTATTGTTATAGGCAAATTCAATGAGAGGTAAAATTTTCTCCCAATTATCTCCTCGATCTAAAACAATAGTTCTGAGCATATCTTCCAGAACTTGGATAGTTCTCTCTGATTGTCCATCCGTTTGTGGCTAATGCCGTGCTGAAATTCAACTTAGTGCCTAATTCACTCTGCATACTTCTCCAAAAACGGGAAGTAAACTTAGGATCTCGATCAAACGTGATCGACTTAGGCACTCCGTGCAAACGCACGATTTCACGAATATACAGCTGGGCTAGTTTATCTGACCCATAGGTGATCGGGATTGGTATGAAGTGAGCAGATTTTGTCAGTCTGTCCACTATCACCCAAATAGCCGTATTTCCTCTTTTGGACTTAGGTAATCCAGTTACGAAGTCCATTGTGATATCATACCATTTCCACTCTGCGATATCCAACGGCTGAAGTTTTCCATAAGGTCTTTGATGTAATGCCTTTACTTGTTGACAAGCTAGGCATCGTTCTACAAATGAAGCTATATCTCGCTTCATTCCTTCCCACCAAAATTTCAGCTTCAAATCTTGATACATTTTGGTGCTCCCGGATGAGCTGTGTAAGGCGTTTCGTGAGCTTCACTCATGATCTCACCTTTTAACTCCTCATCTTTTGGCACACAAAGCCTTCCTTTAAACAGGAGAACATTATCTCCAGCTTCTTGGAAATCTTCCACTTTTTCTGCGCGAATCTTGAGTCGCAACTTTTCTAGCTTTTCATCCTTTCTCTGAGCACTCGCAATCCTTGATCTCAAATCTGGAATTACTTCCAGGGCTGCAATTACTTGCTCAGTGAATTGCAGGGGCAAAATCACCTCTAATCTTAATTCTTCAAAACTCTTTATGAGCTCTTTTTCCTGAGTGAGAAGAAATCCCAACTCAGTTTTACTCTTTCTGCTCAAAGCATCTGCTACTATGTTTGCTTTTCCTGGATGATAGGAAATTTTACAATCCTAGTCTTTTACTAGCTCGAGCCATCTCCTTTGTCTCATATTTAACTCTTTCTGTTCGAAAAAGTACTTGAGACTTTTATGATCTGTGAAGATCTCACATTTGGCTCAAAAAAGGTGATGTCTCCAAATCTTCAGAGCATGCACAACTGCTGCTAGCTCTAAATCGTGAGTTGGATAACTTTGCTCATGAGATCTCAGCTGTCTTGAGGCATAAGCGATCACTTTTCCTTCTTGCATCAGGACACATCCTAGTCCATTCTTCGATGCATCCGTATAAACGGTATAGTCTTTGCCTGCTTCGGGAACTGCTAAAACTGGGGCAGTGGTTAACGTCTTCTTAAGCTCTTGGAAACTTTCTTCACATTCTTTTGTCCACTTGAACTTTGATTCCTTCTTTAGGAGTTCGGTCATCGGCTTTGCTATCTTGGAGAATCCTTCAATGAATCTCCGATAGTAACCTGCTAAACCCAAGAAACTCCTAATCTCATGAGGCGAAGATGGAGTCTTCCATTCTTGGACTGCTTGCACCTTTGCTGAATCAACTTTGATTCCTTCAGAGGAAATAACATGACCGAGGAAATTTATTTCTTGGCTCTCAACTTTTCCAAAACGATTCTAAGATGTTCCTCGTGTCAATCCAAACGGCATTACTACAAACTCGTCGTGACCGTATCTTGTTCGAAAAGCTGTCTTCGGAATGTCTTCTTGACGAATCTTCAGCTGATGGTAACCAGATCTCAAATCAATCTTGGAGAAGACACTGGCTCCTTTGAGTTGATCGAACAAATCATCTATCCTTGGCAAAGGATATTTGTTCTTCAAAGTCAACTTATTTAGCTCTCGATAATCTATACACATTCTCAGACTACCGTCCTTTTTCTTGACGAACAAGATTGGCGCTCCCCAAGGAAAAACACCAGGTCTAACAAAACATAGGTCAAGCAACTCTTGCAATTGAATTTTCAATTCTTGCATCTCTTTAGGGGCCATCCTGTAGGGTGCCTTTGATATTGGAGCTGAACCAAGCTCAAGATCTATGGTGAACTCCAATTGCCTATCTGGTGGCAATCCTGGCAAAACTTCTGGAAAAACGTCTGTGAACTCTCGGACTACTTTCACATCATCTATGCTTTTCTCTTGATCTTCAGCTTTGGTAAGATAGACTAGATATGCTTGCACATCTTTTGTTCTTAACAATCTTTCTGTTTGCATGACTGAAATGATTGGAACTCTTTTGCTGCTCCGATCAATTCCGAAAAATCGAGTTTCTTCTTTTCCAGGCAGCTGGAAAGAGATTTGCCTTTGCTCGCATTGGATTGATGCAAAATTTTCTGTCAACCAGTCCATTCCCAAAATAATATCTACGTCCCACATTTGAATTAGGTTAAGAGTTTTGGCTGACATCTGAAGAGATTCTAATTCAAACTCTAAATTAGGACATAGATGAGTAACTGTAGTAGATTTACCTACTGGAGTAGTTACTCTTAGATTCTGGCTAGCACGCTCTACGTTAAGACCAAGATTATCTACGCATGCATTTGATATAAATGAATGCGATGCACCGGTATCAAATAAAATTATAACAGGTATACCTTTTAACTGCCCCATACCTGCTAAATTTCCTTGGTCTTTAACGCACGGCTTCTGCTCCAGAGCAAAACCTCTCTGAAATTGCTGCTGGGGCTCTCTCTGCGGTTGTTGTCGCTTTTGCTGCTGTTGAGAACGCTGCACTGGACGATTACGCTGCTGCTGCTGGTGCGGAACTACTTCCATTACCTTCAGATGTGGGGGTTGAAACTGATTAGGCCTTCCTACTCCCGAACTTGGCTGCTTGTTCGGACACTGATAGGAATAATGGCCAACTTGCCCACACATAAAGCAGCTGTTACTTCCAGCTCTGCAGACTCCTTGATGCATTTTATTGCACTTTGGACAAGGAGGGATTACTTGATATCCTTGAGAAGAACTGCCTTGACTAGAAAAAGGCGGTCTAACTTTGCCTGGAATTATCTGAATCTGCTGGTGGTGTCCTTGACCTTGCCACGGCTTCTTGTTTGGCTGTGAACCAGCATTCCACTTTCTCTTTCCCTTCTGAAACTGGCCTTGACTTAAAGGCTGAGGATTTACGACTGCTGGAACTTGAACTTGAAACGATGAAGATCCTGACGATTGGATAGGCTTCTCTGGCTGCATAGCCAATTCCATATCTAAGGCTCGATTCAAAGCCTCTGCATAAGACAAAGCACTCTGACTGGCTAGCACCACTCTGATATCCTGGCGAAGTCCTGCTCGAAAAAGCTCGGACATCTTTTCATCGGTATCAACTTTTTCCGGGTCAAAACGAGCTAGGTCGCAGAACTCTCGATTATACTCCGACACAGTCTTCTTTCCTTGCTTGAGACTAGCAAACTCGTTCTCCTTCTGCTTCCGATAACTTCTTGGGACGTACTTCTCGAAAAGAGCATCCTTGAACTGCTCCCACGTGAGATTTTCCAGTTGCTCTGGTGTATACGTCTTCTGACGAGCTTCCCACCAATAATCAGCAGATCCTTTAAGCTGGTAGGACATGCAAATGAGTCGCTCTTGATTGTTACAACGAAGAAACCTGAAAATCCTTTCTAACGCTGGAACCCATTCTTCAGCTTCAGCTGGTCTACCTCTTGGCGGCATTCTGATTAACCAATTTGGAAATTTAAAAAAAAAAATTCTTATTTAAGCTAGATCAAAATTTTTAATTCCAAAGTTAAGAATTGTTTTTAACAAATCTTTAATCAAAAATAACCTTTTCTTTATAAAACTTACCATTATAGAATCATAATCTTAAGCGATCAATAATTCTAATAAATTTAACTTTAATTAAATCAAATCTCAATATCTCAAAAAAAGATTTTTTTTTTACACATCTCTAGCACATAACATACTCAACTTCGAAAAATAGACATGAACTCAGGAAATTTCCAACGGAAATAAGATAAGAAAACATTATCCCGAGGCATGAACTTCAACATAAGCTCTTTCAATGTATAACGAAAATGAAATCAACTCAAGAAAAGAAAAGGTGAACGACGAAAGAATCAAACAACGAACGAAACGAGCAACGAACAACGGAAGAGAAAATTTTTCCGGCCTGTCCTGCCGGACGGCGACCGCTGGAAGTCAGCCAGCACTGGAACCCGGCGACCGCTCGGATTTTCCAGCGACCGCTGGAACTGACTTCGGCAAAATCAGTCTAGCCGGCACTGGTTTCCAGCCGGCGCTGGTTTCCAACCGGCGTTGGTTTCCAGCCGGCGCTGGAATCCAGCTGCTGCCTGTTTCCTTCGATTCTTCGTTTCTTCAGTTCTTCGACGAGCATTTCATCTTTCACCTTTTTATTTTAAGACTATTTTTCATTAATTAATCTTCATCTTACTTCATTTCTTAAACCACTTATAAATAAATTATTCCAACATAAAGAGAAAAAAAAATCGACAAATTTACTAAGATGACCGCTTTGGCCATTCTTCATCTTATAAACATCGGAAAATTGCCTCACGGAGGGCTTTTACAATCCTAATGGGGAAATTATCTACAGTAAAAAATTTCCCTACGCTAGTCGTGATGTCCTAACATCACACAAAAAGCACTAATAGCGGCATGGCATACTAAACCATTACCAGATCATCTAGAAGTCATTTTTATGCATCTAATTACAACATACAAGCATACAACATAAAGCATAAAAATTATCTCTTGGCCAACATATTACATATTTACAACTACAACCGAAACTCTCCTTCCCAACCTACTGCTCATCCTCACTGGGGTCCTCTTCCTCACTTGGCTCCTCTTCCTCACTCTCGCCCTCTGAGCTCTCTGCTGCTCTCTCCTCTCCCTCTAGGGTCAAACGAGATGCATTCGTATAATCCTCTCCCGGCGTCGGCCAAAAGCTAGGCTGGAATCCAAGCTGACTAAACGGAATACGCCAAAGCTGTCCATGTCCCACTGTAGCTTCTGCAGCAGGGTCAGCTTCTTCCTCATCACTATCGTAGCGGCGTGTCCCGACGAACTACCCTCGTCTAGCCTTGCAGACACGGGGTGAGAACGGTAATACGATTCAAGCTCTGAAGAATCAAAAGCTTGAGGGATGTCAATGGGAGGATTAAAAGGAACTAGCACAGAAGAAGGGTCTGAAACCAAACTGTTCTCCGGAGCAAAGAGCTCAGGAATTAGGGTTAAAGCATTAGGTGGAGGTGATGGAGAAAGATAGCCATTTTGCAAAGGCTGAGAAACAAAAACTCTTGGGTCAAAGCCATAATCAGCTGGTTGTGGATCAATGACAGGCTCAGGCTCAACCGGAGGGATGAGAAAATGAATAGGATCATCCTGAGGCATATGCTCTACCTGCAGGCCATCCTGATAAACGTGGGGCGGCGGATCATACGGACCAGGAGGAGGATATGAATAACACATGAACCGAGAACTAATCTCCGCTATGAATCCTCGACAATCACCAAAAAGATCATCACTCCAAAGCTGCGGCATGATAAACCGATGTAACAACGAAGCTGCCTATTCGCGTCACGCTTCCGGCAAAAGGGGAATTAAGTGCATAATTCCCTGCACTCCCAATATACCCGTCTCTTGAATGTCCATCCAAACACGATGATAACGCGCCAGAAACTCTGCTAAGGTCTCCCTATAGCTCATGCGGATATGATGGAATTCCCTCATTGCTGCTTCGCCACGGGGCGATGCCATCCTATATGAAAGATAAAATTTAACAATTAATCTCACCGGAACGAGATAAAAGCCACCTCCAAAAACCACAGTCTCCACATACATAATATCGCTTTCCAATGTTGGTACCAGGCTCACGTTACTTTCCAAAGACAAAATACCAACTCACTTGCACAAAATTTCCATCGTCTCGCTTACAACCACCATCACACAAAACAATCTCATTAGAAGCTTAAAACCACAATAACAATATAATAAGTTAAAAACTTTCTAACTTTAGAACTTAAAAACTTTAAAATTTCCTTTTTAAATCTAGAAACTTTTAAATTCATACCTGAATAGCTGGATGAGATGAGACGAGGTGCTGGACTTTTGTTGTTAGAAAAACTCAACTAGTCTAGGAATTCAAACCAGACTAGATTTAAAATAAAGGTTTAGACTCAGAGCAGAAAGATAAACAAACAGAGCTGCTCTGATACCAATCTGTCGCAGCCCGACTCAGAATGAAGATGACCGAGCCGATGGGTCCCACGACGTACATAATTTATGATTAACCAAATGACAGATAACGACCCAGTTATCAAATAAAACCAATCAAACAATCAATATCCTCAACAACCAAAATCAGAACGTTGAATAAAGCTTGAAACAACAATTCCAACGAGCATGCTTATCACATGAAAATAAAAACCAATCATGCTCGACAATTTCAAACGATCAATTGGATTTCAACAACAGGCATTTTAAGCCTAACAACCTGAAATCAACAAACAGGTTCATATGACCAGCGAAATCAAGAAAAACAGTTTCAACAAGCAGATTCCAAGATCAAGAAAGCACGATAAAGAGATTTCATGACTTAGAATATTTGAGTAGAATTAGTAGCCAATTTCAAAGAAAGAACAGGCTAGCTTCAAAATATTGACAACCAACTTCAGAGCTTCAGGATATACATTTCGAATTCAGAAGTAAGAACAACACCAAACTTCAAAATAGACATCAAAGTGTTGCAGCGGAAAAACATAGAGAATTATATTTATGCAGACATATAATTCTAATCTGTCCTCTATAATAAAGCTTAAACCAACAAAAGTCCGTCCTGCACACTCCCATCTCCATCTCAGCTAACCTGCACATTTTATAAAACAACATGCAGGGCTGAGTACTACGTACTCAGTGAACACATGCCAAAATATATTGAAAACATGCTGATTACAGCTATAAATTGAACTTGCCTTTCGAAGCAAAACACAAGTAAACTTTTAAAACCAAACCTGTGCTTGCTCAAACGTTTTCTTTTATTTATAAAAGCATTGATGTCTACAGACATATATATATCAGTAACTATGTACCCGATCTATAAACATAAATTAGTGTTGAGAAGTAGGCCTCCTTCTCAAACACTTGAAACCGGCCCACCTTTCGGAAGGCGCACGATTGCCAACTAGTGTACACAAATCCTACCTTTGGTAGGACCGAATTCGTCTTCCTTCAGTAGATGGTAACATACCAAAAAGCTTAAAACATTTAGCAAGTCAATTAATTTAAAAACATCACACATATATATAGTATAATCACATTCGTTATTCTTTTTGATTTATAAAGCCCACCTTTCGAACTTCACTTTATCTTACTCTGCTGGATTCTGACTTCCCGGCTTTATGACTCCACTCGTTCCTTCATTTGAAATTACGCTTATCAAACATCGGAGCGAGAAACAATTGATTGGCGATGAGATACGACATCTCAAACAACTTAATTTCTAATTTACTTCGACTTTCGAGGACTAAACTCGATCCTAAAATTTAAGATTTTAAACACTTCTAAAACTCTAACTTAATTTCTAATTAACTTTCTAAATTAACAACATTAACAATAAACACTTAAACAAATTATCAACATTGTACTTTAATCAAAACTTTCAACTTAAACAATTGCATCATCAAAACAATTCACGTACACGTATAAACATTCAACTAGGAAAAATAGCCGAAAAATAAAAATTCCTTAATACTTGGAAATTAATTTCTGAAAAATTCCACAATACTTAATTTTTATTGTAGAATTCAAATATGTAATTACTTTCTTAATTAAAAGTCATATAATACTTTTATTTTCTTTATTATTTTTCGGTATTTTTGAAAATAGAGAATTTATTACCCAAATTCATTCTAATAAATTCCAACATCTTAAATTAAATTATAAACTATATTTATAACTTAATTACTTAATTATGTTGGATAAAAATCAAAACCCTTATAAATATATATTTCGACTTTTTGTAAAAATAGGGCATAAATCCTTATTTTTCTCTAATTCATATTACAACATACTTAATTATAATTATAGAGATTAATTAAAACATTAATTAATCAATTTAGGCTTTAAATTAATTATTTTTAATTTAATTTAAATCTGAAAATATTAAATATATATATAATTGAGCTCCAAAAATTCTAACAAAATTATCACATGCTTAATTAAATATCATGAGCTCAATTTTATCATTAATTTCATCATTCATAATCAAAATAAAAAAGTCCTAAATCTAAGAACCCTAATTTCGAAAATTAATTAAAATTGAAGCAATTATGATTCAATCAATTAATTCAATACATAATCATACTTATTAACATCATATAAGCTTATTTTAAACATTGAACATAAATTTCAAAAACCCCTAATTTTATTAATTATTTTCGGTTATTCCCAAATAATAAAAAGGGTTATGAATCTTTGATTACAATTAATCTAAGCTCAATTAATCAATCAATTTAATCATCAAACATCTAAATCAAAAAGCCCTAATTTTTCTCCCAAATTCGAAAAAATCCAAATTAGGGTTAGGGTTGAATTAAACATTAATTAATAATAGATATAACATCTTAAGCATGAATTAAACAACATATATCAAAATCATAATCATCTAACATCTTTTCTTAAAAATTTTGAAAATTATAAAATAATAAAAATAGATGATTTGAACTTGATCTTTGAGCTAAGACTTAAAATAACACTAATCTTACCTTGATAATTAATTTGGAGATAATTTGATCTAAAACTTGAGCTCAAAAATCGATCAACAATGGAGGAATATGTGTTGTGTGTATATGCGTGTGTGTGTGCTGTGAAATAGACGAGAGAATGGAGTGAGAGAGATGATAAATGAAGACTTATGCTTAATTGAATTAATCATCTAACACTAAAGTCAAAATTAGCATATTCTAGGTATATGCCTTGCTTAAGTTAATTAAACACTAATTAATTAATATGTTAGACAAAGTCAAATTATGATGTCATGACTTAGGTATTAATTAGGGTTAATTAATTAATTAAATGCTTAATTTAATTAATTAATTACTAAACATGCTAATCATAACTTAAATCTTCAATTTCTTAGTTTAGAAAAATCAATTAGGGCATCTCAAACCCTAATGCAAATCTTCGGAAGAAACTACGGAGAAATGAATCGTTTATGCAATAAATAAGACTATTATTTTTAATAATTAATTACTACTAAAAATAAATTAAGAAAATTAAATTCATAATTTTCTCAATTAGAATCAAGCATAAATGCGCACATTGGTAAACATAAATTCTACTTCGTTTCGGTTAAACCGAGACGAAACAAAATAATCAAATTCCACTTTTTCGGCAGAAAAAAAATAGGATTGCCGAAGAAAAATTATTAAAAAGGGAATTCTTCTTCCCCTAAATTTTCTTATTTTAATTAAAGAAAAACTAGAATTAATTACGCGAGAAAACGGGGTATTACATCCTCTCCCCCTAAAAATAAATTTCGTCCCGAAATTTGCTTACCTCGACAAAAAGATCGGGATACTTCTCTCTCATCTTATCCTCTAACTCCCACGTTGCTTCTTCTGGCCCATGATGTCTCCACTTAATCTTGACCGATGCGATTGACTTATTTCTAAGCTGCTGGATCTTTCGATCCATAATCGCTTCTGGCATTTCTTCATAGCTTAGATCGGGCTCTAAAGCTATTTCTTCTTGGCGAATAACATGCTTAGGATCAAACATGTATTTACGCAACTGAGAAACATGAAACACATTATGCGAACTTCCAAAACTTAGCGGCAAAGCTAACTTATAAGCAACTTGACCAATCCTTTCCAGGATTTCATACGGTCCAATATATCTGGGCTTAAGCTTGCCTTTCACGCCAAATCTGCGAATTCCATTCGAAGGTGAAACCTTCAGGAATACTTTATCTCCAACTTGAAATTCCAGTTCAGATCTTCTGGAATCCGCATACGACTTTTGACGATCTTGCGCTTCCTTTATCCTTTGCTTGATTTGACGAACAATCTTAATCATTTCTTCAACAGCATCAGGCCCTAACTCTTTTCTTTCCCCCACTTCATCCCAATAAAGCGGGGATCTGAACTTTCGTCCATAAAGAGCTTCATAAGGGGCCATGCCTATTGTCATCTGATAACTATTGTTATAGGCGAATTCAATGAGAGGTAAAATTTTCTCCCAATTATCTCCTCAATCTAAAACAATAGTTCTGAGCATATCTTCCAGAACTTGGATAGTTCTCTCTGATTGTCCATCCGTTTGTGGCTAATGCCGTGCTGAAATTCAACTTAGTGCCTAATTCACTCTGCATACTTCTCCAAAAACGGGAAGTAAACTTAGGATCTCGATCAGACGTGATCGACTTAGTCACTCCGTGCAAATGCACGATTTCACGAATATACAGCTGGGCTAGTTTATCTGACCCATAGGTGATCGGGATTGGTATGAAGTGAGCAGATTTTGTCACTCTGTCCACTATCACCCAAATAGCCGTATTTCCTCTTTTGGACTTAGGTAATCTAGTTACGAAGTCCATTGTGATATCATCCCATTTCCACTCTGGGATATCCAACGGCTGAAGTTTTCCATAAGGTCTTTGATGTAATGCCTTTACTTGTTGACAAGCTAGGCATCGTTCTACAAATGAAGCTATATCTCGCTTCATTCCTTCTCACCAAAATTTCAGCTTCAAATCTTGATACATTTTGGTGCTCCCGGGATGAGCTGTGTAAGGCGTTTCGTGAGCTTCACTCATGATCTCAGCTTTTAACTCCTCATCTTTTGGCACACAAAGCCTTTCTTTAAACAGGAGAACATTATCTCCAGCTTCTTGGAAATCTTCCACTTTTTCTGCGCGAATCTTGAGTCGTAACTTTTCTAGCTTTTCATCCTTTCTCTGAGCACTCGCAATCCTTGATCTCAAATCTGGAATTACTTCCAGGCCTGCAATTACTTGCTCAGTGAATTGCGGGGGCAAAATCACCTCTAATCTTAATTCTTCAAAACTCTTTATGAGCTCTTTTTCCTGAGTGAGAAGAAATCCCAACTCAGTTTTACTCTTTCTGCTCAAAGCATCTGCTACTACGTTTGCTTTTCCTGGATGATAGGAAATTTTACAATCCTAGTCTTTTACTAGCTCGAGCCATCTCCTTTGTCTCATATTTAACTCTTTCTGTTCGAAAAAGTACTTGAGACTTTTATGATCTGTGAAGATCTCACATTTGGCTCAAAAAAGGTGATGTCTCCAAGTTTTCAGAGCATGCACAACTGCTGCCAGCTCTAAATCGTGAGTTGGATAACTTTGCTCATGAGATCTCAGCTGTCTTGAAGCATAAGCGATCACTTTTCCTTCTTGCATCAGGACACATCCTAGTCCATTCTTCGATGCATCCGTATAAACGGTATAGTCTTTGCCTGCTTCGGGAACTGCTAAAACTGGGGCAGTGGTTAACCTCTTCTTAAGCTCTTGGAAACTTTCTTCACATTCTTTTGTCCACTTGAACTTTGATTCCTTCTTTAGGAGTTGGGTCATCGGCTTTGCTATCTTGGAGAATCCTTCAATGAATCTCCGATAGTAACCTGCTAAACCCAAGAAACTCTTAATCTCATGAGGCGAAGATGGAGTCTTCCATTCTTGGACTGCTTGCACCTTTGCTGAATCAACTTTGATTCCTTCAGAGGAAATAACATGACCGAGGAAATTTATTTCTCTTAGCCAAAAATCACACTTACTGAATTTGGCATATAATTTCTTGGCTCTCAACTTTTCCAAAACGATTCTAAGATGTTCCTCGTGTTCTAATCCACTTTTTGAATACACGAGAATATCATCAATGAAAACTATGACAAATCTATCCAAAAATTCATGGAAAACACGATTCATGAGATCCATAAATACTGCTGGAGCATTTGTCAATCCAAACGGCATTACTACAAACTCGTAGTGACCGTATCTTGTTTGAAAAGCTGTCT
Organism: Agastache rugosa; assembly: GCA_031470985.1. Lineage (NCBI taxonomy): Eukaryota > Viridiplantae > Streptophyta > Magnoliopsida > Lamiales > Lamiaceae > Agastache > Agastache rugosa. Next base: position 9,877,137 of record CM062604.1, read on the forward strand.
TCGGAATGTCTTCTTGACGAATCTTCAGCTGATGGTAACCAGATCTCAAATCAATCTTGGAGAAGACACTGGCTCCTTTGAGTTGATCGAACAAATCATCTATCCTTGGCAAAGGATATTTGTTCTTCAAAGTCAACTTATTTAGCTCTCGATAATCTATACACATTCTCAGACTACCGTCCTTTTTCTTGACGAACAAGATTGGCGCTCCCCAAGCAAAAACACTAGGTCTAACAAAACATAGGTCAAGCAACTCTTGCAATTGAATTTTCAATTCTTGCAACTCTTTAGGGGCCATCCTGTAGAGTGCCTTTGATATTGGAGCTGAACCAGGCTCAAGATCTATGGTGAACTCCAATTGCCTATCTGGTGGCAATCCTGGCAAAACTTCTGGAAAAACGTCCGTGAACTCTCGGACTACTTTCACATCATCTATGCTTTTCTCTTGATCTTCAGCTTTGGTAAGATAGACTAGATATGCTTGCACATCTTTTGTTCTTAACAATCTTTCTGTTTGCATGACTGAAATGATTGGAACTCTTTTGCTGCTCCGATCAATTCTGAAAAATCGAGTTTCTTCTTTTCCAGGCAGCTGGAAAGAGATTTGCCTTTGCTCGCATTGGATTGATGCAAAATTTTCTGTCAACCAGTCCATTCCCAAAATAATATCTACGTCCCACATTTGAATTAGGTTAAGAGTTTTGGCTGACATCTGAAGAGATTCTAATTCAAACTCTAAATTAGGACATAGATGAGTAATTGTAGTAGATTTACCTACTGGAGTAGTTACTCTTAGATTCTGGCTAGCACGCTCTACGTTAAGACCAAGATTATCTACGCATGCATTTGATATAAATGAATGCGATGCACCGGTATCAAATAAAATTATAACAGGTATACCTTTTAACTGCCCCATACCTGCTAAATTCCTTGGTCTTTAACGCACGGCTTCTGCTCCAGAGCAAAAACTCTCTGAAATTGCTGTTGGGGCTCTCTCTGCGGTTGTTGTCGCTTTTGCTGCTGTTGAGAACGCTGCACTGGACGATTACGCTGCTGCTGCTGGTGCGGAACTACTTCCATTGCCTTCAGATGTGGGGGTTGAAACTGATTAGGCCTTCCTACTCCCGAACTTGGCTGCTTGTTCGGACACTGATAGGAATAATGGCCAACTTGCCCACACGTAAAGCAGCTGTTACTTCCAGCTCTACAGACTCCTTGATGCATTTTATTGCACTTTGGACAAGGAGGGATTACTTGATATCCTTGAGAAGAACTGCCTTGACTAGAAAAAGGCGGTCTAACTTTGCCTGGAATTATCTGAATCTGCTGGTGGTATCCTTGACCTTGCCACGGCTTCTTGTTTGGCTGTGAACCAGCGTTTCACTTTCTCTTTCCCTTCTGAAACTGGCCTTGACTTAAAGGCTGAGGATTTACAACTGCTGGAACTTGAACTTGAAACGATGAAGATCCTGACGATTGGATAGGCTTCTCTGGCTGCATAGCCAATTCCATATCTAAGGCTCGATTCAAAGCCTCTGCATAAGACAAAGCACTCTGACTGGCTAGCACCACTCTGATATCCTGGCGAAGTCCTGCTCGAAAAAGCTCGGACATCTTTTCATCGGTATCAACTTTTTCTGGGGCAAAACGAGCTAGGTCGCAGAACTCTCGATCATACTCCGACACAGTCTTCTTCCCTTGCTTGAGACTAGCAAACTCGTTCTCCTTCTGCTTCCGATAACTTCTTGGGACGTACTTCCCTAAAAGAACATCCTTGAACTGCTCCCACGTGAGATTTTCCAGTTGCTCTGGGGTATACATCTTCTGACGAGCTTCTCACCAATAATCAGAAGATCCTTTAAGCTGGTAGGACATGCAAATGAGTCGCTCTTGATTGCTACAACGAAGAAACCTGAAAATCCTTTCTAACGCTCGAACCCATTCTTCAGCTTCAGCTGGACTTCCTCTTCCATCCAGAGCAGGGGGATTTTGGCGAAGAAAAAGTTCTTCTATCCTTCTTTTAGGCTGAGGAGGTGGAGTGGGTTCTCTTTGCTGATCGTTCTCAACTCTTCCTCTACCTCTTGGCCTACCTCTTGGTGGCATTCTGATTAACAAATTTGGAAATTTAAAAAAAAAATTCTTATTTAAGCTAGATCGAAATTTTTAATTCCAAAGTTAAGAATTGTTTTTAACAAATCTTTAATCAAAAATAACCTTTTCTTTATAAAACTTATCATTATAGAATCATAATCTTAAGCGATCAATAATTCTAATAAATTTAACTTTAAATAAATCAAATCTCAATCTCTCAAAAAAAAATTTTTTTTTTTACACATCTCTAGCACATAACATACTCAACTTCGAAAAATAGAGATGAACTCAGGAAATTTCCAACGGAAATAAGATAAGAAAACATTATCCCGAGGCATGAACTTCAACATAAGCTCTTTCAATGTATAACGAAAATGAAATCAACTCAAGAAAAGAAAAGGCGAACGACGAAAGAAACAAACAACGAACGAAACAAGCAACGAACAAAACGAACAACGGAAGAGAAAATTTTTCCGGCCTGTCCTGCCGGACGGCGGCCGCTGGAAGTCAGCCAGCGCTGGAACCCGGCGACCGCTCCGATTTTCCAGCGACCGCTGGAACTGACTTCCGCGAAATCAGTCCAGCCGGCGTTGGTTTCCAGCCGGCACTGGAATCCGGCTGCTGCCTGTTTCCTTCGATTCTTCGTTTCTTTAGTTCTTCGATGAGCATTTCATCCTTTACCTTTTTATTTTAAGACTATTTTTCATTAATTAATCTTCATCTTACTTCATTTCTTAAACCACTTATAAATAAATTATTCCAACATAAAGAGAAAAAAAAAATCGACAAATTTACTAAGATGACCGCTTTGGCCATTCTTCATCTTATAAACATCGGAAAATTGCCTCACGGAGGGCTTTTACAATCCTAATGGGGAAATTATCTACAACAAAAATTTTCCCTACGCTAGTCGTGATGTCCTAACATCACACAAAAAGCACTAATAGCGGCATGGCATACTAAACCATTACCAGATCATCTAGAAGTCATTTTTATGCATCTAACTACAGCATACAAGCATACAACATAAAGCATAAAAATTATCTCTTGCCCAACATATTACATATTTACAACTACAACCGAAACTCTCCTTCCCAACCTACTGCTCATCCTCACTGGGGTCCTCTTCCTCACTCGGCTCCTCTTCCTTACTCGGCTCCTCTTCCTCACTCTCGCCCTCTGAGCTCTCTGCTGCTCTCTCCTCTCCCTCTAGGGTCAAACGAGATGCATTCGTATAATCCTCTCCCGGCGTCGGCCAAAAGCTAGGCTGGAATCCAAGCTGACTAAACGGAATACGCCAAAGCTGTCCATGTCCCACTGTAGCTTCTGCAGCAGGGTCAGCTTCTTCCTCGTCACTATCGTAGCGGCGTGGTCCCGACGAACTACCCTCGTCCAGCCTTGCAGAGACGGGGTGAGAACGGTAATACGATTCAAGCTCTGAAGAATCAAAAGCTTGAGGGATGTCAATGGAAGGATTAAAAGGAACTAGCTCAGAAGAAGGGTCTGAAACCAAACTGTGCTCCGGAGCAAAGAGCTCAGGAATTAGGGTTAAAGCATTAGGTGGAGGTGATGGAGAAAGATAGCCATTTTGCAAAGGCTGAAAAACAAAAACTCTTGGGTCAAAGCCATAATCAGCTGGCTGTGGATCAATGACAGGCTCAGGCTCAACCGGAGGGATGAGAAAAGGAATAGGATCATCCTGAGGCATATGCTCTACCTGCATGCCATCCTGAGAAACGTGGGACGGCGGATCATACGGACCAGGTGGAGGATATGAATAACACATGAACCGAGAACTAATCTCCGCTATGAATCCTCGACAATCACCAAAAAGATCATCACTCCAAAGCTGCGGCATCATAAACCGAGGTAATAACTAAGCTGTCCATTCGCGCCACGCTTCCGGCAAAAGGGGAATTAAGTGCATAATTCCCTGCACTCCCAATATACCCGTCTCTTGAATGTCCATCCAAACACGATGATAACGCGCCAGAAACTTTGCTTTGGTCTCCCTATAACTCATGCGGATATGATGGAATTCCCTCATCGCTGCTTCGCCACGGGGCGATGCCATCCTATATGAAAGATAAGATTTAACAATTAATCTCACCGGAACGAGATAAAAGCCGCCTCCAAAAACCACAGTCTCCACATACTCAATATCGCTTTCCAACGTTGATACCAGGCTCATGTTACTTTCCAATGACAAAATACCAACTCGCTTGCACAAAATTTCCATCGTCTCGTTTACAACCACCATCACACAAAACAATCTCATTTGAAGCTTAAAACCACAATAACAATATAATAAGTTAAAAACTTTCTAACTTTAGAACTTAAAAACTTTAAAATTTCCTTTTAAAATCTAGAAACTTTTAAATTCATACCTGAATAGCTGGATGAGATGAGACAAGCTGCTGGACTTTTGTTGTTAGAAAAACTCAACTAGTCTAGGAATTCAAACCAGACTAGATTTAAAATAAAGGTTTAGACTCAGAGCAGACAGATAAACAAACAGAGCTGCTCTGATACCACTCTGTCGCAGCCCGACTCAGAATGAAAATGACCGAGCCGGTGGATCCCACGACGTACACAATTTATGATTAACCAAATGACAGATAACGACCCAGTTATCAAACAAAACCAATCAAACAATCAATATCCTCAACAACCAAAATCAGAACGTTGAATAAAGCTTGAAACAATAATTTCAACGAGCATGCTTATCACATGAAAATCAAAACCAATCATGCTCGACAATTTCAAACGATCAATTGGATTTCAACAACAGGCATTTTAAGCCTAACAAGGATTCAGGTACAACCTGAAATCAACAAACAGGTTCATATGACCAGCGAAATCAAGAAAAACAGTTTCAACAAGCAGATTCCAAGATCAAGAAAGCACGATAAAGAGATTTCATGACTTAGAATATTTGAGTAGAATTAGTAGCCAATTTCAAAGAAAGAACAGGCTAGCTTCAAAATATTGACAACCAACTTCAGAGCTTCAGGATATACATTTCGAATTCAGAAGTAAGAACAACACCAAACTTCAAAATAGACATCAAAGTGTTGCAGCGGAAAAACATAGAGAATTATATGTATGCAGACATATAATTCTAATCTGTCCTCTATAATAAAGCTTAAACCAACAAAAGTCCGTCCTGCACACTCCCATCTCCATCTCAGCTAACCTGCACATTTTATAAAACAACATGCAGGGCTGAGTACTACGTACTCAGTGAACACATGCCAAAATAAATTGAAAACATGCTGATTACAGCTATAAATTGAACTTGCCTTTCGAAGCAAAACACAAGTAAACTTTTAAAACCAAACCTGTGCTTGCTCAAATGTTTTCTTTTATTTATAAAAGCATTGATGTCTGCAGACATATATATATTAGTAAGTATGTACCAGATCTATAAACATAAATTTGTGTTGAGAAGTAGGCCTCCTTCTCAAACACTTGTAACCGGCCCACCTTTCGGAAAGCGCACGATTACCAACTAGTGTACACAAATCCTACCTTTGGTAGGACCGAATTCGTCTTCCTTCAGTAGACGGTAACATACCAAAAAGCTTAAAACATTTGGCAAGTCAATTAATTTAAAAACATCACACATATATATAGTATAATCACATTCGTTATTCTTTTTGATTTAGAAAGCCCACCTTTCGAACTTCACTTTATCTTACTCTGCTGGATTCTGACTTCCCGGCTTTATGACTCCACTCGTTCCTTCATTTGAAATTACGCTTATCAAACATCGGAGCGAGAAACAATTGATTGGCGATGAGATACGACATCTCAAACAACTTAATTTCTAATTTACTTCGACTTTCGAGGACTAAACTCGATCCTAAAATTTAAGATTCTAAACACTTCTAAAACTCTAACTTAATTTCTAATTAACTTTCTAAATTAACAACATTAACAATAAACACTTAAACAAATTATCAACATTGCACTTTAATCAAAACTTTCAACTTAAACAATTGCATCATCAAAACAATTCACGTACACGTATAAACATTGAACTTGGAAAAATAGCCGAAAAATAAAAAATCCTTAATACTTGGAAATTAATTTCTGAAAAATTCCACAATACTTAATTTTTATTGTAGAATTCAAATATGTAATTACTTTCTTAATTTAAAATCATATAATACTTTTATTTTCTTTATTATTTTTCGGTATTTTTGAAAATAGAGAATTTATTACCCAAATTCATTCTAATAAATTCCAACATCTTAAATTAAATTATAAACTATATTTATAACTTAATTACTTAATTATGTTGGATAAAAATCAAAACCCTTATAAATATATATTTCGACTTTTGTAAAAATAGGGCATAAATCCTTATTTTTCTCTAATTCATATTACAACATACTTAATTATAATTATAGAGATTAATTATAACATCAATTAATCAATTTAGGCTTTAAATTAATTATTTTTAATTTAATTTAAATCTGAAAATATTAAATATATATATAATTGAGCTCCAAAAATTCTAACAAAATTATCACATGCTTAATTAAACATCATGAGCTCAATTCTATCATCAATTTCATCATTCATAATCAAAATCAAAAAGTCCTAAATCTAAGAACCCTAATTTCGAAAATTAATTAAAATTTAAGCAATTATGATTCAATCAATTAATTCAATACATAATCATACTTATTAACATCATATAAGCTTAATTTAAACATCAATTTAAACATTGAACATAAATTTCAAAAACCCCTAATTTTATTAATTATTTTCGGTTATTCCCAAATAATAAAAAGGGTTATGAATCTTTGATTACTTCCAACATGAAACATGCTTAGAATAATTATCTAAGCTCAATTAATCAATCAATTTAATCATCAAACATCTAAATCAAAAAGCCCTAATTTTTCTCCCAAATTCGAAAAAATCCAAATTAGGGATAGGGTTGAATTAAACATTAATTAATGATAGATATAACATCTTTAGCATGAATTAAACAACATATATCAAAATCATAATCATCTAACATCTTTTCTTAAAAATTTCGAAAATTATAAAATAATAAAAATAGATGATTTGAACTTGATCTTTGAGCTAAGACTTAAAATAACACTAATCTTACCTTGATAATTAATTTGGAGATGATTTGATTTAAAACTTGAGCTCAAAAATCGATCAACAATGGAGGAATATGTGTTGTGTGTATATGCGTGTGTGTGTGCTGTGAAATAGACGAGAGAATGGAGTGAGAGAGATGATAAATGAAGACTTATGCTTAATTGAATTAATCATCTAACACTAAAGTCAAAATTAGCATATTCTAGGTATATGCCTTGCTTAAGTTAATTAAACACTAATTAATTAATATGTTAGACAAAGTCCAATTATGATGTCATGACTTAGGTATTAATTAGGGTTAATTAATTAATTAAATACTTAATTTAATTAATTAATTACTAAACATGCTAATCATAACTTAAATCTTCATTTTTTTAGTTTAGAAAAATTAATTAGGGCATCTCAAACCCTAATGCAAATCTTCGGAAGAAACTACGGAGAAATGAATCGTTTATGCAATAAATAAGACTATTATTTTTAATAATTAATTACTACTAAAAATAAATTAAGAAAATTAAATTCATAATTTTCTCAATTAGAATCAAGCATAAATGCGCACATTGGTAAACATAAATTCTACTTCGTTTCGGTTAAACCGAGATGAAACAAAATAATCAAATTCCACTTTTTCGGCAGAAAAAAAATAGGATTACCGAAGAAAAATTATTAAAAAGGGAATTCTTCTTCTTCTAAATTTTCTTATTTTAATTAAAGAAAAACTAGAATTAATTACGCGAGAAAACGGGGTATTACAGGGATACTATACTCGGAATGTTGGGGAGCCTCGATTGTATGTATTGAGAGTGGAGGAATTGTCTATTCGCTTACAAAGGATTGTATACAAGAGGTGATTATGGAGTTCCTACAATAGTTCTTGAAGCGGTGGCATCGGTAGATTTGTGGATATGGCATGCTTTGTTTTGGTGTCGCTGGAGCAAGCAATGATGTCAATGTTCTTCATGGGTCTCCATTATTTAATCAATTCTTTCAGGAAAATACTCCACCAGTTCAATTCACGGTGAATGGTCGGACGTATAACCATGGATACTATCTGACAGATGGAATCTATCCGACATGGGCTGCATTCGTCAAGAGTTACCCAGCCCCAGGAGATCCGTGTAGACAAAAGTTTGCTCAAAGACAAGAGGATGCAAGAAAAGACATCGAACGGGCATTTGGAGTGCTACAAGCTCGTTGGGCAGTAGTTCGAAATTCCGCGCGATCTTATTACAAAGAGGATATCAACAATATAATGCTCACATATATGTATTATTTTGCACAACATGATCATTAATGATGAGGGTGAAGAAGCGGTCAACTGGACTGAAGAAGATGCAACTCCTCAACCAATACCAATGGGTACTAATAATCTCGAAGCATTTGAAATTTATCTCAAGAATCACAACGATTTAACAAATAAAGAAGCCCATCTCCAACTTCAACATGATTTGACACAACATATTTGGGCACAATCCAATGCCGATGATCATAATTAAGTAATATTTTAGTTTTCATTATTAATGTTTATGTACTTTCAATTATTGTAATTTCAATTTTAGTAATGTAATATCAATTTTAGTAATGTAATTTTAATTTTAGCACTGTAATTTTAATTATTATTTATAATTGTAATGTCGTTTTATTTTATTATATTAAATCATTAAATATAAAATTTTAAATAAAATATATAATCAAAATATGTAAATAATATATAAACAATAATGCAAATAAAATTAATTGGAGAAATATATGTATAGATATATAAAGGTAGTGTGTGTTATAGTAGGACCCTTTAAATAGTAGAAATTGGTTTCATTGTTGGAGAAGGTGTTAGATAAAAAAGTAGGTAGGTTCCAAAAGCTGACGTGGCGCTGATTTGACGGTTTGGAAGCTGAAACTGGTTTCTTACCATTGGAGGCACCCCATGTTCTTTATTCAAATCCTAGGTGTTATAAATTATGAAATACGGGAGCTGTGTATTGTAAATTATTAGATTATTTAAAATAGTTGGCTACAAGTTAGTTGCTGAGTCAACTTTCTGTTAAGCAGTAGGAAAGTTCTAGATTAGATTAGTTTCGTTTCCTTTGTATAAATGTATAGTTACATGCTCTGTTGATTTCACTTTTGAAAAATAGAAAATATCTTCTTTCTTCTCTTTCTACTCTCTCTCTATAACTGCTTTAACAATTTCAACATAAATTATGAGAATTGATTACTTATGATTATAAGCAAGAGTTTGAAATTCAATACACAATTTCTTGTTTACAAACTAAAGAAAGCATAACTATAATTTTGGATCGTTGAATGGGCTTGAATTCATTATATGAAATTTACCTTTGAATTGATAGGAAAGAAGTTTGTTGATGAGAGCTGGAAACTGAGAGTGGAAACTCGGCATATACAAATTTTTGAAAAATAAAGAACTTTGATTTGATGATATTATAGAGTTCAAATCTCTGGAGAATGAATTGCTGATTGTCACAGCCCGACCCCGATATCAGATGTGAAGGCCAGTAGGTCCCACGACTTACACAATTTATGATTAACAAAGGGAATTTAATAGTGTAGTATCCCGTCTTTCTCGAGTAATTAAAATAATTAATCTAATGAGAAAGACAAGAATTTTAGTAAAATGAGTTTTTATTAATTTCTATCGTCTCGGTTAATCCGAAACGAAGAAGTTTTTACATTTATCAATAGATGATAAATGTTTAGTCATAAATTGACTAAAAGAATAATTTAATTTAATTACGTAAAATTTTACGTAATTTATCGCTTAAAATTTTAGTTTCGGTCGATTTGAAAATGTTTCGAATCTCCGATTCTTTCTGTGAGATTTTTATCTAAGGTTCGTTAAACCTTAATCTTAATTTCTGTGTTGAGAAATTAGAGAGTTATTAGAAGATTAATTAGTTATTAATTAATTAAATTAATAACTAACTAAATAATTAAACCTAAACTTAGCAATTAAGTAACAATTTAATATTAAACCTAGTATAGTCTACCTATGTAGGAAATACATGCATATATCTCACTCTCTCTCACCCCAAACCTCACGTAGCTCTCTCTCTATCCATCTCTCTCTCGATTTTTCACTCTCAAACACACACACTCCATTGTTGTTCATCTCAAGATCCAAGAATCAAGAACAAGTCCTAACTAATCATCTCCAATCCATTAAAGTGAGAATATATTCTTATTCCTTCAATTTCTAATTTTCCTTTTCAAGTTAAAATCATCCTTCATATATATATATAGGATCGATTATTTTGGAAAAAAAAAATTGATGAAGTGATTGGATGATGTTTATGTATTAGTATGATGCTTATATTATGATTATATGATGATTTATGTGATTAAAGCATGAGAATCAAAACCCTAACCCTAAGTTCTTTATTTTCGAAAATTTTGAAGGAAATGGCAAATTTTGATTCATGCATTGAATGATGTTGTGATCTTCATGAATTATGCTTAGAATATAATTATAAGACCAAATATGTGATTAGATTTAAATAAGGGAAACCCTAGATCATAATTAAGAATTTTCGAAAATGAGAAGAAAATGGGAAATGATTAATGCATGAATTATATGATTAATTTGATGTTAATTGTGAGCTTAGTTAAGAATTCTAAGAATATTTCATGTTGAAAGTAAGCATGAATTCCCAACCTATCTCATTTTATTAATTAATGTCGAAAATTAGGGTTTGAAATTAGGGTTTTGATATATTGATAAAGTATGATGTAATTGATGATTAAATTGATGATGGATGATGTTAATGAAATAAGTTTAATCAATAGATAATCAAATGTAAGCATGAGAACCCTAGAAACCCTAGAAATATTAAAATTAGGGTTCTTAAATTAGAGTTTATAGTTTAATGGTTGATTGAATGAAATTGATTGAATAATTAAGCTTAAAATATTTAATTAAGTATATTAGAAATGAAAAAGAAGAGAAAAGAATTCTAGAAATCCTAATTTTAAAAATACCGAAAATTTAATAAATAATTATTTGATTTTTATTAATAAACTAATTGCATTTATGAACTTATTAATAAAAATTAAGTGTTATATGAATTTTTGGAAATTTAATTCAAAGTAATAAAGATTTTCTATTTTTGGGTGATTTTCCCGATTTGGGAGTTTATATGTTTAATTGAGTTAATGTGTGTATTTAAAGTATAATTAAGGTTGTTATGATGAAATAAGTGTGTGGAATTAATTTGAGAATTTTCTGAATTCGTTAGACGGATTAAAATCGATTTAGTAAGTTATGATGAATAGTAAATTATAAATGTGGATATTATATGAGATTTGATTGAGATCTGATGCTTAATGAGGAATTAAGATAGATTAAGATAGATTAAGAGTGTTTTAGAAATTAAGATAGAATTTCTCGAGGTTCGTCGAGTTTCGGCGTAGTAATTCGAATCGAATTACGTTAGGTTTATCGAAGTAGTTATTCGATAAAAGATTTACGTTCTAAAATTCGTTATTCGCTTTCGATTAAAGGAGCAAGCGGGAGCGGGAGCAGAAACGTGAAGTAAAAGGGCTACAAGCGCTAGAGTTTAAAGTTTAAAGCTTAAGTTTATCAGGTGGGCTTTCTAAACTGAAAAATGTGCCAAGCATGATATATTATGATTTTAAAGTTTTGATACTTGCCAAAATTATTTTTTTAATGATAAGTATGTTACCATCTACTTCAGAAAGACGAATTCGGTTTTTCACGCAAGGTGAAATCTGTGTACACATTGGTAATCATGCGCATTTCTTTGATAGACCGGTTATTCGTAACCGTGAGTCTTTCGTTAATATGCTGATTACATGTCACAGCCCCAAATCCCGAAGGACGGCTAAGCCGGGGTGTGACTAGGGGTTGGAATTAAGAAGCGGGGAAGAAAGGGGATTAATGAATAAATGAGGGATAAATCTCGAATCATCAAGGAAATACATAGAAGTGAACTTTGATTATATAACGCGAGACAATCTCGAAGGATTTCTCAAATATAACTAACAAGTCGTTTCAAGTTTCAAGTACAAAATACTTAAACAAAAAGTGTTATAACATATTAGAGTGTTTGCAGCGGAAAAAGAACGTAGATTGACTCCACATATGAAGATGTGAAATCGAGGCTCGACTAGCTTTATTAAGGATTTACAACCACGTACTCAACTCCCGCCGTCACCCGTCACTCAACCTGCATATTTAAAAACATATACAGGGCTAAGTACAAAGTACTTAGTGAACACATGCCAAAAACATATAATAGATTTAATGGATTTATCAGGCATTTCAACAGTAACACAACGGGGTTTTTCATTAAAGGCCCGTGCTTACTAAAATTTCTTTTCATAATTGCTTGCAAGCATTTTCTTACTTTTAATTCAATATGACCAAATCTGAATAACGCCGGGGAAGAATGCACTCTTCCGCGGTCGCTTCTCACCGTGGCTGGCTACTCCTCAACAGAGTACCACACACTCCGGCTACCGTGTACACTAATTCTGGAAAGCACCCTCTTGGCTAACTCAGAATCCGATCGATTACTAGTTGGCGAACCAACTCAGATAGGCATAATAGAACTCACAAAACAAATTCTTTTATGCCAAGACAATCACTTTAAAACATGCTTTTTAAAGTGATAAGAAAAACAGAAGCTCGAGTTATTCAGTAAACTGAATATTCACATTTTATTTGTATAATAGAAAAGCCCACATTTTATTTGTATAATAGAAAAGCCCACATTTTATTTGTATAATAGAAAAGCCCACAAGTTTAGAAAAGCCCACCTTAATGGTTTACAGAACGGAAACCCAGCTTCAATCTTCCGTCCTTTCTTCTATGTATGATGTCCTCCTTTAATCGTAAATAATCAAATCTTAGAAAAAGATCGAGAGGGAATCCATACGATAACAGACTTGATAACTTGATTAATCTTTAATATATACTTTTGAGTTTACGAAAGAAACAACTGAAAACAAGTTGATCATAAATCAGCTGGATAAAACAAAAATCTGGAAAATCAAGCTATTTGGAAAAAGCTGAGTTATTTGGAAAACGAGAATGAGCCGGAAAACCGAGCTGGCTAGAAAAGCCGAGGCTGAAAACAGCTAAGAGTGGAAAACAGAAAAATGGGACAAATGAGTTAATTTGGGTAAATCAATTGAGGTCGGGTAAATCAATGATCAATTGGTAATTCAGATCGGTCAATTAGGTAATTCCAATGGCCAGGTCCAATGAGTTAATCCAGTGGAGTCCAGTAGGTAATTCAGTGGTCCAATTTGGGTTAATCAGTGAGTCAGGTAATTCAGTGAGGTCGGGGTAATTCAATTGGCCAGGTCAGGGTTAATCAAATCCAGGTCCAGCTGAGTTAATCCAGCTGGCTGGATCCAGCTGACTTAATCCAGGAATTAAACTCTCAATTTCAAAACTTGGTATTAAAATTCTGAAAAATTCTACGTCACTTAATTTTTAACGTAGATTCCAATTCTATCATTATCTTCTTCATTAAAAATCAAATACATGGCTTTATTGTACATATATTTTTCGGTCCTTTTGATAAATTAAGAATTAAAAATCCAAATTCATTCAATAAATAAAATATTTTTAGAAAAAAATCCCAAATAATTATCACATGCTTATATCATCACATAGAAGCATAATCTATAAACAATTTATCAAGAATCAAAGCTAAAATCAAAAGCCTAACATTTCTAGGATTTTCGGTCCTTTTTATTTATTTTTTTTTTAAACTTGGTTTCAAACTTGATTTCTTTATTAAAAACATTACTAAGCATCATATAAACATTAATCAAAAGCTAGAACAACAATCCAACCATCCTTCAAAAATTTCGAAAATTTAAAGATGGAAAGAATGAAATTTTGTTTGGTTGGGAATGAAGAAGAAGCTCCTACCTTGTCAAAATCGAACTCGGATCGAAAATCGGACGGTAGACGAAAGAGTGATCAAAACTTGAAGCTTGAAGAAATGAAGAAATGAAAGCTTATGGTGTTTGCTGCTATGGGGAAATGGGACGGCAGATGGGGGGTGAATGAGAGAGAGAAAGAGATATTTAAAGGTAATATTAGGATAGACTTTATCTAGATGTTAAATTAAATTTTTTTTAAACCGTAAATTAAAACGAGCAATGAAATTCTTAGACGACAATATTTTTGACGAAAATGGTCGAGACCATTGAATCCGAAATATTTTAATTTGTCGGAAATGTCGGTTCGTTTTTCGAAAATAAGAAACAGTCGAGACGCGACGGGTCGATAAAAATATCCGAAAATGACAAAAACTGACTTTTTGGAAAAAGATTCGTATCGAGAAATAAGTGAATGGAAATGCAGACGCTGCTCAATTCCGAGGTCTCGAACGAAAAATTAATCAGGCGCCGAAACCATAATCCTGTATCCGGTTACTCGATTTCTGAAATAAATTTTTAGAAACGGATCGCGCCATAAATCTTATAATTGAAAATTAGCAATTAAGAAATGCAAAACTTTAATAATTAATAAAATTTTAATTATAACGAGATAATAAAACCCGGGGTATTACATTCTACCCCTCTAACAAGAAATTTCGTCCCGAAATTTGCATACCTTCTTCAAAAAGCTCAGGGTATTTTTCCAGCATCTTTTCTTCTAGTTCCCACGTAGCTTCTTCTTGCCCGTGGTGATTCCATAAAACTTTTACAAGCGGTATCGTCTTGGTTCGGAGTTCTTGTACCTTTCGGTCCAAGATAGCTTGCGGTCTTTCTTCATAGCTCAAATCCGGACTAAGAACAATGTCTTGCTGGTGAACCACGTGTTTAGGATCGAACACATATTTTCTTAATTGAGAGACATGGAAAACATTATGAACACTCCCTAGACTTGGCGGTAAAGCCAATCTATAAGCAACGAGTCCTATCTTTTCCAAAATCTCAAAAGGTCCAATAAATCTGGGTCTAAGCTTACCCTTCACGCCAAACCTAATAATTCCCTTAGACGGAGAAACCTTGAGGAAAACCTTATCCCCAATTTCGAATGATAACTCAGATCGGCGTACGTCGGCATAAGATTTCTGTCGACTTTGGGCTTCCTTTATTCTCAGTCGGATCTGTCGAATGATCTCTATCATTTCACCAACTGAATCTGGCCCTAGATTTTTCCTTTCACCTACTTCATCCCAATAAAGCGGTGATCTACATTTCTTTCCATACAATGCTTCATATGGAGCCATGCCTATTGTTGCTTGATAACTGTTATTATAAGCAAATTCTATTAGTGGCAAAACATTTTCCCAGCTCCCACCTTGATCCAACACCACGAGTTCTCAACATGTCTTCTAGTGTTTGGATTGTTCTTTCGAGCCCGACCGTCCGTTTGAGGGTGAAAAGGCGTGGCCGAAATTGAGTTTGGTACCCAATTCTTTTTGCAAGCTGATCCAAAATCTTGAGGTGAATTTTGAATCTCTATCTGATGTTATCGACGTTGGTACTCCGTGCAGACGTACGATCTCACGGACATATAATTGGGCTAATTTCTCCGATCCATAGGTAATCGGAATTGGTATAAAATGAGCTGACTTTGTGAGACGGTCTACTACAACCCATATTGCAGTGTTTCCTCTTTTTGACTTCGGCAGACCGGTCACAAAATCCATTGTTATACCTTCCCACTTCCATGTTGGAATATCCAACGGTTGCAACTTTCCATAAGGTCGTTGGTGTAAGGCTTTTACTTGCTGACAAGCCAGACATCGTTCAACGAAGGAGGCTACATCTCGCTTTAAGCCGTCCCACCAGAACTTTCTCTTTAAGTCCTGATACATCTTCGTACTTCCCGGATGAGCAGTGTAAGGTGTATCATGAGATTCACTCATGATGTCATTTTTCAGTTCGTCATCATGAGGAATACAAAGTCTTCCATCGAACTCGATTGCATTATCTCGTTGCTTCGCAGTAAGCTGCTAGGGTTACACGATCTCACCTTCGACGTAGTTTCTCAAACACCTCATCTTTCCTACGAGCACTTATTATTCTTTCTCGCAAGTACCGGTATAGCCACTAGGGTTGCAACACGACTAGTTATTGTTTCTGGTGAATTGATCACCTCCAAACTC
The DNA here is from genome assembly GCA_031470985.1 of Agastache rugosa. Classification (NCBI taxonomy): domain Eukaryota; kingdom Viridiplantae; phylum Streptophyta; class Magnoliopsida; order Lamiales; family Lamiaceae; genus Agastache; species Agastache rugosa. Next base: position 9,893,465 of record CM062604.1, read on the forward strand.
ATTCTCTCAAAGTCTTGAATGAGTTCTCCTTCTTCGGTAAGGAAACAAGCTAAGTGTGTTGGAGTCTTGCGACTCAAAGCATCTGCTACAACATTAGCTTTGCCTGGATGGTAATTGATACCACAGTCATAATCCTTTACTAATTCGAGCCATCTTCTTTGTCTCATATTCAATTCTTTTTGCTCGAAAAAGTATTTTAGACTCTTATGATCCGTAAAAATCTCAACCCTAACTCCATATAGGTGATGTCTCCAGATTTTTAACGAATGCACAACGGTGCTAATTCCAGATCATGTGTGGGGTAATTGACTTCATGTGGCCTAAGTTGTCGTGATGCATAGGCTATCACCTTTCCATCTTGCATCAGCACACAACCTAGTCCATTTTTAGAAGCATCTGTATACACCACATATTCTTTATTTGCTTACAGGAGAGCCAAAGCTCGGTGCCGTAGTCAACTTGTCTTTTAGTTCCTGGAAATTTGCCTCACACTCATCCGTCCACTTATATTTGATTCCTTTCTTGAGTAATTGTGTCATAGGTCTAGCTATCTTAGAAAATCCTTCAATGAATCTTCTATAGTATCCGGCTAGACCTAAAAAGCTTCTAATCTCATTAGGGTTGGTTGGTGACTTCCAGTCACGTACCGCTTCCACTTTAGCAGGGTCCACCTTGATACCTCCTGCTGACACAATGTGCCCAAGAAACATCACTTCACTCAGCCAAAACTCGCACTTACTGAACTTGGCATATAGTTTCTCAGTTCTCAAAGTTTCCAACACTATTCTCAAGTGTTCTTCGTGCTCTTTCTCATTTTTGGAATAAATGAGAATATCGTCAATAAATACTAAGACGAACTTGTCTAAGTATGGGTGAAAAACTCTATTCATGAGATCCATGAATACTGCAGGAGCATTAGTCAATCCGAATGGCATAACTAAGAACTCGTAGTGGCCATATCGTGTTCGGAAAGCCGTCTTGGGTATATCTTCTGGTTTGATTTTCAATTGATGATACCCGGACCTAAGGTCTATTTTTGAAAACACACATGCTCCCTTGAGTTGATCAAACAGGTCATCTATCCTTGGCAAAGGATATTTATTCTTGAGAGTTATCTTGTTCAACTCTCGATAATCTATGCACATCCTCATTGTGCCGTCCTTTTTCTTTACAAATAGAACAGGTGCTCCCCATGGTGAAACACTTGGTCTAATAAAACCAAGATCCAACAACTCTTGTAGTTGTATCTTGAGTTCTTGTAATTCCTTCGGTGCCATTCTGTATGGTGCTTTCGACAACGGGTGACCGGGCTCCGTGTCAATGTTGAAGTCCACTTGTCGATTTTGTGGCAGTCCTGGTAGTATTTCTGGAAATACGTCCTCGAATTCTCTGACGATCGCCACATCTCCTATGGTCTTTTCGACTCCGGCTTCCCCGTTCAGGTAAACAAGGAAAGCCTGACAGTCTTTCTTTTTCATCATCTTCTTAGCTTGAAGGGCAGAGATAACTGGCACTCTCCTACCCATTGTAATTCCGTGAAATTCTGTGGGCTCTTCTCCGGGTAATTGAAAAGAAATTTTTCTCTCATTACAGAGAATCGTAGCATAGTTCTCAGCTAACCAATCCATTCCTAGGATTATATCTACGTCCCGCATTACCATGACATTCAAATTGTTAGCTATAACCTTAAAAGTTCCTAGTTCCAATTCTAGGTTAGAGCAAACAAGTGAAGTGGTTGTGATCTCTCCGGATGGTGTAGTTACTCTCATTTTATGACTAGCTCGTTCTGGTATGATATCTAAATTATCAACACAAGAACTAGAAATAAAAGAGTGTGATGCCCCGGTATCGAACAAAATAATTACGGGAAAGTTAAGAAGTTTGCCCATACCTGCCAAATTTCCTTTGTTCTTAATTGGCGGCTTTTGTTCGATGGCAAAGGCCCTAGCATTCCGTTGTTGTGGCTGTTGTTGAGGTTGCGGCTGCACCTGTATAGCCCTCAGAGGTTGGGGTTGACCATATTGGTTCGGCCTAAGTGCTTGGGGTGGTCTCGGGCACTCTCTCTTCATGTGACCCTTTTGGCCGCAGTTAAAACAGTTTTCGGTGCCCACGACGGACGCCGAAATGTACCCTATTACACTTACGGCAAGTAGGGATTACAACCTTTCACGACCGTTGCCTCCTTGATTCGGAGCATTTTGCCGCCCTTGCCATTGCCACGTTGGTTGTTTCCTTGCCATGGCCTCTTGCCAAGGTTGTTATTGTTACGATTGCTATTCGATTAAGTTGTTGAAAGCCACGTTGATTACCACCACGATTACCACGACGGTTGTTGTGTTGATAGTAACCACTTTGTTATTTCCGCCTTCCCATTTTCTCTTGCCCTTGTAGTTATTGTTGAAATGGTTCTGAGTCTGAGCTTGAGCTTGTACCGGTACGTATACTGGAGCTCGTCTTTCTTCCGGCATTACTGCCTCCATCTCTAGAGCTCTCTCTAGTGACTCAGTGTAGCTCAGCCCTCCATGACTAGCTAACGACACTCCAATCTCGTGTCTTAGTCCGAACGGAACTTCTTTGCCATTTTCTCATCCGTATCAACTTGATCCGGTGCATATCTTGCCAATTCACAGAATATTCCATCATATTCCGTCACAGACATCTTTCCTTGTTTCAAATTATAGAACTCAGATTCCTTCTTTGCTCTATAAGTCTTTGGCACGTATTTGTCAAACAGTGCCTCTTTGAATTCATTCCGGGTATCTTTGAGCCGGATCTTTCCTGCGGAATGATTTTCTTGCGAGCCTCCCACCGAAGTCGGCGGGTCCAATGAGTTGAAAGGCTATGCAAGAAAGACGCTCCTCATCAGTACATCTGAGAAGCTGGAAAATTCTTTCAATAGCTCTTACCCAAAGCTCCGCATCGCTCGGGTTTCCAGATCCATTGAAAGTAGGTGGATTTCTTTTGAGGAATAGATCCTCGATATCACGGCGATGTGGTGGTGGAGGTGGAGGTGGTGGTGGGGCTTCCTGACGCTCCTGATCTTCTCTTCGAGGTCTACCCCTACCCCTACCTCTTCCTCTACCTCTCCCACGTCCTCTTCTTCCTCCTTCATTTTCAGCTTCCATTTTGAAGATATTCTGAGATTTAGAAAGAAACTTATTAGAACATAACTTATCAAACTGGCATACTCGATGACAACTTTAAACAGATTGGCAATCACTACTTGAACAAAGATAAATGGATTTCGATTGTACAACTTCTCAAGTTGACAAACATAAAAACAGAACATAAGAAGATTGCAACATAAGAGTAAAAGCCCTCACATGGGGTCATATATATATATTAGAATAACCAAAATTTTGCCTCCACGAGGTCTTACATCCAAAAGATCTAGACTTTATCTCGTCCAGACTAGGCTATCTGCCTATCTATAATATGCTTCTAGAAATTTAAAAGACGGAATGCTTTAACAAAATGCAATGCCGTTAACAACAGGGAAAAATGCTAGACTCGGGATTATATTTACATTAACTCCCGACTATTTACACCAAAAGAAGTCTAACACATTCCAGATCTATTTACAAAAGCAAAAACTAATTCCCACAGCTAACTGGCCCTAGACGGGTCCATGTCTGACTCTCGGAGACGCTGCTGTACTCTCCTCACTGCCCTCAGCGGGCTCCAACCACCAAGGAAACTCCTCAGGGTCCTCTTCCTCCTCTAACTCTACGCCGAAAACTGCTCCCAAGGTCCCTTCGACCTCGGCATCGGGCAGGTGCTGATCCGGTATTGCCAGCTCTGCTACTCCCTGGTGTGGCTCGGCCGGTGCTAGCTGCTCGGGCCCCAAGTACAACTCTGGTGCTGCCATCTCCTCAGCAAGGCTAGCCCAGTCGACAGTAGCCATCGGCTCGTCTAAAAAGACAGGGTATGGGAGCTCAGTAAGGTCCACTGCAGTTAAGGGCTGGGTTAGGTGTGCAGGGTACGAGGAGGTGATATCTTCAAGAAATCCATAGTCAAGTGGGACCGCAGAAGGTCCAGCTGCAAACTCGTCGGCCTGTCTAACCCCAAGAAAGGGTAGGTCAGTAGTCGACCCTGCCTCCTCTGGTAGAACTCCAGGAAGAAAGTCAGTCACCGGTACTAGGTCATTCAGTCGACGGTACGAAGCGTGCTCCTCAAATTCAACTCTTGGACAACTACCCACTGTGACAAACTGTCTCAACAAAGCGGATGCAAACAGACAAAAGTCACCTGTAGGTTCCGTGTTAGCCCCCACCAAGACAAGGAAAAACCATGACTGTTTTTGCGCCCATCCCTTCCATTTCTGGGGCATCATGGCGATACAGTCCACCATAGCTTGTCTATCGTTCACTCCAAGTTGCTTAACAGGTTTCCAGTAGTGTAGAAAGTCTATAACATACTGTCCAAAGTCACAACCCGAGCGTGGGATGAAGTCATGGTACAGCCTTAATAGTACCTCAGGCCTAACGGGAGGCTTGAACCGATTCTTTGAAGAAGCTCGAGAAGCACTCCGTACTCATCCTAAGAGAAGAATTTGCCAAAACACAAATCAGTAACTGGTAGGATAAAAACTAACACAACTTAAGGGATTCTTAAAGCACTTAAAGAATAAACTGTGTATTAAACAAAAACAACTTAAGCAATAAATAGCACCACTTAACTTAAGCACTTAGCAATTATCTCAAAATTGCATATAAATCCAAAAATAAAAAAAATTCCCAAATTTTATAACTCTATACTTAGAGGTTTCTTAACTCTAATAAAGGAAGAACTCAACTAAACTTTACTTAGCTAGATTCGACCAGCAAAATCTAAACGGTTCTCTATAATGGAAAGCAAAGTCAACTTGAAGTTCCGTCGAATAATGAACTTCAATGAAGATGACTGTGCTCATATCACTTATACGCAAGTGACATTCGTTCTCTTTTGCTTTCGTTTCTCTTTACTTCTTCATTTCTTCGTTGATTGAGTTCTTCTTTATTGCTTTGAAACCAACACTTCTTAAAAGTCTAAGTTCTCAAAAATCGGGAAAATGCCTTAGAAAAATTCTTCTAAGTTCTCAATCCGACATGCTCTTGAAAACGGAAACTATAAATCATATAATTCCAAGGAGATAAATTCTAGCATTAAATTCAAGCTTAGAATAATATTTAAAACATATTTTCAAGATGTTTTTATACTTTTGCAAAGAACGAGAACTTTTAAAATTTCTTACCTTATTATTGGTTGAGCCGGCGTAACGGGGTGTTGAGTTCGTGACTAGTTTCTCAAGTTTAGTGGTTCGAACTAAACTTTTACTCAAAAGAAGACTCAGGCTCAGAGCAAACGAAACGCTCTGATACCACTCTGTCACAGCCCCAAATCCCGAAGGACGGCTAAGCCGGGGTGTGACTAGGGGTTGGAATTAAGAAGCGGGGAAGAAAGGGGATTAATGAATAAATGAGGGATAAATCTCGAATCATCAAGGAAATACATAGAAGTGAACTTTGATTATATAACGCGAGACAATCTCGAAGGATTTCTCAAATATAACTAACAAGTCGTTTCAAGTTTCAAGTACAAAATACTTAAACAAAAAGTGTTATAACATATTAGAGTGTTTGCAGCGGAAAAAGAACGTAGATTGACTCCACATATGAAGATGTGAAATCGAGGCTCGACTAGCTTTATTAAGGATTTACAACCACGTACTCAACTCCCGCCGTCACCCGTCACTCATACTGCATATTTAAAAACATATACAGGGCTAAGTACAAAGTACTTAGTGAACACATGCCAAAAACATATAATAGATTTAATGGATTTATCAGGCATTTCAACAGTAACACAACGGGGTTTTTCATTAAAGGCCCGTGCTTACTAAAATTTCTTTTCATAATTGCTTGCAAGCATTTTCTTACTTTTAATTCAATATGACCAAATCTGAATAACGCCGGGGAAGAATGCACTCTTCCGCGGTCGCTTCTCACCGTGGTGGCTACTCCTCAGCAGTACCACACACTCCGGCTACCGTGTACACTAATTACGAAAGCACCCTCTTGGCTAACTCAGAATCCGATCGATTACTAGTTGGCGAACCAACTCAGATAGGCATAATAGAACTCACAAAACAAATTCTTTTATGCCAAGACAATCACTTTAAAACATGCTTTTTAAAGTGATAAGAAAAACAGAAGCTCGAGTTATTCAGTAAACTGAATATTCACATTTTATTTGTATAATAGAAAAGCCCACATTTTATTTGTATAATAGAAAAGCCCACATTTTATTTGTATAATAGAAAAGCCCACAAGTTTAGAAAAGCCCACCTTAATGGTTTACAGAACGGAAACCCAGCTTCAATCTTCCGTCCTTTCTTCTATGTATGATGTCCTCCTTTAATCGTAAATAATCAAATCTTAGAAAAAGATCGAGAGGGAAATCCATACGATAACGGACTTGATAACTTGATTAATCTTTAATATATACTTTTGAGTTTACGAAAGAAACAGCGAAAACAAGTTGATCATAAATCAATTTGGATAAAACAAGCTGTCTGGAAAATCAAGCTAGCTGGAAAAACTGAGTTATTTGGAAAACTGAAATGGAAAAGCCGAAATGGCCGGAAAACCGAGCTAGAGCCAGTGGAAAACAGTAGCTAGAAAATGAGCATTGGAAAACATTGGACCAATGAGTTAATCCAATTGGCGGTTCATGGGTAAATCCAGTGGCCAGGTCCACTGGGTAAATCCAATTGATCGAGTCCAGTGGGTAATTCCAATTGGCCCAGGTCCAGGTAATTCCAGTGGCCAATCAGGGTTAATCCAGTGATCAGTGGGTAATTCCAATGGCCAGGTCCAATGGGTTAATCCGGCCAATCAGTAGGTAATTCAGTGCCCAGGTCCAATGGGTAATTCAGTGGCCAGGTCATTGGGTTAATCCAGTGGCCCAGGTCCATTGAGTTAATCCATTGGATCAGTGACTTAATCCAGGAATTAAACTCTCAATTTCAAAACTTGGTATTAAAATTCTGAAAAATTCTACGTCACTTAATTTTTAACGTAGATTCCAATTCTATCATTATCTTCTTCATTAAAAATCAAATACATGGCTTTATTGTACATATATTTTTCGGTCCTTTTGATAAATTAAGAATTAAAAATCCAAATTCATTCAATAAATAAAATATTTTTAGAAAAAAATCCCAAATAATTATCACATGCTTATATCATCACATAGAAGCATAATCTATAAACAATTTATCAAGAATCAAAGCTAAAATCAAAAGCCTAACATTTCTAGGATTTTCGGTCCTTTTTATTTATTTTTTTTAAACTTGGTTTCAAACTTGATTCCTTTATTAAAAACATTACTAAGCATCATATAAACATTAATCAAAAGCTAGAACAACAATCCAACCATCCTTCAAAAATTTCGAAAATTTAAAGATGGAAAGAATGAAATTTTGTTTGGTTGGGAATGAAGAAGAAGCTCCTACCTTGTCAAAATCGAACTCGGATCGGAAATCGGACGGTAGACGAAAGAGTGATCAAAACTTGAAGCTTGAAGAAATGAAGAAATGAAAGCTTATGGTGTTTGCTGCTATGGGGAAATGGGACGGCAGATGGGGGGTGAATGAGAGAGAGAAAGAGATATTTAAAGGTAATATTAGGATAGACTTTATCTAGATGTTAAATTAAATTTTTTTTAAACCGTAAATTAAAACGAGCAATGAAATTCTTAGACGACAATATTTTTGACGAAAATGGTCGAGACCATTGAATCCGAAATATTTTAATTTGTCGGAAATGTCGGTTCGTTTTTCGAAAATAAGAAACAGTCGAGACGCGACGGGTCGATAAAAATATCCGAAAATGACAAAAACTGACTTTTTGGAAAAAGATTCGTATCGAGAAATAAGTGAATGGAAATGCGGCACGCTCAATTCCGAGGTCTCGAACGAAAAATTAATCAGGCGCCGAAACCATAATCCTGTATCCGGTTACTCGATTTCTGAAATAAATTTTTAGAAACGGATCGCGCCATAAATCTTATAATTGAAAATTAGCAATTAAGAAATGCAAAACTTTAATAATTAATAAAATTTTAATTATAACGAGATAATAAAACCCGGGGTATTACATTACAAGTGATTGAGAAAGAGGCCTCTTTCTCATCACCATTATTTATTTGTAGATATGGTTCATACTGTTATAAATGTCTGCAGACAAATAAAATTTTGAGAAAAGAAAGTATTTTTAACATTTTACGAGTTGTTTTCAGAAAATCCTCGTATTATGTTTTCTGGCAAGTTTTCATATATAGCTGTATTCAGCAAAGTTTTCAAATGTTTTCGGCATGTGTTCACTGAGTACGTAGTACTCAGCCCTGCATGTTATTTCTAAAACGTGCAGGTTAGCAGGAATGTAGATGACGAGGCTGGATGGATGTTGGTTGTTGTTGTTATTATTTTGAAAAATAAAGAGCCTAGATTATATGTCGTCATACATAGTCTTTCGTATTCCGCTGCCATGTTAAGATGATTTTATTAAATTATGATGAAGTTGTTTAAATCCTAGAGTCGATCTATGTTTTGATAGTCGAACTCTTTTTGTCACAGTTTGCGTAAAACTTAGTCTTGATATGTATTTAATAAAATCTCTATTCTATGAAGCTTTGTCGAACTCGAAACATTTTTCTTTATCTTGTTTTCTTGATCCTCAAGTCATTATGTCATCTTCTTGATCAATTGTCGATTATTTGGTTGATCAGGTCTTTTGATTCCGAGTGATTCAAGTTATGTCTATTGATATGTATGTCATATTGATTTCAGTTGATCGTCTCGAGTCATATATGTCGTATTATTCTAAAATGATGAGTTGTTAAGTATGGTTATTCTTTTGAACGATAGCCGGGTCGCTATCTTAAATTCCTTTGTTAATCATAAATTGTGTAAGTCGTGGAACCTACCGGCCTTGACATCTAATATCAAGGTTCGGGCTGCGACAAATAGCGACCCAGCTATTGTTGAAAATAACAAATGATGTTCATACTCAACAATTCATCGATTTTAGAATAAATACGACATGCATGATTCGAGATCAACAAAACAATCAACTGATTTCAATAATGACATGCATATCGATAAATATAACTCAAATCAGCTCGAATCAAAAGACCTGATCAACCAAATAATCATTAATGACTAAGTATACATTAAGTTAAAAATAAATAGACTTGATCAACCAAATAATCGATATTGATCACAAGAGTGACAAGCTGAATTGAGGATCAAGAAAGCACGATAAAGAAGACTGTTTCAAGTTCGACAAAGCTTCATGGAAACAAAGATTGACTTATATAATATATCAACGCTGAGTTCCAAAAGAAAACTTGAAAAGAAGAGTTCAACTTTTAGATCATAGTTCGACTCTGGGATTTCAACGACTTCAACATAATTCGATTCTAGAATTCAAAATTCAAAACATCATTTATAGAATATCAAAACATCATAACATAGCAGCGGAATACGAGAGATCATATGTATGACGACATATAATCTAGGCTCTACATTCATCAAAACAATAACAACAACAATCAGCCCAGTACTCGTCATCTTCATCCCTACTAACCTGCACATTTTAGAAATAACATGCAGGATTGAGGACTTCGTACTCAGTGATCACATGCCAAAAACATTTGAAAAATTTGCTGAATACAGCTATATATGAAAACTTGCCAGAAAATATAATACGAGGATTTTCTGAAAAACAACTCGTAAAATACTAAAAATATTTTCTTTTTCTCAGAAATCATTTGTCTGCAGACATTTATAATAGTATGAACCATATCTACAATAAATAATGGTGATGAGAAAGATGCCTCTTTCTCAATCACTTGTAACCGGCATATCAAGGAAAGACTCACAGTAACATATAACCGGCCCATCAATGAAATGTGCACGATTACTAATGTGTACACAGATTCCACCTTGCGTGGAACCGTAAATCGAGGTGTGACGAGGGGCAGTAAAGAGGCGGGAAAGAAATGGGCATATTTTATTATTTTATATTAATTAACATATATAAAAAGTAAAGTGAGGCGACCAAACCGCGCTACACCATTTAAAATAAAAGATGGGGTAAACCCGCGTCTAGCATAACAAAAGGAGTCGAGCATCCACTTCTCCAAATGGAGTTACCATGAGGGAGTGGGAATTCAAGAGTCCAAGAGAAGCTGATCACAAGGCACTCTCCATCCAGACATAATATAAATGACGGGGTTATCAGAGCCTAGCTCAGAAAGAGTTGACCATCCAGTTCGCCAGTGGAGTCAAAGACCACCACATGGACCGGGAAATCAATCATCTAAAAGTGGCTGACTACTCGGCACTCTCCGTCGAAAGCAATACATAGAGTCGCAATATATAATGTAATTCTATAATATAGTTAAATCAAAAGACATAGTAGAATATATATTTATATACTTCAAAAATGATCTTAGCGATCATTATTTTAACACATATGGTTAGAACATTTATTCAGAGTGACATATTTATAGCGAAAGCATATAAACAACTACAATCCCCGCCTCAGTCCTGCGCCTCACCACCTGCCTCCAACCCTGAAAACATTTGAAAACAATTGGGCTGAGTACAAAAGGTACTCAGTGGGTGATGCCATGACATTTCATAAACTAGCAATTTATCCATATAATTAGTGTAACATATGGTTTTAGAAATCAAAGTCTCATCTGAATACACAAAACATGATTTTCTTGGGTATGTGTAGTTCCGACTGATTACTCAAGATCCCGGGCCGCATGTCACCGACGGATCTAAACTAGTACTCGGGACTTAATCCCTGAAGTAACAAAGTTAACTTTAACATAGGTCAGGAGCCTTGGCTCAAGACCGCTAGCTACAACATAATGGAGATCAACCCATTATATTGCAACATGGTGCACACAATACTCAGTTAGTACCTGGGTACTCACCAAGTATCTCGATCGATTAACTGGAGTAATAAACTTGGAACACACATAAAACATTTTATGGATAATTGCATTTTAAAATATAAAGAGTCTAGCACTCAAATATTTAATTTAAAACTTTAACCCACCTGATGTAGTATTCCGTCTTTCTTGAGTAATTAAAATAATTAAATCTAATGAGAAAGACAAGAATTTTAGTAAAATAAAAATTTTCTTTCCGAAAATTTTACCCGGCAGATATATTCTACCGGAAAAATGAGTTATAATTAATTTTTATCGTCTCGGTTAATCCGAAACAAAGAAGTTTTTACATTTATCAATAAATGATAAATGTTTAGTCATTAATTGACAAGAAGAAGAATTTAATTTAATTACGTGAAATTTTACGTAAATTATCTTTTAAAAATTTAGTTTCGGTCGATTTGAAAATGCTTCGAATCTCCGAATCTTTCTGTGAAATTTTTATCTAAGGTTCATGAAATCGTAATCTTAATTACTGTGTTGAGAAATTAAGAGTTTATCGGAGGGTTCGTCGTTGTTAATTAATTGAGTCGAGAAAGTGATTAAACAATTAACAAAAACTTAAGAATTAAGTTTCATTAAAATATTTAACCTAGTCTATCCCTAACCTATGAAATACATGTATTTATCTCTCACTCTCCCTCACTCACACACGCACACAACAACACAAACAGCAGCAGCTTCTCTCTCTCTCGATCTCTTCTCTCTCTCGATCAACACACACTCTCACACACTTCATCTTTGTTTCATCTTCAAGTTTCAAGATCAAGATCAATTTTAATCCTTCATCTTCCCAAGTAGCTAAGTAAGAATGATGTCTACTCTTCCAAGTTTTGATTCATTTTAATGGTTGAATCATTTTCTTTCTTACATATTTATGATCGACTAGTTTGGGTAGAAAAATAAGGAATGGTTGGATGATCTTGATTTTGTAGTATGATGTTTATATCATGTTTCTATGATCAATTATGAGTTGAAATGATGCATGAAGAACCCTAGTTATATATATATATATATATCGATCATTTGGGAATAAACGCTAGAAATAGTTAGTTAATCTTCATGTCTTAATAAGATGCTTATATAATGCTTATATGATGATTTGTGTGATTAAATTAAGAAAAACAAAACCCTAACCCTAAGTTGCATGATTTTCGAAATTCTTGAGAAATTGTCAATTCTTGATTCATGCATTGTTTGATGTTAGGATCTTCATAAATTGTGCTTAGAATATGCTTAGAAGATCAAATATGTAATTAGATTTAAGCATGGAAAACCCTAGCTATCAATTGCATTTTTCGAAAAAAAATAAGAAAATGAAGAACAATTGAAGCATGAATTGTATGATTGTTTTAATGATAAATATGAGCTTAGTTAATTATTCTAAGTACATTTCATGTTGGAAGTAAGCATAAATTCCCAACATATCTCATTTTATTATTAAATGTCGAAAATTAGGTTTTAATTAGGATTTTAAAGAATTGATAAAGAAAGATGTAATTGTCGGATAATTTGATGTTATATAATGTGAATGGTAATTGTTGAATCAAGAGTTAGTGAATTAAAAGCATAATTAACCCTAGAAACCCTAGGAAGTTAAATTAGGGTTCTTAAATTAGGGTTGGAAGATTAATACTTAATTGAATGAAATTAAATGAAGAAATGAGCTTATAATATTTAATCAAGTATATTAGAAATGAAAAAGAAGAGAGAAGAATTTGAGAAATGCTAAAAGAGAATAACCGAAAATTTAAATAAATAAATAAAATATTAATTAATTTATAAATTAATAAACTAATTGCATTTACGAACTAATTATTAAAAATATAAAATTTTGTGAATTTCTTGAAATTTAACTCAAAATATTAAAGATTTTCTATTTTTAGATGATTTTTCCGATTCGGGAGTCTATACGTTAATCGAGTCGAATATGCATAATGAATGTGTAAATATGTTTGATATGATGAAATGAGTGCGTGGAATTAAATTTAGAATTTTCTGAATCCGTTAGACGGATTAAAATCAACTTAGTCAATTTCTATGAATAGTAAATAATGTATGTTGATATTAAGTGATAAGTAAGGTTTGATTGATGTTTGATGATTAATGAGGAATTAAGATAGATTAAGTGCGTTTGAAAAGCTAAGATAGAAAATTCTCGAATTTCGTTGAGTTTCGGCGAGGAAATTCGAATCGAATTACGTTAGGTTTATCGAAGTAGTTATTCGATAAAAGATTTACGTTCTAAAATTCGTTATTCGCTTTCGATTAAAGGAGCAAGCGGAAGTAGAAGCGGAGGCGTGAAGTAAAAGGGTTGCAAGCGATAAAGTTTTAAAAGTTTAAAGCTTAAAGTAATCAGGTGGGCTTTCTAAACTGAAAAATGTGCAAAGCATGATATACTATGATTTTAAAGCTTTGATACTTGCCAAAATCATTTTAAATGTTAAGTATGTTACCATATACTTCAGAAAGACGAATTCGGTTTCATGCAAGGTGAAATCTGTGTACACATTAGTAATTGTGCGCATTTCTTTGATGGGCCGATTATTCATAATCGTGAGCCTTTCCTCGATATGCCGGTTACAAGTGATTGAGAAAGAGGCCTCTTTCTCATCACCATTATTTATTTGTAGATATGGTTCATACTGTTATAACTGTCTGCAGACAAATGATTTTTGAGAAAAGAAAGTATTTTTATCATTTTACGAGTTGTTTTTCAGAAAATCATCGTATTATGTTTTCTGGCAAGTTTTCATATATAGCTGTATTCAGCAAAGTTTTCAAATGTTTTCGGCGTGTGTTCATTGAGTACGTAGTACTCAGCCCTGCATGTTATTTCTAAAACGTGCAGGTTAGCAGGAATGCAGATGACGAAGGCTGGATGGAAGTTGGTTGTTGTTAATGTTTTGAAAAATAAAGAGCCTAGATTATATGTCGTCATACATATAATCTCTCGTATTCCGCTGCTATGTTAAAATGTTTTGGTATACTATAAATGATGTTTTAAACTCGGAAATTCTAAATTTTAACTGTGTTGAAGTTGTTTAAACCCTAGAGTCGAACTACTATCTTAAAAAGTCAAACTCTTATTGTTAAGTATCCTTTGAAACTCAGCTTGAGAATGTATTTAAGTAAATCTCTATTCCATGAAGCTTTGTCGAACTTGAAATGGTTTATTTTTATCGTGCTTGTTGATCCTCAAGTCAACTCGTCATCTTCTTGATCAATGTCGATTATTTGGTTGATCAGGTCTATTTATCTCCAACATGTTAAATTCTTGGTCATTATTGATTATATGGTTGATCAGGTCTTTTGATTCCAAGTGTATTGAGTTATATTTATTGATATGTATGTCATATTGAAATCAGTTGATCGTCTTGAGTCATATATATTATAATATTTTAAAATTATGTACTGTTGAGTATGGTTATTCTTTTGAACGATAGCCGGGTCGCTATCTTAAATTCCTTTGTTAGTCATAAATTGTGTAAGTCGTGGGACCTACCGGCCTTGACATCTGATATCGGGGTTCGGGCTGCGACACCTGAATCTTAAAATAACGTAAGCAACTGGGAATGAAACTGTTTTCAACTAGTACACCACTTCTGAAATCTCTTGCTTGGACAAAACTCGATTTCTTTATTTTATATATAGATAAACCTATTATTACTTAAACTTTTATAGGATATGGAATGACAAAAACATAGGCAATCGTCGTATTTATAGTACATAAAAGTAGGTATAGCTAGCATGAATCACATATATAGCTTTGCTGATTCAGTGAAATAGCATTGCGAAATCATCATTTTACCGAAATGGATAAACACATATTTGACTGAAAGTTACGAAATATTTCTTTCTTTATCCAAATGTTGGACGGTGCATGCATATTCAATTGTAGATTTCCAATTAATATATATTTCGTCCATTACTAGTGGTACTAACACTTAATATTATATACTAATGACTTATTAATATAATATAATACTCCATCCGTCTCATTATTCTTGTCTCATTTCTTTTGGGCACGGGTATTAAGGAGAAGGGTGTTTAAAGGGTAAAAAGATATAAAGTGGTGGAGCCCACAACTTTTCATGAGAGAAACATATTTCGTTATATGGAAATAGGACAAGAATAACGGGACAGCCCAAAAAGGAATACAAGACAAGAATAATGGGACGGATGGAGTATATAATATAGTATTTAATTGGTCATTAAATAATATATATATATATATATAACTAATGTATCGTATATTATATTTATATATTTGTTTATAACATATACACATGTATATATATATATATTCATATTTTTTTCCATATATATATAAATGTATATATATATATACTATTTAATAACTTAATTTCAAAGATCATCTAACAATTTGATATTGTTTGAATTAGAAGAATTTTCTCGAGTACGGATATTTTTATAATATCTAAAATTACTTAAGGGCTATCGAGAAAATTCGGGATATTACATCCCTCCCCTCTAAATAAAATTTCGCCCTCGAAATTTACGTACCTTGAAATTGTAGTTCTGGGTATTGGGCTTTTATTTTCTCTTCTAGTTCCCATGTTGCTTCTTCCTGTCCGTGGTGATTCCACAGGATTTTTACTATTGGAATTTGTTTATTTCTCAAAACTTGGACCTTCCGGTCGAGAATCTGGACAGGTCTTTCGTCTTAACTTAGGTCTTGGGCTAAGACAATTTCATCATGTCTAATAATGTGTTTGGGATCAAACACGTATTTCCTAAGTTGTGAGACATGAAAGACATTGTGCACATCTCCAATAGTGGGGGGTAAAGCCAACCTGTAGGCTACATGACCTATCTTATCTAAGATTTCGAATGGTCCTATATATCTAGGGCGTAGTTTGTCCCGTTTGCCGAAACGTATAACTCTTTTGGTAGGTGAAATTTTGAGAAAAACATGATCTCCAACACTGAACTCTAAGTCTGATCGATGCTTATCGGCATATGATTTTTGTCTATCTTGGGCCTCCTTAATTCTTTGTTTAATAAGGTCGACTTTCTCGACCATCTGCTGCACTAATTCTGGGCCTAATAATTTTTCGTTCACCCACTTCGTCCCAATAAAGTGGAGATCTACACTTACGGCCATAAAGGGCTTCATAGGGTGGCATTCCGATGGAGGCTTGGTAACTATTATTATAAGCAAATTCAAGTAGGGGTAAAAAGTCCTCCCAATTTCCACCATGATCTGAGATCACTGCCCTTAGCATATCCTCTAGAGTTTGTATTGTTCGTTCTGATTGTCCATCGGTCTGTGGATGAAATGCAGTACTAAAATTTAGCTGTGTAGCTTCTTGTAAGCTTTTCCAAAATCGCAACGTAAAACGCGTATCTCGGTCTGATGTGATTGAAACTGGCACACCATGCAGACGTACGATTTCCTTTACATATAGCTTGGCTAATTTGTCTAATCCTAGTGTCATCCGAACTGGTAGAAAATGTGTTGTTTTAGTCAAGCTATCTACAATAACCCATATGGCAGTGTTTCTATGTACTGTTTTGGGTAAACTGACCACAAAGTCCATCATGACTCGTTCCCATTTCCATTCAGGGATTGAGAGTGGTTGCAAAGTTCCATACGGCCTCTGGTGTAAGGCCTTCACTTGCTGACAAGCTAGACATCGTTCCACAAACAATGCTATAACTCGTTTCATTCCTTTCTACCAGAAGCTACTCCTCAAATCTCGATACATCTCTGTATTTCCTGGATGAGCTGTATAAGGCGTATCATGAGCTTCGCTCATGATATCATTCTTCAGCTCTTCATTGTGGGGCACACACAAGTATCCGTTAAATATGAGTCCATTATCCTTAGTTTCGGTGAATCCCTTAGGTTCATCCGACCTGGCGGCACGACGCATTTTTTTTAAAAACTCGTCTGCTTTTTGTGCCTTAACAATTATTTTTCTTAGATCAGGTATAGCTACAAGAGTAGCAATGTAACCTGACACAGTCACAGGAGGATGCAATACTTCTAGTCTGAGTGTGGTGAAGTCACGAATCAGATCCTTTTCTTGGGTAATTAGATAACCTAACATAGCCTTAGTTTTTCGGCTTAGGGCATCTGCTACTATATTAGCTTTTCCAGGATGGTAATTGATGGTACAATCGTAGTCCTTAACTAATTCGAGCCATCTATTTTGTCTCATGTTTAAGTCTTTTTGCTCGAAAAAGTATTTCAAACTTTTATGATCAGTAAAAATTTTACTCTTAACTCCATAGAGATAGTGCCTCCAAATCTTTAAAGCGTGTACGACTGCAGCCAAGTCTAAGTCATGAGTAGGATAATTCAACTCATGGGCTTCAATTGTCGAGATGCGTATGTGATGACTTTTGAATTTTGCATCAATACACATCCAAGTCCAAATTTTAAGGCATCAGTGTAAATGACAAATCCTACGTTCTCATCCGGAATGGTTAATACCGGAGCCGTAGTTAGCCTTGTTTTAAGTTCTTGAAAACTTTTTTGACAATCTTCAGACCTAATAAACTTGACTTCCTTTCGCAATAACTGCATCATGGGTCTCGCCAATTTTGAAAAATCTTTCACGAAACGACGATAATATCCTGCCAATCCAAGAAAACTTCTTATCTCATTCACATTGGTTGGAGTTTTCCATCCACTCACTGCTTCTATCTTTGCAGGATCAACCTTAATTCCTTTGGCGGATATAATATGTCCAAGAAACATTACTTCTTTCAGCCAAAATTCACACTTGTTGAATTTGGCGTATAACTTTTCTGCGCGTAATGTTTCTAATATTATGCGCAAATGTTCAATATGTTGATCCTCGCTCTTTGAGTAAACAAGAATGTCATCTATAAAGACTAGGACAAAATTGTCTAAGTACTGGTGAAAGGTTCGATTCATCAAATCCATAAAATCAGCTGGGGCATTGGTCAATCCAAATGGCATTACTGTAAATTTGTAATGTCCATAACGTGTTCGAAACGCTGTCTTTGGAACATCTTCTCTTTTTATCTTGAGTTGATGGTATCCAGATCTCAAGTCTAATTTCGAAAATACTTTTGCCCCTCTAAGATGATCAAACAAATCATCTATTCTTGGAAGAGGATATCTATTTTTGATTGTGAGCTTGTTTAATTCTCTATAATCGATACACATTCTTAGTGTACCGTCCTTTTTCTTAACGAATAGAACTGGGGCTCCCCATGGTGATACACTAGGTTGTATGAAACCTAGGTCTATGAGTTCTTGTAACTGCACTTTCAATTCTTGTAGTTCATTGGGGCCCATTCTATATGGTGCTTTTGATACTGGTGCTGCTCCTGGCACTAGATCAATGGTAAACTCAATCTGTCTGTCCAGGGGCAATCCGGATAAATCTTTTGGGAATACATCAGGGTATTCTCTAACTATCGGTACATCGCTTAGATTTACTTCTCCTTCCGAGTTCTTGGTCAAACTAACGAGGAAAGTTTGACATTTTTGTTTTCTCATTAACTTAACAGCCTTCATTGCTGAAATGATAGGTATTGGAGTACCCATCTTTTTTCCTCGAAAACCAATCACGTCACCTTCATACGTTCAAACTTGACTTCTCTTTCTTTGCAACAAATAGGTGCACCATTCTTTTCTAACCAATCCATGCCCAGAATTACATCAAATTCCATCTTATCAATCACATATAAATCTGCCTTAAGAGATAGATTTCCAATATTAAGTCTTTGATTTAAGACGACCTCTTCAGATATCATGGAATCTCCTGAAGTGACTCTAATCTTAAGGACATGGTCAGATGGCTCAGTTCTAATGTGTAAATTTTCACATGCAAACCTAGTAATGAATGAATGCGAAGCTCCTGTATCAAACAAAGCTAAAACAGATAGATTATCCAAAGAAATCATACCTGCTAGGTTTCCAGGAGCATGTGCTGCCTGTAGCTGGTTTAAGGCATAAGCTCTTGCCGGTTGGGGTGGTCTCTGGTTTGGTGGTGGATTCCTAACTGGTATTTTTCTTAGGGGTTACGGGACGGGATTGACTGGTGGTCTCCATGCCATTGGTACCCCTCCTACATCTCTTCGGGTAGGACAATTATTAGCGTAATGTCCCGAACGACCATATTTATAGCATACATATAATCCTTGTCGGCATTCTCCAGAATGAGGCCTTTGGTATTTTGGGCATACATATTGGTTCTTGCTCATAAACTATGGTGGATACTGCGACTGATTCCCATTCCATGGTTTCTTTCCAACGTTGTTGTTGTTGCCACCTCGGCTTTCCCACTTATGTTTTCCTAGAGATTGCGTTTGTGCGGGTCCCTTTTCTTTCTCCGTAGAAAGCATAGATTCGATAGTAAGAGCCCTGCTTAATGTTTGTGCATATGTGAGTGGGCCTACACTTGCCAGAGAAACTGCAATCTCTGGGCGAAGCCCTGCTCTGAACTTCTGGGCTCGTTCACCATCAGTGCTTACAAGGTGTGGCGCATAACGAGAAAGTTGATTAAACAATCGATCATATTCTGTAACAGTTCCCTTTCACTGTTTCAGATTCCAAAACTCATTAACTTTCTTTTGTCGATAGCAATCAGGAATGTATTTCTCGTACAACTTATTCTTAAAATTCTCCCATGTAAACTCTTTCCATTCCTCGTCAGAAATTGTATGTCTAACAGCTTCCCACCAAAAATCAGCTTCTTCCACTAACTGGTAGGTGGCACATGCTACCTTCTCATCTTCTGGAAACCTAATGTATCCAAAAATACGTTCAATACTACGAATCCATCGTTCTGCGTCTGATGGATCGTGTTGGGAAAATTAATAGAGTTTTGAAGTGATACCAAAACCCAGCTGACCCCAACCGAGTAGATGTTTGCACAAGCCCAAGTGTTTTTCCAGCTCACCTATTTGAGCTTATAGAGTTTCTAAGTTCAGGTGGAATCGCTGAAGACAGCAGAAGACCCAGCTGAGTACACAGCAGGGTAAGCCAAGTCGAGTGATGAGCAACGTCATCCAGATTCAAGACAATCAAGTTCATCCAGACACAGCTGTAGGAAAGACCCAGCTTGTGTGGCAACTCAGCTCTACGTCAAGATCCAGCAGAGTTCAAGACTCAGCTCAGCGTCAAAGATCCAGCAGAGTTCAAGACAGCTCAGAGTCACCAGCACAGCAGAGTCGAAGTCAACTTGAGATAAAGTCAGATCTGATCTGAACCATCAGGAACTCGACACCTCAGCACCTAGAAGTCAGACCTAGGATTGCTTTACGAGGAAATCAAGGAAGAAGACAAGTCAATCTTGTCAGAAGTTAGGTAGAGATTCAGAACGGCTCTTTCCAACGGCTAGTCCTAATCTCTCCCTATAAATATGAGTCTTCTTCATCATCAGAGAGAGAGTAACGAGAGAGAAAATACATATCAAGAGATCAACATACTTAATTGAAAGAAGTCTAACCAAAGATCAAGAGATCTCTCAGAAAAGCTTCAAGATCCAGCAGACTTAATACTTATGAGTTCTTATTCATTCTTAGGCTGCTGAAGCTCTCTCCCACTATTATCTAGGCATATAATCCTTCCCATCTTAAGCCTAGTTTGAACGAGTTTATCACACTCATTGTTCTTCATTGTAAGAACTCGTTCATAGTTGAAAACCCCAAACCAAAACCCATAAAAGGTTAGGTAAAGGTACGCTTGCTCGAAGCGCGTAATTCAAGTGTTGGTTCTGTAGTACCCGTAAACTACAGGTTAGGCTTCAGCTGTGCCCGTAAACAGACTGGTTACGTTTCGATACAGTACGCGTAAACTTGTATCCAGCTTGAGGAACTAAGCTGCAACGCTTGCTGACTGCGCGTAAAGTCAGTGGTATCCTTAGTGGATTACCAGAGGTTTCTGGTTGTGGACGTAGGAGTAGTTTCTCCGAACCACGTTAAGTTGCTTTGTTCTTTCCTGTTTTATTTATACATCCAGCTAACTCATCATAAGCATTCTTTCAAGCCGCATAAACTGACTAACTGAAAAGAGAAACAAAGCTTTGCAATATATTTAAAGTTTCAGACGGACTTTCCAAAAACCCACCACATTCCGCACACAGCCAGCTGTGTTAATCAAGCTACCTTCCAGCTGGATCGAACACAGCCAGCTCACTCAAAAGAGTTTTAACTGGAAAAGTTTTTTTAACCTTGGTGTATTCACCCCCCCTCTACACCAAGGTATCCGTCTTGGGACCATCAATTGGTATCAAAGCAGTGGTTCAAAAGATCACTTTATCTGTGTCAAGTCAGCCTCGTTGCTGATAGTGGTCACCTGAACAGATCCTTCAAAGTTTCAAATTTTTTTTTAAATCATTATATTGCATACTGTCATGGAATCTTCCCTATGCAAGAATCTTCCGACATTCTCTGTCGATGATTATCTGTAATACCCCGCTCTTTCATAATCGGACCTAAGGATAATTAGAAAGTCGCTGAGATAATTAAGCCGTGAGAATTTAGAAAGAAATTAAGTTCCGGCAATAAAAAAATATTTCAGCAGCCCTAATTTGCCGAAAGTAAAGAAATTAAGAAAATTAAGTAATTTAAGATGTTAATCTCGTCTCGGTTGATCCGAGAAAGATTACGAATGTGTTTATGATTATGTGCTTATATGTTTGAATTTTATCTGAAATGTGTGTGATTATTTGAAGATTTGATTTCTCCGGAGATCGTAGAATTTCTCCTGCAATGTTATTTTTAGTCCGGATTTTATTTCCGGAAAAATTTTCTTGAGAAAACTTAAGTTAGGGTTAGAGAAACCCTAATAAATTATATAGAGCTCGAGAATTTGATATTTAAAGCCGAGATGATTTTGATTTATGATTTAATGATATTTAAGTGATTAATTAGAGAATTAATTAATTAATTACTTAAATAAGATACTATGCTAGATATTTTAAATTAAGCTTATCTAATAAGCTTTGATTTATTTTTTTTAAATCTAACAATATCTACATGGAATATTTGATGGTACAAAGGAATCCCATGTTAGATGCTAAGTATTTATTAAATTAAATGATAAAATCTAACAATATCTAAATTTAGATATTGAAGTATCTAACTAAATCTAACCTAGGATTCTAATAGATTTTGGCTAAGATATCAAATAGTAACCTATGTCTAATGCATTAATGAAGATAGTAAATATCTAACATCATTCATTCATCTCTCATCACTCACTCTCTCGGCATTCTCTCTCAAAACACACACGCATATCACACACACACACACAACCTCCATTGAAGATCAAGGATTCAAGCTCAAGAATTTAAAAGATCAAGCATCTATTTCATTCAAGAAGGTTAGATCTATACTTTATCAAGAGCTTAGCCAAAGATTAGTAAGAAAAATCCATCTTTCTTCCTTCCAAAACTTTTGAATTTTTCATGTAGTAGGATGAATGTTTTTTATCTTTGAATATTATGTTAGATCTATGATCTAAATCCCATTTTTAGCATCAATTTAAGAAGAATCCAACCTAAACCTAATTTTCTATTTTTTTCGAAATTTTCAATAAAATTAGGGGTTTTTTATTCTTTGATTCTATGAGAAAATTGATGATTTTTATGAACTCCTATGATGCTAATAAACATGCTTGATGATTTAATTTAGCAAGATTTGATCAATTGTCATTTTATTTTTATTTTTATTTTGGCCGAAATTTAGCTTAAATTTAGGAGTTTTTGATCCTTTGATCCTATGATGAAATTGATGATGGATTAATATTTATGAAGTTGAAATAAGCCTAGAATGAATTTTTGAGAATTTTTAGAGCTTAATTAAAGAATTTCTAAAAATAAAGTTTAGTAAAATTTTTGGCTTTTTAATCTAAAGCATAAATTGGTTAACTAATGATACAATTAGTCTTTATAATTATTTCTAAGCATGTTAGAAGAGGAATTGGAGAAAAATAAATTTTCTAAACCCTAGAAGTGAAAAAGTCGAAACTTTTAAGTGTAGGGTTTTGATTTTTCCCCAAATTATTTAAGTAATCATGTTATAATTGAGGTTTATAATTTAAATTAACATGATTGGAAGTGATTAGAATGAAATTTGGATTTTAATTCTTAATTTATCAAAAGGACCAAAATATATTTGTACAATAAAGCCATGTATTTGATTTTTAATGAAGAAAATAATGATAGAAATAGAATCTATGTTAAAAATTAAGTGACGTAGAATTTTTCGGAATTTTAATACGAAGTTTTGAAATTGAGAGATTCTAGAGTTTAACTGCTGGATTAAGTCAGGTGGATCCAGCCAGCTTGATTAACACAATTTGGATCCAATTGGATTAAGTCATTTGGACCCACCAATTGGATTAAGTCACTGGATTAAGTCACTTGGACCTGTGGAATTACCCAAGTGAACCCGATCAATTGGATTTACCTGGTCCGGCCATCTCGGTTTTCCGGCCACTCGGTTATCCGGCCGGCTCGGTTTTCCGGTGAGCTCGGTTTTCCGGCCACTCGGTTTTTCAGGCTCAGTTTTCTAGCCAGCTCAGTTTTCCAGATAACTCAGTTTTTTCCAGCTAGCTTGATTTTCCAGACAGCTTGATTTATTCAGCTGATCTTTGATCAACTTGTTTTCAGTTGTTTCTTTCGTAAACTCAAAAGTTATAATGTTAGCTATTTTTTTCCTAATGATACATTAATGATGAGTTTAAGTATTAATGATACGTCATTAATGAGCTTATATGTCAAAGACATATATTGATAATATAATGTTAAGCTTAAATGTTATCAAAGAGCTTAAGCATTGTTGATGTGCTAAAATAAATAAAGAAAGAGCTTAATGGTTAATGAGATGCTTATATGAAGAAATGAAATATTTTTTTTATATGATATGATGTTATGAATGATATGATAAGCTTAAGTGTTTAATGATGTGAATAGTATGAGTTTAAATGTTAATTAAGTGTTTATATGCTTAAATATGAGATTAAATGATGAAATATGTGATTTTATGTTTCTAAGTGTTTCCTGAAGTTGTGATCGATTAGTTATCGATTAAAGAGTTAAGTAAAGTAGAAAAAGTAATTAGAAAAGTTAAGTTTTACATTGCCGTGAGAAAATCCTAGAAAGCCGAGTCAAAGTAGAAAATTCGTATTATGGCAGCAGCATCCCTCATTTCTATGTTTAAAATCTTCTCGCTCTTATGTTAAAATCAAATTCTTAAATGAAGGATCGAGCAGGACCGCAAAGTGAGGGAAAAGCCGAAAAGCAAAAGTATAGTTAAAGTAGCTTCAGTCCAGGTGGGCTTTCTAAACTAAAGAAATGTTGAATGTGGCTAAATGATTATGATTATGTGATGTTTTAAATTGATTGACTTGCCAATGTTTAAAGTGTTTTAGTATGTTACCATCTACAAAGGAAAAGATGAATTCGGTCCTACGCCAGGTGGGATTTGTGTGCACAAGTTTGTAATCGTGAGCCTTCCTTTTTGGTAGGCCGGTTACAAGTGTTTGAGAAGGAGGCCTACTTCTCAGCACTATTATGTGATAGTAGATTTGGTACATACATGATAAGTATTTTTGACTCGAGTCACTTATATCATAAAGTAAATATTTGGGCATGCACAGGTTTGTTTTTAAAGTTTACTTATGTTATGCTTTATGGCAAGTATTCAATCTATAGCTCTCAGTAGCGGATTTTAAATCATTTTGGCATGTGTTCACTGAGTGCGAAAGTACTCAGCCCTGCATGTTATTTCTAAAATGTGCAGGGTAGCTCGGATGGAGATGGTGTGTGCTGGGCAGGCTTTTGTTGTTGATCTCTCAAGTTGTCAGTCTAAGTTAGAGCACTGTTATATGTCTTCATACATGTAACCAAAAATATGTTTTCCGCTGCAATACTCTATGAACTTGTTTCACTTCTGTTATTTTGTTATGTTGCTTATGTTATGGATTCTCTAAACCTTGGTTCAGTTTGTTAAATCCTAAAGTTTAGTATGTTTAACTCTGATACGAGATGGTGTAGCTTCTTGACCATACTCGTTGATCTTTGATCGAACTTGATACATGAATTGTCGTTCTTGAATAATGATGTCGTTGTTTAATATATGATTGATTCTTTTTGTTTTGATAGCATGTTTTGTTGATCGAAAAGTATGATTTGGTGTATTTTGGTTCCTATTCGATAACTTGGGTCGTTATCTTATCCTTTGGTTAATCATAAATTGTGTAAGTCGTGGGACCCACCGGCTTAGTCATCTTCACTCTAAGTCGGGCTGCGACAGAGTGGTATCAGAGCAGGTTGTCTGCTCTAAGTCTAAAATTTTTCTCTTGCGACAGAGTGGTATCAGAGCAAGTATCAGACGGAAGAATGGCTCGAGCTAGTAAAGGACTACGATTGCAAGATTTTCTATCATCCAGGAAAAGCGAACGTAGTTGCCGATGCTTTAAGCAGGAAGAGCAGATCCGAGTTAGGATTCTTGCTCACTCAAGAAGAAGAGCTGATAAAGAGTCTTGGAGAGCTGAAAATAGAAGTGGTTTTACCACCACAATCTGCAGAGCAACTAATTGTAGCTCTAGAAATAACTCCAGACTTGAGAACAAGAATTTCAAATGCTCAGAGGAACGACGAGAAATTAGAAAAGTTGCGACTCAAGATCCGTGAAGGAAAAGTCGAAGATTTTCGTGAAGCTGGAGATAATGCTCTTTTGTTCAGAGAAAGACTTTGTGTTCCAGATGAAGAAGAATTGAGAGCTGAAGTCATGAGAGAAGCTCATGAAACGCCATACACCGCTCACCCCGGAAGCACCAAGATGTATCAAGATTTAAAGCAGAAATTCTGGTGGGAAGGAATGAAGCGAGATATAGCTTCATTTGTAGAGCGATGTTTAGCTTGTCAGCAAGTCAAAGCTTTACATCAGCGGCCTTATGGAAAGCTTCAGCCCTTAGACATCCCGGAGTGGAAATGGGATGATATCACAATGGATTTTGTAACCCAGTTACCTAAATCCCAGAGAGGAAATACAGCTATTTGGGTGATCGTGGACAGATTGACAAAATCTGCTCATTTCATACCAATTCCGATATCGTATGGTTCGGAGAAGTTAGCTCAGCTGTATATTCGAGAGATCGTGCGTCTGCACGGTGTGCCCAAATCGATTACGTCAGATCGAGATTCTAAATTTACCTCCCGTTTCTGGAGAAGTCTGCAAAGTGAGCTGGGCACCAACCTAAATTTCAGCTCAGCCTTTCATCCTCAGACGGATGGTCAATCCGAGAGGACGATTCAAATTCTAGAAGATATGCTCAGAACTGTTGTGTTGGATCGAGGTGACCAGTGGGAGCAAGTTTTGCCTCTCATTGAGTTTGCTTACAACAACAGTTACTAGATGACAATCGGCATGGCGCCCTATGAAGCTCTTTATGGAAGAAAATGTCGTTCCCCGCTCTATTGGGACGAAGTAGGTGAAAGAAAAGTATTAGGGCCCGATGCAGTTGAAGAGATGATTGAGATCGTTCGCCAGATCAAGCAACGGATTAAAGAAGCTCAAGACCGCCAAAAGTCTTATGTGGATACTCGAAGATCAGAACTCGAGTTCGTAGTTGGAGATAAAGTTTTCCTAAAAGTTTCGCCGTCAAGAGGAGTTCACAGATTTGGCGTGAAAGAAAAGCTAAAGCCCCGCTACATAGGACCGTACGAAGTTCTGGAGAGAATAGGTCAAGTTGCGTATAAGTTGGCTTTACCGCCAAGCTTTGGAAACTCGCACAATGTTTTTCATGTATCCCAGTTGCGCCGATACATGTTTGATCCCAAGCATGTCATTCGTCAAGAAGAAGTGGCCCTAGAACCAGACCTCAGTTATGAGGAGAAACCGGAAGCGATATTGGATCAAAAGGCCCAACAGCTAAGGAATAAATCGATCGCGTCAGTCAAGATCAAATGGAGACATCACGAGTCAGAGGAAGCGACATGGGAACTCGAAGATAAGATGAGAGATAAGTATCCCGAGCTTTTTCTTCAAGGTAAGCAAATTTCGGGACGAAATTTATTTTTAGGGGGGGAGGATGTAATACCCCGCTCTTTCATAATCGGACCTAAGGTTAATTAGAAAGTCGCTGAGATAATTAAGCCGTGAGAATTTAGAAAGAAATTATGTTCCGGCAATAAAAAAATATTTCGGCAGCCCTAATTTGCCGAAAGTAAAGAAATAAAGTAAATTAAGTAATTTAAGATGTTAATCTCGTCTCGGTTGATCTGAGAAAGATTACGAATGTGTTTATGATTATGTGCTTATATGTTTGAATTTTATCTGAAATGTGTGTGATTATTTGAAGATTTGATTTCTCCGGAGATCGTAGAATTTCTCCGGCAATGTTATTTTTAGTCCGGATTTTATTTCCGGAAAAATTTTCTTGAGAAAACTTAAGTTAGGGTTAGAGAAACCCTAATAAATTATATAGAGCTCGAGAATTTGATATTTAAAGCCGAGATGATTTTGATTTATGATTTAATGATATTTAAGTGATTAATTAGAGAATTAATTAATTAATTACTTAAATAAGATACTATGCTAGATATTTTAAATTAAGCTTATCTAATAAGCTTTGATTTAATTTTTTTTAAATCTAACAATATCTACATGGAATATTTGATGGTACAAAGGAATCCCATGTTAGATGCTAAGTATTTATTAAATTAAATGATAAAATCTAACAATATCTAAATTTAGATATTGAAGTATCTAACTAAATCTAACCTAGGATTCTAATAGATTTTGGCTAAGATATCAAATAGTAACCTATGTCTAATGCATTAATGAAGATAGTAAATATCTAACATTATTCATTCATCTCTCATCACTCACTCTCTCGGCACTCTCTCTCAAAACACACACGCATATCACACACACACACACAACCTCCATTGAAGATCAAGGATTCAAGCTCAAGAATTTAAAAGATCAAGCATCTATTTCATTCAAGAAGGTTAGATCTATACTTGATCAAGAGCTTAGCCAAAGATTAGCAAGAAAAATCCATCTTTCTTCCTTCCAAAACTTTCGAATTTTTCATGTAGTAGGATGAATGTTTTTGATCTTTGAATATTATGTTAGATCTATGATCTAAATCCCATTTTTAGCATCAATTTAAGAAGAATCCAACCTAAACCTAATTTTCTATTTTTTTCGAAATTTTCAATAAAATTAGGGGTTTTTGATTCTTTGATTCTATGAGCAAATTGATGATTTTTATGAACTCCTATGATACTAATAAACATGCTTGATGATTTAATTTAGCAAGATTTGATCAATTGTCATTTTATTTTTATTTTTATGTTGGCCGAAATTTAGCTTAAATTTAGGAGTTTTTGATCCTTTGATCCTATGATGAAATTGATGATGGATTAATGTTTATGAAGTTGAAATAAGCCTAGAATGAATTTTTGAGAATTTTTAGAGCTTAATTAAAGAATTTCTAAAAATAAAGTTTAGTAAAATTTAGGGCTTTTTAATCTAAAGCATAAATTGGTTAACTAATGATACAATTACTCTTTATAATTATTTCTAAGCATGTTAGAAGTGGAATTGGAGAAAAATAAATTTTCTAAACCCTAGAAGTGAAAAAGTCGAAACTTTTAAGTGTAGGGTTTTGATTTTTCCCCAAATTATTTAAGTAATCATGTTATAATTGAGGTTCATAATTTAAATTAACATGATTGGAAGTGATTAGAATGAAATTTGGATTTTAATTCTTAATTTATCAAAAGGACCGAAATATATTTGTACAATAAAGCCATAGATTTGATTTTTAATGAAGAAAATAATGATAGAAATGGAATCTACGTTAAAAATTAAGTGACGTAGAATTTTTCGGAATTTTAATACGAAGTTTTGAAATTGAGAGATTCTAGAGTTTAACTGCTGGATTCAGTCAGGTGGATCCAACCAGCTTGATTAACACAGCTGGACCCAGCCAGCTGGATTAAGTCAGCTGGACCCAGTCAGCTAGAATTACCCAGCTGAACCCAGTCGGTGATTTACCGGCCCAGGTCCGGCCGGCTCGGTTTTCCACCCGGCTCGGTTTTCCGGCCCGGCTCAGTTATCGAGCCAGCTCAGTTTTCCAGCCAGCTCAGTTTTCCAGCCAGCTCAGTTTTCCAGCCAGCTCAGTTTTTCCAGCCAGCTCAGTTTTCCAGCCAGCTCAGTTTTCCAGATAACTCAGTTTTTTCCAGCTAGCTTGATTTTCCAGACAGCTTGATTTATTCAGCTGATCTTTGATCAACTTGTTTTCAGTTGTTTCTTTCGTAAACTCAAAAGTTATAATGTTAGCTATTTTTTTCCTAATGATACATTAATGATGAGTTTAAGTATTAATGATACGTCATTAATGAGCTTATATGTCAAAGACATATATTGATAATATAATGTTAAGCTTAAATGTTATCAAAGAGCTTAAGCATTGTTGATGTGCTAAAATAAATAAAGAAAGAGCTTAATGGTTAATGAGATGCTTATATGAAGAAATGAAATATTTTTTTTATATGATATGATGTTATGAATGATATGATAAGCTTAAGTGTTTAATGATGTGAATAGTATGAGTTTAAATGTTAATTAAGTGTTTATATGCTTAAATATGAGATTAAATGATGAAATATGTGATTTTATGTTTCTAAGTGTTTCCTGAAGTTGTGATCGATTAGTTATCGATTAAAGAGTTAAGTAAAGTAGAAAAAGTAATTAGAAAAGTTAAGTTTTACATTGCCGTGAGAAAATCCTAGAAAGCCGAGTCGAAGTAGAGTATTCGTATTATGGCAGCAGCATCCCTCATTTCTATGTTTAAAATCTTCTCGCTCTTATGTTAAAATCAAATTCTTAAATGAAGGATCGAGCAGGACCGCAAAGTGAGGGAAAAGCCGAAAAGCAAAAGTATAGTTAAAGTAGCTTCAGTCCAGGTGGGCTTTCTAAACTAAAGAAATGTTGAATGTGGCTAAATGATTATGATTATGTGATATTTTAAATTGATAGACTTGCCAATGTTTAAAGTGTTTTAGTATGTTACCATCTACAAAGGAAAAGACGAATTCGGTCCTACGCAAGGTGGGATTTGTGTGCACAAGTTTGTAATCGTGAGCCTTCCTTTTTGGTAGGCCGGTTACAAGTGTTTGAGAAGGAGGCCTACTTCTTAGCACTATTATGTGATAGTAGATTTGGTACATACATGATAAGTATTTTTGACTCGAGTCACTTATATCAAAAAGTAAATATTTGGGCATGCACAGGTTTGTGTTCAATCTATAGCTCTCAGTAGTAGATTTTAAATTATTTTGGCATGTGTTCACTGAGTGCGAACGTACTCAGCCTTGCATGTTATTTCTAAAATGTGCAGGTTAGCTCGGATGGAGATGGTGTGTGCTGGGCAGGCTTTTGTTGTTGATCTCTCAAGTTGTCAATCTAAGTTAGAGCATTGTTATATGTCTTCATACATGTAACCAAAACTATGTTTTCCGCTGCAACACTCTGTGAACTTGTTTCACTTCTGTTATTTTGTTATGTTGCTTATGTTATGGATTCTCTAAACCTTGGTTCAGTTTGTTAAATCCTAAAGTTCAGTATGTTTAACTCTGATACGAGATGGTGTAGCTTCTTGACCATACTCGTTGATCTTTGATCAAACTTGATACATGAATTGTCGTTCTTGAATAATGATGTCGTTGTTTGATCTATGATTGATTCTTTTTGTTTTGATAGCATGTTTTGTTGATCGAAAAGTATGATTTGGTGTATTTTGGTTCCTATTCGATAACTTGGGTCGTTATCTTATCCTTTGGTTAATCATAAATTGTGTAAGTCGTGGGACCCACCGGCTTAGTCATCTTCACTCTAAGTCGGGCTGCGACATTATCAGATCTGGAAGTTCCGACTCAAAAGCTTTCTGAGTGCGCATCACTACATGATGTGGGATGTTATCACTGACGGACCCATCATCATCATGAAATCAAAAAGTCAAGCAGAAACCTTACCTGGAGCTGAACCAGTACTCCGGCAAGTTGTGAAGCCCAAAAGGGAGTACTCTCCAGAAGAAAGAAGACAAGCT
Source organism: Agastache rugosa (assembly GCA_031470985.1). Taxonomy (NCBI): domain Eukaryota; kingdom Viridiplantae; phylum Streptophyta; class Magnoliopsida; order Lamiales; family Lamiaceae; genus Agastache; species Agastache rugosa. The sequence goes on from CM062604.1 coordinate 9,924,552, forward strand.
AGATTGGACAGCTACGCTCGCAATGTCATCTCCTCAACGGTGACGGACGCTTATCTCAGCAAGATCATCAACTGCGAGACAGCTAAGGGGATGTGGGACACTTTAGCCAAGCTGTGTGAAGGCTCAGAGGAAATTCAAGAGAACAAGTTCTCAGTTGCATGCTAGAAATTCGACAATTTCAAGCAACTCCCCTATGAGTCCATTGATCAAATGGAGCACAGATTCTCCAACCTCATCATCGAGATCGAGACGATCCGAACTGGGAAATATACAGTTCGAGATAAGAACTTGAAAGTTCTTGCAGCTCTCTCTTCAGAATGGTGTACACACAAGGTGGTTCACCAAAGCAGAACTGATCTTGGCAGCATGGAGACGGAAAAATTGTTCTCCATCTTGAAGGCCAACGAATTTGATCTGGGGATCACAAGCAGAGATTCATCCAGCCGAATGAATGAAGCAGAGCTGAGGATCAAGCCAAGAAAAGAAGCTCAATCAGCTCAGCTTGGAAGGACCAACAAGGAGCACAGAAATATGAGCAAAGAAGATTTGAACGAAGAAGTTGCCATGCTTGTACGGAGCATTAATCAGCTGGAACAAAGCAAGGAAAGGTACAAGAATATGGTGACGGTTCATCACGACAAGCAACTCTATCTAAAGAGAAACCCAGCTGAGTCATCCTTCCGGAGAGAGGATAAAAGGTTAGAATCGAGCGAAATGGATGATGATCAAATCTCTTTCTCCGACTCAGATGAGGATGACTGCTCTGATTAAGATGTTTGAAACGTCTTATTGATTCAACCGATAAAAGAAAATGAAGAAACTCAGCTAGCTGACTGGGACCAGCTATGAAATAAAGACAGCTGGATACAAAACTGAAGATTCAACCAGTCATTCAGCTGAGTACATTGGTCTCAAGAGAAGTTTAGAGAAGCAGCTTATGAATTAGCTGGATTTGGGACAACTGTCTACTTGCTATACAAACTGAGACCTCAACAAAGAAATGAACTGATGGTAAGAAAATCCGTTCGATCAAAGGAAGTAGGATGCAGCTGAAGAAAAAGCCACCTACTATCAAATCAAGGGGGAAATCTACGTAGCTGGAAAGAATCAGCAAAATCAAGTAGAATACCCAGCAGGATGCACTCAACAAGATAGACTAAGCTGGAATCACCAGCTGAAGGGAAACCTGATCCAGCGGAGCAATCAAGATGATTCTCTAACCCAGCTAACGCCATGAAAGCATCCAAGAGATTTCTCAACATCTAAAGTAATCCATTGTTGGGAAAATTCACACAGAAGCACAACTTGCTGAAATCTAAGTCAAGATGATGTGTGGACTACTTGGACTGCTAAATCCGGATGAAGAAAAACCATCCAGCTGAGGGGGAACAAACTCAGCTGGATCCCAAAACTCAGATCAGAAGGGTTACCCAGCCAAAAAAGGAATCAAGATCAACTGGACATCAGTCGAAGAGCTAAAGGGAACTCAGCTGAAGGAAAATCAAGCTATTGACCAGATACTCAGCTGAGGAGAAAACTCAGTCAAGCAAAGAAGAAGACCGCCGTGGTATCAGCTGGATACTGTGTCCAAGCTGACCGGTTTGCGTCTCATGCATTTATTGCTCTGAGGAATATAATATTTAAGTTCAATCAATTTGAATTCTAATGTTAAGCGGACATATATTCCTTAGTTAAATTGTTTGATAAGTTTCCTTTCCCGTCGCATTAATTATAAAGTCTGCATAGTACTGTAGCACGGCAGTATCGAGGCAGAACGTCAAACGTTTGAACTGCCTCACGCGCGGTTGTAATACACTCGCCGAAAGCACGTCAGCAAAACGTGATGAGTGAATCTCTCCCAGTCGTTGATCAGAATATCAACTGATTCAATCTCAACCGTTGATCCTTTATGGCAGTAGATATATATGGAAATGATACGCGGATTCTTTCATCCTTCATCTTTATCTCTGCAAATTTCAAATCTTCAAATCCTCCATCTATTTTCTGCACGTTCTTCGCAAGATCAAAATCAACAAATTGCAGAAATGACACCCAAGAAATCAACCGCAAGGATGAACCAGTTTGAAGCTCTAATGACATAGCTTTCATTTGAGAGTGTTCTGTCCACCTCCAACCTCCATATTTCAGAACTAAAAGAGATGGTGGATCTAGTTGCAGACTCCGGTCTCTTGCTGTGGGCAACCTCCATGCCCAAACTTATGCTGAAAAGAGATGCTGCCCTCTTCTACCTCAACATCATTGATGAAGACGGCTTCTACTCATCTTCATTTGACATGATCGTCAAAGGCACAGACGGAAAGTTTGATTCAGCAACCGTTAATATCAAACTCAACAAGATGCTACGAAAGGTGTTCAACCTACCCAGAGAAGGAGGATTCATCCCAGACGATTACAGCCGTGAAGAAGTGGATGAATTCCTCAGTCAAGAGATGCTTATCTCTCCAGAGCCATATAGAGCGAGCATGTCAAAGCTCTTTCTCAAACCAAAGTACAGGCTGCTGCTGGATATCACGCAAAAGTGCATCTTAGGGATAGCTGGATCTCAAGGAGAGATCAGCATCCAAAGCTCAATCCGATGATTGCCATGATCAAAAGAGCAAAAGTCAACTGGTTTGATTTCTTACTCAACCGACTGGCCAAGGAGTCAGAGAAGATAAAGTTCAACTCCACCAGGACGACGTATTCAACTTCAGAGCCACTGTATCTATGCTCTAAGATTTCTTTCTTGATAGAGCAAGCTGTGAAAGGGCACACAGTAAAGTGGGCTGATTCAGAACCGTTTCCAGAAACGAAGATTCTCTTCCAGAGAATAAGTCAAATCAATGATCTTCTGAAGAAACAGCCTGCTGTGAACAATGGCAAGAAGCAGCTGGAAGGAACAGAGGCAGAAGTTCCAGCTGAAAAGAAACAAAGGAAAAGGAAGACAACTGACCCCAAACCAGCTGGAGGTCCAGCTGAGAAGAAAAAGAAAACAACTGTCATTCCACCATCAAAGGCGAGGCCTTCCTCTGAAGAAACTCCAAGTCAAGCAATGGTGATTCTCTCCCCATAGCCAGTGTCGGCCTTCAATCAATACGGATCAAACATCCTGGCTGAGATGGGATTGAATGATGAATCGTCATCCAGCTCAGAGGACGAGCTGGATAATCCCAGCTCACCCCCAAATCAGCCATCACCCAAAGCTCAAACTACCACGCAGTTGACTGATGCTTCTTCACAGCCTAGTGTGAACCCATTTGAACCAGTTCCTCAAATCTCCACAGAATCAGAGGAGAGTGATTCTACTGCCTCTCCATCACTCAACTCCACTGGCTCAGCCTTCATGGAAGCCATGTACGAAGACTTGCGCATTGCAGGGATCAAGAGTGCTCTAATTCACTATCCAATCTTGGCGCACCTGCCTCTCGCCCTCACCAAAGTCGGAGATCTCAAGTTCTATCTTGCCACCAAAATGGCGACTTGGTACCAAAATGAGCAGCTGATAGAAACCTTCTCTTATGAGAAGTTGAAGACAGATGAAGCATACCTCCAACACACTTTTGGCTTTGGAAGCCTGGAGGATGCATACTTGCATCAGGATGAGCTCATTAAAGGTATCATCGAAGTATCTCAGAAGTACCCCAAACCGCACCCAGCAAGTGTCTGGGAGTCAGGCAACAAGCTTCTTACAGCAGCGGAATGGGAGACACCTTCTGGAACTGACAATTCTAAAGAAGTCTCAGCTGAGATTACCAAGGAAGCTGTACCAGAAAATACAGCTGAGGTAATGATCATTGAGGAACCAGCTGATGCAATGAATCCGTAGAACAGCCCCACCAAGTCCAATTGCCGATGACACTCGTGCACTGGTCGAGTTCGAGGCAGACAAACCCAGTCATATTGAATTCGGAACCTAAACGGAGTCCAGCACTGAATTCTCTCCTGCTCTTCAGAAACAAATCCAGGAATACGTCGAAAGGGAATTTCTTATGGAAAATATGAAAAATCAAGCTGACCTTCTTCTTCGGTGTACAACTATTGAAATGCAGGAAAATACTCAAGAGATGACTATCGATGAAATGCAGAAGTCCATCTACACCCTTGATGAGGACACCGACCGGAATCTCAAGCAGTCCCTCGTTACTCAAGATCTCGAACTCAGAAATCATCTAGAAAAGAGGGTTCCTGAGATTGTCACAAGACTTCAAGCTCCACTGGTCGACGACATAGCAAATCTTTCAAGTCAGCTGGAAGCTCTCAAAAACTCCACTCTCTCCAACAGCTCTGACATCCGCCAACTCTTCAACTTATACAAAGATCTGGATGCTCAGTTCAGAGCTGGAAGCAGCAGCACTGCTCAGCTAAACATTATCACAGCTGACAACTCAGCCAAGATTGCTGATGTGGAAACTGCTCTCGCCAAGCTCAACGCAACAGTCGCTGACCTCTCTACCTCCCTTATTGATAATACCAAAAAGGGGGAAGATCAGAATGTAGCTGGAAAAACAATGGAGAGGAAAACTGCAGCTCAGGGGGAACCTGTGCAGACAAATCAGTCGGAAATCGATGACTTTGCTAAAGAGCTGGATGAGGAAGAGCCAACTACAGCAGTCAAAGAGACATGGAGAGAGAAAATAGTTGCTCTTGCCAAAGCCTGTGGACATAAGCCAGAAGAATACAAGGACTATCACTGGCTGTGTAAATTCCACAACGAGCAAAGAAAAGAAATGCAAGAGCTGGATAAGATTATCAAGAGGAAAGCTGATTCGCTCAAGCCTGCTGAGAAAAAGCAAAAGAAGAAAAGGCAGAGCTATAGGCAAGCTAGGAAGAATCAAGTCCAAGCAGCCTCAACTGACAAGAAGAACCCAGACGATATCAATGAAAACTGGGAACGATGCAAATCAGAATTCATCAAAGAATTCAACTACTTGAATCAGTACAAAGGCATGGATCCAGAAACTGCGTTCCAAGATTATCTCCTCGAACTTCACGAGACAGATCCAATGATGGCAAGATCAATTGCCCTATATGCCAAAAGAAACAACATCCAGCTGAAGGCTCCAAAAGTCAAGCAATTGAAGCCTCCATCTCTAGCTGGAACGAACCTTCCTGACAAGGCCCAAATTATCAAAGAAATTCATCACTGGGCTGGCGAAAGAGGAATTTCCAAATCGAAGAATCAAGCAGAATGGAAGAAGCTGGAAGAGTTCATCTTCAACAGATATGGTCTCAAGACTGATCAACAGATTGACGAACAAAGGAAGCAGCAAAGCTGAAGACCCAGCCAACTGGGAATTTTCTTTTTGAACTTTTGTAATTAGAAAATTGTAAAATTTCTTCCTATTAATGAAAAATTCGTTTTATCAAAATCAACCTGAAGACAATCTCGCTTTGTCCAGGCTCTGAATATGATTACCTGCTGTGATTGTTTAATTCTTTAAAACCTCATTTCCTATTAAGGGGGTAGTAAATTGTTTTTCCAACTTGGGGTTTTGGCATCATCAAAAAGGGGGAAATTGTTGGGAAAATTAATAGAGTTTTGAAGTGATACCAAAACCCAGTTGACCCCAACCGAGTAGATGTTTGCACAAGCCCAAGTATTTTTCCAGCTCACCTGTTTGAGCTTATAGAGTTTCTAAGTTCAGGTGGAATCGCTGAAGACAGCAGAAGACCCAGCTGAGTACACAACATGGTAAGCCAAATCGAGTGATCAACAACGTCATCCAGATTCAAGACAATCAAGTTCATCCAGACATAGTTGTAGGAAAGACCCAGCTTGTGTGGCAACTCAGCTCTACGTCAAGACCCAGCAGAGTTCAAGACTCAGCTCAGCGTCAAAGATCCAGCAGAGTTCAAGACAGCTCAGAGTCACCAGCACAGCAGAGTCGAAGTCAACTTGAGATAAAGTCAGATCTGATGTGGACCATCAGGAACTCGACACCTCAGCACCTAGAAGTCAGACCTAGGATTGCTTTACAAGGAATTCAAGGAAGAAGACAAGTCAATCTTGTCAGAAGTTAGGTAGAGATTCAGAACGGCTCTTTCCAACGGCTAGTCCTAATCTCTCCCTATAAATATGAGTCTTCTTCAGACTGGTTACGTTTCGATACAGTACGCGTAAACTTGTATCCAGCTTGAGAAACTAAGCTGCAATGCTTGCTGACTGCGCGTAAAGTCAGTGGTATCCTTAGTGGATTACCATAGGTTTCTGGTCGTGAACGTAGGAGTAGTTTCTCCGAACCACGTTAAGTTGCTTTGTTCTTTCCTGTTTTATTTATGCATCCAGCTAACTCATCATATGCATTCTTTCAAGCTGCATAAACTGACTAACTGAAAAGAGAAACAAAGCTTTGCAATATATTTGAAGTTTCAGACGGACTTTCCAAAAACCCACCACATTCCGCACAGAGCCAGCTGTGTTGATCAAACTGCCTTCCAGCTGGATCGAACATAGCCAGCTCACTCAAAAGAGTTTTAACTGGAAAAGTTTTTTTAACCTTGGTGTATTCACCCCCCCCCCCCCCCTCTACACCAAGGTATCCGTCTTGGGACCATCAGATCGCCTAATCCATTAAAAGTAGGTGGTTTCTCCTTCCTAAATTTTTCGTCAGCTACTCGTAGGCATATGGGATCTTCTTCTGGTTCGGGAGATCGATGGCCTCTCAATCGTCTAGCCATACTGTAACAATTGGTTTACATTAATTAGTTAAACACATGTTATCTCACTCAACATTCCTTGGTTCTAAATGGCATACTCATTCTGTAGAAGAATTTTCTATGTGAGTACTATTTTCAAGTCTTATAAAATATTTCTAAGTGAATGCTTAACGTAAAATACCATTTCTAGGTTTAAGTAAGTATACTTAAACCATATTCATCTTAAGGGTTATTGTAACTAAGTCAAAAGTAGGGTCATTTTCTCCCTAAATGACTTGTTTGTAGATCCTCAAGTTTCACTAGAGAATCACACCCTTAAGTTCCACTGGTAGTATTAAAATTTAACACGATATCATACGTCATTTTCTAAGCAAAAACAATAACTCATGCGTTTGCAACATAACATACTTAATTCATAATTCATGGTGTATACTTTGGTAACAATCTTTACCAAATCAAGTACACCTTTGTTGAGGGCGATGTGACGGCGAGCTGAGGGGGATTGCTGTACAGATATTAGTCTAAACATACCAATTTTAGACTAAACACATAGACTGTTGGTCTCAGAGTCTTTGCTCTGATACCACTCTGTCACGCCCCAATTTTCGAAGAAAGGCTCGTAAATCGAGGTGTGACGAGGGGGAGTAAAGAGGCGGGAAAGAAATGGGCATATTTTATTATTTTATATTAATTAACATATATAAAAAGTAAAGTGAGGCGACCAAACCGCGCTACACCATTTAAAATAAATGATGGGGTAAACCTGCGTCTAGCATAACAAAAGGAGTCGAGCATCCACTTCTCCAAATGGAGTTACCATGAGGGAGTGGGAATTCGAGTGTCCAAGAGAAGCTGATCACAAGGCACTCTCCATCCAGACATAATATAAATGACGGGGTTACCAGAGCCTAGCTCAGAAAGAGTTGATCATCCAGTTCGCCAGTGGAGTCAAAGACCACCACATGGACCGGGAAATCAAGCATCTAAAAGTGGCTGACTACTCGGCACTCTCCGTCGAAAGCAATAAATAGAGTCGCAAAAAATAATGTATTTCTATAATATAGTTAAATTAAAAGACATAGTAGAATACATATTTATATACTTCAAAAAGGATCTTAGCGATCATTGTTTTAACACATATGTTTAGAACATTTATTCATAGTGGCATATTTATAGCGAAAGCATATAAACAATTACAATCCCCGCCTCAGTCCTGCGCCTCACCACCTGGCTCCAACCCTGAAAACATTTGAAAACATTTGGGCTGAGTACAAAAGGTACTCAGTGGGTGATGCCATGACATTTCGTAAACTAGCAATTTATCCATATAATTAGTGTAACAGATGGTTTTAGAAATCAAAGTCTCATCTGAATACACAAAACATGATTTTCTTGGGTATGTGTAGTTCCGACTGATTACTCAAGATTCCGGGCCGCATGTCACCGACGGATCTAAACTAGTACTCAGGACATATTCCCTGAAGTAACATAGTTAACTTTAACATAGGTCAGGAGCCTTGGCTCAAGACCGCTAGCTACAACATAATGGAGATCAACCCATTATATTGCAACATGGTACGCACAATACTCAGTTAGTACCTGGGTACTCACCAAGTATCTCGATCGATTAACTGGAGTAATAAACTTGAAACACACATATAACATTTTATGGATAATTGCATTTTAAAATAAAGAGTCTAGCACTCAAATATTTAATTTAAAACTTTAACCCACCTGAATCTTAAAATAACGTAAGCAACTGGGGATGAAACTGTTTTCAACTAGTACACCACTTCTGAAATCTCTTGCTTGGACAAAACTCGATTTCTTTATTTTATATATAGATAAACCTATTATTACTTAAACTTTTATAGGATATGGAATGAAAAAAACATAGTCAATCGACGTATTTATAGTACAGAAAAGTAGGTATAGCTAGCATGAGTCACATATATAGCTTTGCTGATTCAGTGAAATAGCATTGCGAAATCATCATTTTTCCGAAATGGATAAACACATATTTGACTGAAAGTTACGAAATATTTCTTTCTTTATCCAAATGTTGGACGGTGCATGCATATTCAATTGTAAATTTCCAATTCATATATATTTCGTCCATTACTAGTGGTACTAACACTTAATATTATATACTAATGACTTATTAATATAATATAATATATAATATAGTATTTAATTGCTCATTAAATAATATATATATATAACTAACGTATCGTATATTATATTTATATATTTGTTTATAACATATACACATGTATATATATATATATTTATATATAGTCATATTTTTTTCCATATATATATATTTATATATATACTATTTAATAACTTGATTTCAAAGATCATCTAACAATTTGATTTTGTTTGAATTAGAAGACTTTTCTCGAGTACGGATATTTTATCCAAAAACAATAGTATGAATAATTCTGGTATTATTCAGTCAAAGGAAATACATATTCCAGATAATTATGATAAGTGAAAAATTCCTGAACAACAAATTGAAACAATATATTCAATAGGTTCATTAGATTTTAGAACTGCTTTTTCAATTAAAACTCATGAAGAAACAATTTCTGTTCAAGAAGAATTTCAAAGTATACAACTATTATCAAATGTATCTATTAAGAAATACCTTGAGAAAGGTTATAGATATATTCATTTTGGTTTAATTCAAGTAGCTGTTAAACCCTTAGTTCATATAGGAGTCGATGCTCCAATTTATTTAGCACTAAGAGATAATAGACTCAAAAGATATAAAACTTCACTCTTAGCAATGATTCAAACTAATATATGTAATGGTCCTATCTATTTCAATTGTGCACCCAATTATTCAATAGATTTAACAGACCCATTAATTCTAGATTCTTTAATCCTTGATGTTCATCTTCAAGGAGATGAATTCAAAAATTTATGCAAAAACTTTGCAATAATGTATCGTGTTTACTTTAGATTAATGTCTTCTCAATTGAATCCAAAATTCTTACTTTCTCCAACTTCAAAAGAAGAAACTGTCATGCTTCAAATTGAAGCTGATAATTCAACATATTTTGTTCCTAAAAGATTAAAATGGAATGAAATAACTATTCCTAAAGAATTCATAATTCAAACTCAACAAATTCCAAGAGGAATTGAGAGACGATAAGTCTCTGAAATAGAAGAAGATAACGATGGTAGAATTCTACTTCGTTTTAATTCTTTTAGAAAACCAAATAGAAATTCAATAAGAATTCAAGAAGCCTCATCTAGAAGTTCTTTTTCTGAAGAATCTAGATCTGATTTTTCAAATATTCAAAATATTAGAGTTAATTATAAAACTCCAATTCCCTCAACTAATTATCAAACAGATGATGGATCCTCAATGGGATCTCCAACTATTTCCCAAATGGGAAATCAAATTAATGTAATCATAGAAAATGAATTTTCAATGAATCTCAAATATCTGGATGATAAATTCAATGATCCAGAATACAAAGATAAAAAAGAATGGTTTTTAAAATTAGAAAAACCAATTAGAGAACGACTTGAAGTCGAATGGATTCATGAAATGAAAAATAAATATAGATTCAATTTTCCTATTTTACATTGGTTTCAAGCTTATTGTCAACTCAATGATATTAATAATGTTTATGAATTAGATCAAATAAATGTTCAAACAAATCTTTACAAAACTTGGAAACTATCCTCAGGTTCCACATTAACTTCAATACATCCTCCTTTACAAAATATTAAGATTCAAGTTCCCAATGGGGAAATATCTGCAACTCCTTTTCAAACTAGAAGGGAAGGAGATGATACTCCAAAAATGAGTGATATTAAAAAGATTCATGAACAAAACAATTATTCAAATCAAATACTGCATACAATTGCAGAACAAATGGATCATATCTCAACAAAGATTGATTCTAAAAAAACAATAATAACAAAATTTCCTAATGATATTTCAAATCCACATTTTATTCCAAGAAGTTTACCAAACAAAATAGAAAGTAATTTAAAACTTTCTAATACTCATAATCTTATAGAAAAGATATCTCAAAAAATAGCAAATAAACCCTCTGCTTCTGGAACTAAAAATATTAATTGTTTAGATAAAGATATTAATAATTCTGATAATGAAATCAATAGAATTAATTTCAAAACTGGAACAAAAGCTTATTATAATAATAGGCATACACCCCCTGATATTCAATTCGAAGAAAGATCTCAATTTAAAAATAATTCAAAACATGATGGCCAATCTATTCATGAATGGAACTAACACTTAATATTATATACTAATGACTTATTAATATAATATAATATATAATATAGTATTTAATTGCTCATTAAATAATATATATATATAACTAACGTATCGTATATTATATTTATATATTTGTTTATAACATATACACATGTATATATATATATATATTTATATATAGTCATATTTTTTTCCATATATATATAAATATTTATATATATACTATTTAATAACTTGATTTCAAAGATCATCTAACAATTTGATTTTGTTTGAATTAGAAGACTTTTCTGGAGTACGGATATTTTTATAATATCTAAAATTACTTAAGGGCTATCGAGAAAATTCGGGATATTACACTTGGTCAACCTTTTACTTTACGTTCCTGCTCCGGCTTCCACTTGCTCCTTTAATTCGAAACGAGATAACGACTTTAGAACGAGAACTTCTAGCGAATAACTACTTCGATAATCTTAACGTAATTCGATTCGAACTTCTACGTTGAAACTCGACGAACCTCGAGAATTTCTATCTTAAATTCTAAAACAGTCTTAATCTATCTTAATCCCTCATTAAGCATCAAACATCAATCAAATCTCATATAACATCAACATTTATAAATTACTATTCATCATAATCGACTAAATCGATTTTAATCCATCTAACGGATTCATAAAATTCCTAAATTAATTTCACGCACCTATTTCATCATATCAAATATAATTATACATTTATTACGCACATTGACTGTCGCAGCCCGACTCAGAATAAAGATGACCGAGCCGGTGGGTCCCACGACGTACACAATTTATGATTAACCAAGGAATAGATAACGACCCAGTTATCCAACAAAACCAAACATTTGACAAACTATTCTTAACAAACAACGATACCGGGAGTTGAACTTATTCTTGAACGACATTTCAACGAACATGCTTAACAAGAAATCAATAACATGCTCGACAATTCCAACCAACAATTAGTATCGTACGACCAACGATGCCAAGAGATCAATATCGACAAGAAGTCCATTAGATCAAGAAAGCACGATAAAAGAGGGTCGTATGATTTAAAAGATCTCAACAAAGGATTGACAACTTATTTTCAAATTAAAACAAGTTTGCAGCTGAAACCTTAACAAATAACTTTAACGACTTCAAAGTCGAGAACATGCTTCATACTTCAACATATATTTCAAAGTATTGCAGCGGAAAAATATAGGGAATCATATGTATGAAGACATATGACTCAACTCTAGTTTAAACAACTTTCAAAAGACTCAACCAACAAAAGTCCGTCCAAGCACACTCCCATCTCCATCCGAGCTAACCTGCACATTTTAGAAATAACATGCAGGGCTGAGTACTTCGTACTCAGTGGACACATGCCAAAAACATTTGAAAACTTGCTTCTTAGAGCTATAGATTAAACTTGCCATAAAGCATTGCACAAGTAACTTTTTGAAAACAAACTTGTGCTTGCTCAAGCATTTTCTTTTGAAATAAGTGACTGCAGTCAAAATACTCATCAAGTATAAACCATATCTACTATAAATAGTAGTGATGAGAAAGAGGCCTCTTTCTCAATCACTTGTAACCGGTCTATCAGAGAAAGGCTCACGATTACTAATGTAACTGGCCCATCAAAGAAAGACTCACGATTACTAAGGTGTACACAAATCCCACCTTGCGCGGGACCGAATTCGTCCTTCTTCAGTAGATGGTATCATACAAAAACTTAAAACATTTGGCAAGTTAATCAAATTAAAACATCACATAAATATAATCATATATATATATAACATTCATCATTTCTTTGTTTAGAAAGCCCACCTGATAACTGAAGCTTTGGACTTAACCTTTATCGATTCTGAATTCTCGGATTCACACTTCCACTCGATGCTTCATTCGAACTAGAATTCATGAATTCAGAACGAAAATTAACTACTATCGATTAAACGAATTCGATATTCTTAACTTCTAATTTACTTCGAAATTCTACGTCGAAACTCGACGAAACTTGAGAATTTCTAACTTAACTTCTTAAACGCTCTTACTCTATCTTAACTCATCATTAACCAAAATCACACTTAACAAAATCATACATTAATTACTATTCATATCTTCAAATACGAAACGGATTTGACTCGACAAACGAGCTCTGAAAATTCTCAATTTAAATCTACTTACATCTTTTAACATAATTAACTTAATTACTCAATCATATTATCAATCCAGATCACGTACACATATAAACCTTTAACTTAGAAAAATAGCCGAAAAATAGAAAATTCTTAATACTTTGTATTTAATTTCTGAAAAATTCCACAATACTTAATTTTTATTGTAGAAATCAAATATATGATTATTTACTTAATTAAAAATCAAATAATCATTTAATTTCCTTTAATTATTTTCGGCCCTTTTATAAAATTAGGATAAAATATCCAATTTCATTCTAATCAATTCCCAACGTCCTAATTTAATTTATAAGCTATATTTATAGCTTAATTACTTAATTTAATTGGATAAAAATCAAAACCCTAATATATATATATATTTCGACTTTTTAAAGAAATAGGGCACATTTGCTTATTTTTATCCATTTCAAATTACAACATGCTTAATTAATATTCTAGAGATTAATTGTAAACTCAATTAATCCATTTAAACTCTAGAATAATTATTTTTAATTTATTTTAAAAGCTGAAAATTTCAAAATTAATGAAATTGAGCTCCAAAAATTCTAACAAAATTCCCACATGCTTAAATAAATATCATAAGCTCAATTCTATCATCAATTTCATCATTCAACATTAAAATCAAAAAGCCCTAATCTTAAGAACCCTAATATTTCGCAAATTCCAAAAATTGGAATAATTATGATTCAATCTATTAATTCAATGCATAAACATACTTAACAACATCATATAAGCTTAATTTAAACATCAATTTAATCAAAGAACATCAAGATCAAAAACCCCTAATTTTAATCATAATTTTCGGCTATAATTAAAAGTCATAGAAGGGTTTTGATTCTTTGATTACTTCCAACATCAAACATGCTTAGAATAATTATCTAAGCTCAATTATTCAATCAATTTGATCATCTAACATCACAATTGAAAAATCCTCATTTTAGCATAAATTTCGAAAATTATGAGATTAGGGTTAGGGTTTGATTTGAGCATGAATTAATGATCTATCATTCATCCTAAGCATGAATTAAATATCATAATTTAAAATTAACATCATCTACTAACATTTGGCAAAATTTTCGAAAATTATGAAAGATTAAAATAGGATGATCTAAGCTTGTTTTTGAGCTATATCTTGAATTAAACATAAAACTCACCTTAATAATTAAATTGGAGATGATTAGCACTTGAATTGAAGCTCAAAATTGAACAAAATTTGGATGAAAAATGGAAGAAAAATGGCTCACAACACACAATTAAATACTACAATTAGTCAACAAAAATATGTCATCCATTAGGTCATAAATAGGATTAAATAATTGATTAAATGCTTAGTTTAATTAATTAATTACTAACTTGCTAATCATAACTTTTAATCTCTAATTTCTTAATCTTGAAAAATCAATTAGGGCATCTCAAACCCTAATGCAAATTCTCGTAAGAAAATGCTAAGAAACACATTATTTATGAAATAATTAAAATTGTTATTTTTAATCATAAATTACTAATAAATTAAATTAAGAATTTAAATTCATAATTTTCTCAATTAAAAATCAAGCATAAATGCTCAATCTAATAAACATAAATTCTAATTCGTTTCGGTTAACCCGAGACGAAACAAACATAATTAAATTCTACTTTTTCGGCACAAATTTAGATTGCCGAATAATGTTATTTAAAAAGGGAATTTTTCTTCATCTTCATTCTCTTAATTTAATTAAAGAAATACTAGATTTAATTATTCAAGAAAACGGGGTATTACATTCTCTCCCCCTAAAAATAAATTTCGTCCCGAAATTTGCTTATCACAAGGACAAAGCTCGGGATACCTTTCTTTCATCTTTATCTTTCAATTTCAACATTTCTTCTTCTGAGCCATCGGCTCCTCTTAATCTTTACTAGCACAATCGATTTAACTTTTTAGCTAATGGATCCTTTGATCCAAAATTGGTTCTAGGTTTATCTCAAAACTGAGATCTGGGTCTAAGATTGCTTCTTCTTCTTAAATAACATGGTTGGGATCGAACACGCATTGGCGCAATTAGAATACATTAAACATGACGTGCGAATTTCTAAAGCTTAGCAGTAAAGCCAGCTTAAACGTAATTTGACCTATACTTTCCAGGATTTCACACGGTCCTATTTAACGAAACTTAATCTTTCTTTTCTCGCCAAAACTAAGGATTTCTCTCGAAGGTAACTTTCGGAAAAACTTTATTTCTGACTTCGAACTCTATTTCTGATATCTGAGTATCAGCATAAAACTTTTGACCATCTTACACTTCTTTAATCCGTTGCTTGATTTGGTGAATTATCTAGATTAATTCTTCAACAGCATCGGAACCTAATACTTTACTTTCACTTGCTTCAACTAAATAAAAACAGGGATCGACACTTCTTCCTCAAACAGATTCATAAGGGCGTTATGACGATCGACATTTAATAATTGTTGTTGTACGCAAAATTAATGAGAAGAAAAACTTGCTCTCACTGGTCACTTCAATTCAACACAATAGTTCTGAGCATATCTTCCAAATTTGAATTATTCTCTTGAATCGATCATCCATCTGATGATGAAAGATGATACTAACATTCAATTTTTTTTTTATATGCTCACTTAACTTTGTAGGCTTCTCCAAAACAGGAGGTAAACTTAAAATCTCGATCTAACAATCGACTTAGACATATCGTGCACTAGCACAATTTTATGAACATACAACTGAGTTAGCTTGTTTGATCCAAGCATTACTGAGATTGGCATGAAATGAGTAGATTCTGACAATCTGATCAAAATCATCCAAATAGTTGTATCCTCTCTCTTTTGAACTTAGGTAACCTGGTTACAAGTCCATGGTAATATCATCCCACTTCTAAATTAGGATATCTAATGGCTTAAACTTTCCCACACGGGTTTGCTCCTTCTGCTTAAGGCGTTAGCTACTATGGTTGTTTTTTTTTTTCCTGGATGATAGGAAATTTTACAACTGTAGTTTTCTTTTAGCTTGAGCCATCTTCCTTGCCTCACTTAACTCTTTTTCTTGAAAAACTCTTTGAGGCTTTTGAGATTTGTAAAGATCTCACACTTGGCTCCAAACGGATAATATTTCAAGATTTTCGGAGCGTATACAACTACAGCTCATTTAAATCATAAGTTGGATAATTTATCTTATGAGGTCTGAGTTGTCGTGCCACATATGTCGCAGCCCGAACCTCGATATTAGATGTCAAGGCCGGTAGGTCCCACGACTTACACAATTTATGATTAACAAAGGAATTTAAGATAGCGACCCGGCTATCGTTCAAAAGAATAACCATACTTAACAACTCATCATTTTAGAATAATACGACATATATGACTCGAGACGATCAACTGAAATCAATATGACATACATATCAATAGACATAACTTGAATCACTCGGAATCAAAAGACCTGATCAACCAAATAATCGACAATTGATCAAAAAGATGACATAATGACTTGAGGATCAAGAAAACAAGATAAAGAAAAATGTTTCGAGTTCGACAAAGTTTCATAGAATAGAGATTTTATTAAATACATATCAAGACTAAGTTTTACGCAAACTGTGACAAAAAGAGTTCGACTATCAAAACATAGATCGACTCTAGGATTTAAACAACTTCATCATAATTTAATAAAATCATCTTAACATGGCAGCGGAATACGAAAGACTATATGTATGACGACATATAATCTAGGCTCTTTATTTTTCAAAACAATAACAACAACAACCAACATCCATCCAGCCTCGTCATCTACATTCCTGCTAACCTGCACGTTTTAGAAATAACATGCAGGGCTGAGTACTACGTACTCAGTGAACACATGCCGAAAACATTTGAAAACTTTACTGTATACAGCTATATATGAAAACTTGCCAGAAAACATAATACGAGGATTTTCTGAAAACAACTCGTAAAATGTTAAAAATACTTTCTTTTCAAAACTCATTTGTCTGCAGACAATTATAACAGTATGAACCATATCTACAAATAAATAATGGTGATGAGAAAGAGGCCTCTTTCTCAATCACTTGTAATTGGCATATCAACGACAGACTCACGGTTACGAATAACCGGTCTATCAAAGAAATACGCACGATTACCGATGTGTACACAGATTTCACCTTGCGTGAAACCGAATTTGTCTTTCTGAAGTAGATGGTAACATACTTAACATTCAAAAATAATTTTGGCAAGTATCAAAACTTTAAAACCATAGTATATCATGCTTTTCACATATTTTAGTTTAGAAAGCCCACCTGATAAACTTAAGCTTTAAACTTTAAACTCTAGCGCTTGTAGCCCTTTTACTTCACGTTTCTGCTCCCGCTCCCGCTTGCTCCTTTAATCGAAAGCGAATAACGAATTTTAGAACGAGAGCTTCTATCGACTAACGACTTCGATAATCCTAACGAAATTCTATTCAAATTTCCTACGCCGTAACTTGACGAAATTCGAGAAATTCTATCTTAACTTCTAAAACACTCTTAATCTATCTTAATTCCTCATTAAGCATCAGATCTCAATCAAATCTCATATAACAACCACATTTATAATTTACTATTCATCATAACTTACTAAATCGATTTTAATCCGTCTAACGAATTCAGAAAATTCTCAAATTAATTCCATACACTTATTTCATCATAACAACCTTAATTACATTTTAAATACACACATTAACTCAATTAAACATATAAACTCCCAAATCGGGAAAATCACCCAAAAATAGAAAATCTTTTTTACTTTGAATTAAATTTCCAGAAATTCATATAACACTTAATTTTTATTAATAAGTTCATAAATGCAATTAGTTTATTAATAAAAATCAAATAATTATTTATTAAATTTTCGGTATTTTTAAAATTAGGATTTCTAGAATTCTTTTCTCTTCTTTTTCATTTCTAATATACTTAATTAAATATTTTAAGCTTAATTATTCAATCAATTTCATTCAATCAACCATTAAACTATAAACTATAATTTAAGAACCCTAATTTTAATATTTCTAGGGTTTCTAGGGTTCGCATGCTTACATTTGATTATCTATTGATTAAACTTATTTCATTAACATCATCCATCATCAATTTAATCATCAATTACATCATACTTTATCAATATATCAAAACCCTAATTTCAAACCCTAATTTTCGACATTAATTAATAAAATGAGATAGGTTGGGAATTCATGCTTACTTCCAACATGAAATATTCTTAGAATTCTTAACTAAGCTCACAATTAACATCAAATTAATCATATAATTCATGCATTCATTATTTCCCATTTTCTTCTCATTTTCGAAAATTGCCAATTGATAGTTAGGGTTTTCCATGCTTAAATCTAATTACATATTTGATCTTATAATCATATTCTAAGCATAATTCATGAAGAACAAATCATCATTCAATGCATGAATTAAAATTTAGCATTTTCTTCTAAATTTCGATTTTCATGCAACTTAGGGTTAGGGTTTTGATTTTTCTAATTTAATCACACAAATCATCATATAATCATAATATAAGCATCATGCTAATACATAAACATCATCCAATCACTTCATCAATTCTTTCCCCAAAATTTCGACACATATATATATATAATCTTCCACCATGAACATGAATTAGGAGCTTGGAATAAATGAAATTAAATCTTACTTAGCTACTTTGAGAAGATGACTTTAGTCTTGGAAGCTTGGATGTTGTTCAACAATGGAGTTGTGTGTGAGTGTGTGTGTTTGAGAGTGAGAGATCGAGAGATTGAGAGATTGAGAGAGAGAGGCTGCTGTGTTTGTGTGTGTGCGTGTATGAAAGAGAGAGATGAGAGAGAGATGGTTTATGTCGCAGCCCGAACCTCGATATTAGATGTCAAGGCCGGTAGGTCCCACGACTTACACAATTTATGATTAACAAAGGAATTTAAGATAGCAACCCGGCTATCGTTCAAAAGAATAACCATACTCAACAACTCATCATTTAGAATAATACGACATATATGACTCGAGACGATCAACTGAAATCAATATGACATACATATCAATAGACACAACTCGAATCATTCGGAATCAAAAGACCTGATCAACCAAATAATTGACAATTGATCAAGAAGATAATTTAATGACTTGAGGATCAAGAAAACAAGATAAAGAAAACTGTTTCAAGCTCGACAAAGCTTCTCAACACAACTAACAACTTATGTACATATGATTCACTGGTTGAGTTTCAAAAGAACTTGACAAAAGAGTTCGACTTTAGAATTCAAACATTATAATAATATCGATTTCATTTTCTTGCAGCGGAAAACATGAGAATATATGTATGAAGACATATATTCTAGGTCAACTTCTCAAAAACGACTTTCTTTACATAAACAACGTTTAACAACAACAATAATCCATCCAGTACTCATCATCTTCATCCCTGCTAACCTGCACGTTTTAGAAATAACATGCACGTACTCAGTGAACACATGCCGAAAACATTTGAAAACTTTGCTGAATACAGCTATATATGAAAACTTGCCAGAAAACATAATACGAGGATTTTCTGAAAACAACTCGTAAAATGCTAAAAATACTTTCTTTTCTCAAAATCATTTGTCTGCAGACATTTATAACAGTATGAACCATATCTACAATTAACTCATGGTGATGAGAAAGAGGCCTCTTTCTCAATCACTTGTAACCGGCATATCAAGGAAAGGCTCACGATTATGAATAATCGGCCTATCAAAGAAATGCGCACGATTACCAATGTGTACACAGATTTCACCTTGCGTGAAACCGAATTCGTCTTTCTGAAGTAGATGGTAACATACTTAAACATTTTAAAAATCATTTGGCAAGTATCAAAGCTTTGTAAAACATACGATATCATGTTTTTCACATATTTTAGTTTAGAAAGCCCACCTGATATACTTAAGCTTTAAACTTTAACTTTATCGTTTGAAATCCTTTTACTTCACGTTCCTGCTCCCGCTTCCGCTTACTCCTTTAAATCGAAACGGAATAACGATTTTAGAACGAGAGCTTCTATCGACTAACTACTTCGATAATCTTAACGAAATTCCATTCGAATTTCTACGCCGTAACTTGATGAAATTCGAGAATTCCTATCTTAACTTTTCAAACGTTCTTAATCTATCTAAATTCCTCATTAAGCATCAATATTAATCAAATCTCATACAACATTAATATTTATAAACTACTATTCATCACAACTGACTAAATCGATTTTAATCCGTCTAACGGATTCAGAAAATTCTCAATTTAATTCTATACCTTTATTTAATTATAACAAACATAATTATACTTTAAATACACACATTAACTCAATTAAACATATAAACTCCCAAATCGGGAAAATCAACCATAAATAGAAAAATCTTTATTACTTTGAATTAAATTTCCAGAAAATTATATAACACTTAATTTTTATTAAGAAGTTCATAAATGCAATTAATTTCTTAATTAAAATTTAATTAATATTTTATTTATTTATTTAAATTTTTCGGTAGTTTTCATTTCTAGGATTTCTAGAATTATTTTCTCTTCTTTTTAATTTCTATTATACTTAATTATCATCTTAAATTCATTTCTTCATTTAATTTCATTCAATTAAGTATTAATCTTCCAACCCTAATTTAAGAACCCTAATTCGATTTTCTAGCGTTTCTAGGGTTAATCAAGCTCATTTTTCATTATCTCTTGATCTAAAATACTTCATTAATCTCATATATCTTTAATTGAATCATCCAATTCATCATATAACATTACATTATTAAACCCTAATTTATATTCTTATTTAATCGGTTATTTTCTCAAAATGAAATTGGTTGGAAATTTTTAATTACTTCCAACATGAAACATTCTTAAAATACTTAACTAAACTCATTTATATCATTAAATCAATCATATAATTCATGTATTCATTATTTCCCATTTTCTTCTCATTTTCAAAAATTGCCAATTGATAGCTAGGGTTTTCCATGCTTAAATCTAATTACATATTTGATCTTATAATCATATTCTAAGCATAATTCATGAAGATCATAACATCAAACAATGCATGAATCAAAACTTGACCATTTCTTCCAAAAATTTCGAAAATGATAGAATTAGGGTTAGGGTTCTTCATGTTTGATTTAATCACACAATTCATCATATAATCATAATATAAGCATCATGCTAATACATAAACATCATCCAATCACTTCATCAATTCTTTCCCCAAAATTTCGACACATATATATATATATATATGATCTTCCACCATGAACATGAATTAGGAGCTTGGAATAAATGAAATTAAATCTTACTTAGCTACTTTGAGAAGATGACTTTGGTCTTGGAAGCTTGGATGATGATCAACAATGGAGTTGTGTGTGAGTTTGAGAGTGAAAAATCGAGAGAGAGATGGAGAGATTGAGAGAGAGATGGTTGCTATGTGTGTGTGTGCGTGTGGAATGAGAGAGATGAGAGATGAGAGTTAGATTATATGCATGTTACATATAGGTTAGGGTAGACTAGGGTTATTATTAAATTATAACTTAATGGCTAAGTTTGGTTAATTTATTTAATTAATTATTAATTCAATTAATTAATAATTAATTAATGTTCTTATAACTCTCTAATTTCTCAACACAGTAATTAAGATTAAGGTTTCACGAACCTTAGATAAAAATCTCACAGAAAGAATCGGAGATTCGAAGCATTTTCAAATCGACCGAAACTAAATTTTTAAGCGATAATTTACGTAAAATTTCACGTAATTAATTTAAATTCTTCTCTTAGTCAATTAACGACTAAACATTTATCATCTATTGATAAATGTAAAAACTTCTTCGTTTCGGATTAACCGAGACGATAGAAATTAATTAAAACTCATTTTTCAGGTAGAATATATCTGTCGGATAAAATTTTCGGAAAGAAAATCTTTATTTTACTAAAATTCTTGTCTTTCTCAGAAGATTAATTATTTTAATTACTTAAGAAAGACGGGATACTACATTCTCTCTCCCTAAAAATAAATTTCGTCCCGAAATTTGCTTACCTCTCGGAAGAGTTCGGGATACTTTTCTCTCATTTTGCTTTCTAACTCCCATGTTGCTTCTTCTAGTCCATGATGCCTCCATTTGATTTTTACTGACGCGATCGACTTATTTCTAAGTTGCTGGACCTTACGATCCAAAATCGCTTCAGGTTTCTCTTCATAACTGAGATCTGGTTCAAGGACTTCTTCTTCTTGATGAATAACGTGCTTAGGATCAAACATATATTTCCGTAACTGAGATACATGGAACACGTTATATGAATTTCCAAAACTTGGCGGTAAGGCTAATTTATACGCTACTTGACCTATTCTTTCCAGAATTTCATATGGTCCTATATAGCGAGGCTTAAGCTTCCCTTTAACACCAAATCGATGAATTCCTCTTGAAGGCGAAACTTTCAGGAAAACTTTATCACTCACATTGAATTCTAATTCTGATCTTCTGACGTCAGCATATGACCTCTGACGGTCTTGTGCTTCTTTAATTCTTTGTTTGATTTGACACACAATCTTTATCATCTCTCCCACTGAATCGGGCCCTAATATTTTTCTCTCGCCCACATCATCCCAATGGAGCGGAGATCTACACTTCTTTCCATAAAGAGCTTCGTAGGGCGTCATGCCAATCGTCATTTGATAACTGTTGTTGTAAGCAAATTCCACAAGAGGTAAAATTTGCTCCCATTGACTTCCTCGATCTAAAACAACAGTTCTCAACATATCCTCCAAGATCTGAATGGTTCTTTCTGATTGACCATGCGTTTGAGGATGAAAAGCCGTACTGAAGTTCAATTTGGTACCTAATTCTTCTTGCATACTTCTCCAAAAATGAGAAGTAAATTTTGAGTCTCGATCCGAAGTGATCGACTTAGGTACTCCGTGCAATCACACAATTTCTCGCACATACAGCTGAGCTAACTTATCTGCGCCATAAGTTATGGGAATAGGTATAAAGTGTGCAGATTTTGTCAATCTATCCACTATTACCCATATCGCTGTATTCCCTCGTTTGGATCTAGGTAACCCAGTTACAAAATCCATGGTAATTTTATCCCATTTCCACTCTGGAATATCTAAAGGTTGTAGCTTCCCATAGGGTCTCTGATGCAATGCCTTTACTTGCTGATAGGCTAAACATCTTTGTACAAAAGAAGCTATGTCTCTTTTCATTCCTTCCCACCAAAATGTTTGTTTCAAATCTTGATACATTTTGGTGCCTCCAGGGTGAGCTGAATAAGGAGTTTCATGAGCTTCGCTCATGATTTCCTTCCTTAATTCTTCATCATTCGGCACAAAAATTCTTCCTCGATACAGGAGAACATTATCTCCTGCCTCCTTAAAATTTTCATTTTTCTCTTGACGAATTTTCATTCGTAACTTTTCCAATTTCTCGTGTTTTCTTTGAGCATTGGAAATTCTCAATCTTAAATCTGGAATTATTTCCATAGCTGCAACCATTTGCTCAACAGATTGCGGAGGTAGAATTACTTCTAACCTCAGTTCTCCGAAAGTCTTAATGAGTTCTTTCTCTTGAGTTAGAAGAAATCCAAATTCCGATTTTCCTTTTCTGCTTAACGCATCAGCAACTACATTTGCTTTTCCTGGATGATAGGAAATTTTACAATCGTAGTCTTTAACTAACTCGAGCCATCTTCTTTGTCTCATATTTATTTCTTTCTGCTCAAAGAAATATTTGAGACTCTTGTGATCTGTGAAGATTTCACATTTCGTTCCATAAAGATGGTGTCTCCAGATTTTTAAAGCATGTACTACTGCTGCTAGTTCCAAATCATGAGTTGGATAGTTTATTTCATGAGATCTAAGCTGTCTAGAAGCATATGCAATAACTCTTCCTTCTTGCATCAGGACACAACCTAGTCCGTTCTTTGATGCATCTGTGTAAACAGCATAATCTTTATCCGAATCTGGAACTGATAGCACTGGGGCAGTGGTCAATCTTCTTTTAAGTTCTTGGAAACTTTCCTCATATTCTTCTGACCACTTGAATTTTGATTCTTTCTTTAGAAAATGGGTCATTGGCTTAGCTATTTTGGAGAATCCTTCGATAAATTTCCGATAATAGCCTGCTAAACCTAAGAAACTCCTAATTTCATGTGGTGTGGTTGGAACTTTCCATTCCTGAACTGCTTGTACTTTTGAAGGGTCAACTTTGATTCCTTCAGAAGATACAACATGTCCAAGGAAATGTACTTCTCTTAGCCAAAATTCGCATTTACTAAACTTGGCATATAATCTTTCGGTTCTCAACCTTTCCAGAACAGTTCGTAGATGTTCCTCGTGTTCTAATTCATTCTTTGAATACACGAGAATATCATCAATGAAAACTACGACAAACTTGTCCAAGAATTCATGGAATACTCGGTTCATGAGATCCATAAATACGGCTGGAGCATTTGTCACACCAAATGGCATTACTACAAACTCGTAGTGGCCATATCTTGTTCTGAAAGCTGTCTTGGAAATATCTTCCTGCTTAACTTTCAACTGATGATAACCAGATTTCAAATAGATTTTCGAGAATACACTTGCTCCTCTGAGCTGATCAAATAGATCATCTATTCTTGGCAAAGGATATTTGTTTTTCAAGGTTAATTTGTTTAATTCTCGGTAGTCAATGCACATCCTCAAACTACCATCCTTCTTCTTAACAAACAGAATTGGTGCTCCCCACGGAGAAATACTAGGTCTAATGAAACCTAGGTCAAGTAACTCTTGCAGTTGAATTTTCAGTTCTTGCAACTCCTTTGGAGCCATTCTGTATGGTGCCTTGGAAACAGGAGCTGATCCTGGTTCAAGATCTATTGTGAACTCTACTTGCCTATCTGGTGGCAATCCTGGCAAAACTTGTGGAAATACGTCTTGGAATTCTTTTACTACAGCTACATCTTCGATGCTGCTCTCCTTATCTTCCTTCTTGTTGAGATAGATAAGATATGCTTTCACATCTTTCTTTTTCAACACTCTCCTTGCTTGAACTGCTGAAATAATCGGCGATTTCTTACAACTTCTTTCTATCCCGAAAAATAGAGTTGGTTCCTGACCAGGCATATGAAATGAAATTTGCCTTTGCTTGCATTGAATGCTTGCAAAATTCTCGGTCAACCAATCCATTCCCAAGATAATATCTACATCCCACATTTTAATTAAATTTAGGGTTTTCGCTAACATCTTGAGAGATCCTAATTCAATCTCTATATTAGGACAGATGCGAGTAACTGAGGTAGATTTACCTAACGGTGTTGTTACTCTCAAGTCTTGACTAGCACGTTCTACCTTAAGACCAAGATTATCTACGCATGCATTTGATATAAATGAATGCGATGCACCAGTATCAAATAAAATTATAACAGGTATGCCATTTAATTGACCCATACCTATCAAATTTCCTTGATTTTTGTCGAACGGTTTCTGATCAAGAGCAAAAACCCTTTGATATTGCTGCTGGGGTTCCATTCTCAATTGCTGGGGTTGCTTTTGCTTTTGCTGGAATCGCGGCCCTTGGCGATTTTGTTGCTGCTGCCGTTGCTGAGGAACAACTTCTATTGCCTTCAATTTCTGAGGCTGGTTCTGAAATGTTCTATTCCCTCCTGCTCCTTGCAGTTTAGTTGGGCACTGATACGAATAATGACCAACTTGACCACAAGTATAGCAGCTATTACTTCCAGCTTTGCATATCCCTTGATGCATCTTGCCACACTTGGAACATGGAGACATTCCTTGATAAGTTTGAGATGAACTGCCTTGATTGACGAAAGGCTGTTTGAATCGTCCCTGATTAAATTGCTGCTGTTGATGACGTTGTTGTCCTTGCTGTCCTTGCCAGGGCTTCTTACTAGGTTGATTTCCAAAATTCCATTTTCGTTTCTGACTTTGGTTGGACGATTGCGGATTTGCCACTGTCACTGGGGTTTGATCTTGCGTGGCTACTGAAGTCTAAGAAGATTTATCTGGCTGCATAGCCAATTCCATATCCAGTGCTCTATTTAAAGTCTCGGCATATGACAATGCACTTTGACTGGCCAGAACGATTATTATTTCTTGTCGAAGACCTGCTCGGAAAAGTTCAGCCATCTTCTCGTCTGTGTCCACCTTATCTTGAGCAAAACGTGCCAAATCACAAAATTCGCGATCATACTCGGCATGCGACTTCTTGCCTTGCTTGAGATTAGCAAACTCATTCTCCTTCTGCTTTCGATAACTTCGAGGAACGAATTTTTCGAACAAAGCATCCTTAAATTGTTCCCACGTCAGGTTCTCTAGTTGTTCAGGGGTATACGCCCTTTGACGAGCTTCCCACCAGTAATCCGCAGATCCCTTGAGCTGATAAGACATGCATGTTAGACGTTCTTGATCCGTACATCGAAGAAAACGGAAAATTCTTTCAAGCGCACGAATCCACTCTTCTGCTTCTGAAGGATTTCCTCTTCCATCGAGAGTTGGGGGATTTTGCCGCAAAAATAATTCTTCAATTCTCCTTTCGAACTAAGGAGGAGGTGGGGTAGGTTCTCTTTCGGGTTCATCTTCAACCCTTCCTCGACCTCGACCTCTTGGTCTACCTCTTGGTGGCATTTTCTGCTTAACCAGGATTTTTTTTTATACGAATTATTCTTTCTTTCTAACAAAGTCTTATTCTCTAATAAAAATTCTTGTTTCTTTAAAAGTAATTTAAAGGAAATAAATTCTTCTAGATTTTAGATCTTAGAAAAATTTTCTTATCACCTCTTTAATGCATATCATACTCATCGTACTTTTAATGAATCACACGATTCATACTCATCACAACTCATGCTTATTAAAACTTTCAATTACTTATAACATGCTCATACTTTTTTTTTTTTAATGAATCAAAGATTTACTCACATCATCCTACATTGTAAACTCATAATTTAACTTCTTATTATCATCATGAACAATTTAAACAATTCACTATTGTCATAGATAATGAATCAATGATTCATTTATTTCATATAATTACTATAATAAAAAAAATAATTTAAGAACAAATATTTTTCATACTTATCTTTGCTACATAAAATTTAGCTAATATATATTCCTAATATTTCAAGGAAATAATAGCATCATCTTGGCATATAAACTTTATCATAACTTTAATGAATCAAAAGATTCATGCTTATCATCAAATAATCACTAAAAAAAAAATTTTTCTAGTAGTAATTATTATATATATACATATTTATTTGCTAAATTTAATTAGCTCTTCATTCTTTATAATCAAGAGATGAATAATATCATCTTGATGTATAAACTTCCTCATAAATCTCTTTTGAGATTTTTAACTTTATCTCAACATTTTTTTTTAACTAAATAATTACTAACTAAGCTAACGATAGCGAATAACTAATGGAACGAATAAAATGAACGACGCACTAAACTAATGATAGTCGAATAATGAACGAAACGATTAACTGTCACAGCCCCAAATCCCGAAGGACGGCTAAGCCGGGGTGTGACTAGGGGTTGGAATTAAGAAGCGGGAAAGAAAGGGGATTAATGAATAACTGAGGGATAAATCTTGAATCATCAAGGAAATACATAGAAGTAAACTTTGATTATATAACGCGAGACAATCTCGAAGGATTTCTCAAATAGAACTAACAAGTCGTTTCAAGTTTCAAGTACAAAATACTTAAACAAAAAGTGTTATAACATATTAGAGTGTTTGCAGCGGAAAAAGAACGTAGATTGACTCCACATATGAAGATGTGAAATCGAGGCTCGACTAGCTTTATTAAGGATTTACAACCACGTACTCAACTCCCGCCGTCACCCGTCACTCAACCTGCATATTTAAAAACATATACAGGGCTAAGTACAAAGTACTTAGTGAACACATGCCAAAAACATATAATAGATTTAATGGTTTTATCAGGCATTTCAACAGTAACACAACGGGGTTTTTCATTAAAGGCCCGTGCTTACTAAAATTTCTTTTCATAATTGCTTGCAAGCATTTTCTTACTTTAATTCAATATGACCAAATCTGAATAACGCCGGGGAAGAATGCACTCTTCCGCGGTCGCTTCTCACCGTGGCTGGCTACCCCTCAACAGAGTACCACACACTCCGGCTACCGTGTACACTAATTCTGGAAAGCACCCTCTTGGCTAACTCAGAATCCGATCGATTACTAGTTGGCGAACCAACTCAGATAGGCATAATAGAACTCACAAAACAAATTCTTTTATGCCAAGACAATCACTTTAAAAACATGCTTTTTAAAGCGATAAGAAAAACAGAAGCTCGAGTTATTCAGTAAACTGAATAGCCACATTTTATTTGTATAATAGAAAAGCCCACCTTAATGGTTTACAGAACGGAAACCCAGCTTCAATCTTCCGTCCTTTCTTCTATGTATGATGTCCTCCTTTAATCGTAAATAATCAAATCTTAGAAAAAGATCGAGAGGGAAACCATACGATAACATACTTGATAACTTGATTAATCTTTAATATATACTTTTGAGTTTACGAAAGAAACAATCGAAAACAAGTTGATCATAAATCACTGGATAAAACAAGCCGTTCGGAAAATCAAGCTAGCCGGAAAACCGAGTTAGTTGGAAAACCGAGCCGGCTAGAAAACAGAGCGGGCCGGAAAACAGAGTGGCCGGAAAACAGAGTCGGCCGGAAAAACAGTGGCCGGACCAAATGAGTTAATCCAATGATCGGGTCCAGTGAGTTAATCCAATTTGTGAGTCCAGTGAGTTAATCCAATTGTTGGGTCCAAATTTGGTAATTCAATGATGGGTCCAGTTGAGTTAATCCAGTCGGGTCCAATTGGTAATTCAATGATGGGTCCAATGAGTTAATCCACTGGCCGAGTCCAAATTTGGGTAATTCACTGACTTAATCCAGGAATTAAACTCTCAATTTCACCAGCTCTCTCTCTCTCTCTTAGAAATCAACAACAGTAGCAGAGCACCACTGCCGTCGTCTCCCTCCTTTTTCCGGCGGGGCTTCGCCGTAGCTTCTCACTGCCGCCGCCGCCTCCTCCTCCTCTCTCTTATCTTTCTCACTTCTTGGTCTCTTTCTATCTCTATCCGACGGCAACAGCAGAGCACGACCGCCGCGTCTCCTCCGACGAACTTCACCGTTCGCCGCCTCCGTTCCATCGTCGTCGTCGTGGCGCGTCACCACTACCATGGTAAACTCTCTGCCTTTTATCCTCTTATTTCTTATTTAATTGCTAATTTCAGATTTTAAGATTTTAATTTTAGTTTTAAATTTTAATTCTCTCTTTTCTTTTAAAACCGGCAGTGGTTGCCGTTCTTTCGCCGTCGTCGTCGCCGGCTTCTACCAGCACCGCCGCTTCCTTGGCTAAACGGACAGTTGGGAAAACCACCACTGCCGTCTTCATATTGGCAAAACGAGCGGCTGCCCAGAATGACTTTCGTCGTCGGCGTCGATGTCCAAACTATTCCGACTCGGCCTTATCATCGGACTCGACAACAAACCGTAACCAAGACTCAATAATTCGAGTTTGAAGGAAAAGCAGAAATGTAAAGCAGAGGCAGGTTCTACAATTTTATTCAAAGTTTCTTATTTGGCAAAACAGTGTTTCTAGAATCAGTTTTGTGAATACTGGACTCTGGTTTCTTTGTTGACTTGCACTTAGTTCATAGATGGATGATTCTTGAGTTATGATCATGCTTGTGTTAATATAGCTTTGCTGGTAAAAATTAAAATAGGTTATACTCTTATTTTATATGATTTCAGTTTGAAGTTCTTTAAGAAAAGGAAACAGAGTTTTTCGTACACATAAATTAGATTTTGAGTTGTATAAACTTACTGGTTGGATTGATGAGCGGATGGATGGTTTATGAATGAATTGAAATGCTGAATCTTGTGGATCGAAATTCCCGCAGCTTCTTCTTCCTTTACTTTTTCTTGGGTGTAATTTGTTTGTGATGAGAGAGTAATTAACTCGTGAAAGTTATATTTAAGAGGAATGGTTGATCTTATTTGGTAATGATTCAAATGTAAATGTGATGGACGTGTATTACAAACTTAACCACAAGATTACTGACAAGATTTTGGAGAAGATTTACTCCTATCATCGGCACATTCACAGCTGTAAAAGATAATACTTGGTGCATTTCTGGTTGATTAAGGGCCTCACAGGCTTTTAAAGTTTTTCATGGTTGGGCTTTAATTTGGGCTTTTATTTATTTAACAAGATGGGCTTAAATTTATTTAAGCTCATTGGGCTATAAATAAAAGAAAAGGTTCGGCCCAAGTTACAAAGATATAAGTCGGCTCACTAAAACATATATAAGATTATTAAGTCTTTTATTACGAAGGATTTGATCGCCGATAATTAATTATAAATATAAACGGTTCAAACATTCAAAATTAATTTCTTAATTTCCCTATTACTTAATGACGGCAACAATATAATCAAACTTTAGAAGAAAGAAAAAAAAAAAATGGAAAAGAAAAAGTAAATCGTTTTAATACTCGACTCTGAACTTTAAGAGTATTCGGTTAAAATAACTTAAGGCTGCAAAAATTGTAATTAATTATATAAAATTAATTATACGCAAGTTTAGAAAAATCGGGGTATTACATCCTACCCCTCTAACAAGAAATTTCGTCCCGAAATTTGTATACCTTCTTCGAAAAGCTCAGGGTATTTTTCCAGCATCTTTTCTTCGAGTTGTCACGTAGCTTCTTCCTGCCCGTGGTGATTCCATAAAATTTTTACAAGCGATATCGTCTTAGTTCGGAGTTCTTGTACCTTTCGGTCCAAAATAGCTTGCGGTCTTTCTTCATAGCTCAAATCCGGACTAAGAATAATGTCTTGCTGGCGAACCACGTGTTTAGGATCGAACACGTATTTTCTTAATTGAGAGACATGGAAAACATTATGAACACTCCCTAGACTTGGCGGTAAAGCCAATCTATAAGCAACGAGTCCTATCTTTTCCAAAATCTCAAAAGGTCCAATAAATCTGGGTCTAAGCTTACCCTTCACGCCAAACCTAATAATTCCCTTAGACGGAGAAACCTTGAGGAAAACCTTATCCCCAATTTCGAATGATAACTCAGATCGACGTACGTCGGCATAAGATTTCTGTCGACTTTGGGCTTCCTTTATTCTCAGTCGGATCTGTCGAATGATCTCTATCATTTCACCGACCGAGATACGGCCCTAGATTTTTCCTTTCACCTACTTCATCCCAATAAAGCGGTGATCTACATTTCTTTCCATACAATGCTTCATATGGAGCCATGCCTATTGTTGCTTGATAACTGTTATTATAAGCAAATTCGATTAGTGGCAAAACATTTTCCCAGCTCCCACCTTGATCCAACACCACAGTTCTCAACATGTCTTCTAGTGTTTGGATTGTTCTTTCAGACTGACCGTCTGTTTGAGGGTGAAAAGCTGTGCTGAAATTGAGTTTGGTACCCAATTCTTTTTGCAAGCTGATCCAAAATCTTGAGGTGAATTTTGAATCTCTATCTGATGTTATCGATGTTGGTACTCCGTGCAGACGTACGATCTCACGGACATATAATTGGGCTAATTTCTCCGATCCATAGGTAATCGGAATTGGTATAAAATGAGCTGACTTTGTGAGACGGTCTACTACAACCCATATTGCAGTGTTTCCTCTTTTTGACTTCGGCAGACCGGTCACAAAATCCATTGTTATACCTTCCCACTTCCATGTTGGAATATCCAACGGTTGTAACTTTCCATAAGGTCGTTGGTGTAAGGCTTTTACTTGCTGACAAGCCAGACATCGTTCTACGAAGGAGGCTACATCTCGCTTTAAGCCGTCCCACCAGAACTTTCTCTTTAAGTCCTGATACATCTTCGTACTTCCCGGATGAGCAGTGTAAGGTGTATCATGAGATTCACTCATGATGTCATTTTTCAGTTCGTCATCATGAGGAATACAAAGTCTTCCATCGAACTCGATTGCATTATCTGTTGCTTCAGAGTAACCGCTAGGGTTACCTGATCTCACCTTCAGACGTAGTTTCTCAAACACCTCATCTTTCCTCTGAGCACTTATTATTCTTTCTCGCAAGTCTGGTATAGCCACTAGGGTTGCAACACAACTAGTTATTGTTTCTGGTGAATTGATCACCTCCAAACTCATTCTCTCAAAGTCTTGAATGAGTTCTCCTTCTTCGGTAAGGAAACAAGCTAAGTGTGTTGGAGTCTTGCGACTCAAAGCATCTGCTACAACATTTGCTTTGCCTGGATGGTAATTGATACCACAGTCATAATCCTTTACTAATTCGAGCCATCTTCTTTGTCTCATATTCAATTCTTTTTGCTCGAAAAAGTATTTTAGACTCTTATGATCCGTAAAAATCTCAACCCTAACTCCATATAGGTGATGTCTCCAGATTTTTAACGAATGCACAACGGCTGCTAATTCCAGATCATGTGTGGGGTAATTGACTTCATGTGGCCTAAGTTGTCGTGATGCATAGGCTATCACATTTCCATCTTGCATCAGCACACAACCTAGTCCATTTTTAGAAGCATCTGTATACACCACATATTCTTTATTTATGCAGGAGAGCCAAAGCGGTGCCGTAGTCAACTTGTCTTTTAGTTCCTGGAAATTTGCCTCACACTCATCCGTCCACTTATATTTGATTCCTTTCTTGAGTAATTGTGTCATAGGTCTAGCTATCTTAGAAAATCCTTCAATGAATCTTCTATAGTATCCGGCTAGACCTAAAAAGCTCCTAATCTCATTAGGGTTGGTTGGTGACTTCCAGTCACGTACCGCTTCCACTTTAGCAGGGTCCACCTTGATACCTCCTGCTGACACAATGTGCCCAAGAAACATCACTTCACTCAGCCAAAACTCGCACTTACTGAACTTGGCATATAGTTTCTCAGTTCTCAAAGTTTCCAACACTATTCTCAAGTGTTCTTCGTGCTCTTTCTCATTTTTGGAATAAATGAGAATATCGTCAATAAATACTAAGACGAACTTGTCTAAGTATGGGTGAAAAACTCTATTCATGAGATCCATGAATACTGCAGGAGCATTAGTCAATCCGAATGGCATAACTAAGAACTCGTAGTGGCCATATCGTGTTCGGAAAGCCGTCTTGGGTATATCTTCTGGTTTGATTTTCAATTGATGATACCCAGACCTAAGGTCTATTTTTGAAAACACACATGCTCCCTTGAGTTGATCAAACAAGTCATCTATCCTTGGTAAAGGATATTTATTCTTGAGGGTTATCTTGTTCAACTCTCGATAATCTATGCACATCCTCATTGTGCCGTCCTTTTTCTTTACAAATAGAACAGGTGCTCCCCATGGTGAAACACTTGGTCTAATAAAACCAAGATCCAACAACTCTTGTAGTTGTATCTTGAGTTCTTGTAATTCCTTCGGTGCCATTACGTATGGTGCTTTCGACCTTTGAGGCTGACCCGGGCTCCAGGTCAAATGTTGAAGTCCACTTGTCGATTTTGTGGCAGTCCTGGTAGTATTTCTGGAAATACGTCCTCGAATTCTCTGACGATCGCCACATCTCCTATGGTCTTTTCGACTCCAGCTTCCCCGTTCAGGTAAACAAGGAAAGCCTGACAGTCTTTCTTTTTCATCATCTTCTTAGCTTGAAGGGCAGAGATAACTGGCACTCTCCTACCCATTGTAATTCCGTGAAATTCTGTGGGCTCTTCTCCGGGTAATTGAAAAGAAATTTTTCTCTCATTACAGAGAATCGTAGCATAGTTCTCAGCTAACCAATCCATTCCTAGGATTATATCTACGTCCCGCATTACCATGACATTCAAATTGTTAGCTATAACCTTAAAAGTTCCTAGTTCCAATTCTAGGTTAGAGCAAACAAGTGAAGTGGTTGTGATCTCTCCGGATGGTGTAGTTACTCTCATTTTATGACTAGCTCGTTCTGGTATGATATCTAAATTATCAACACAAGAACTAGAAATAAAAGAGTGTGATGCCCCGGTATCGAACAAAATAATTACAGGAAAGTTAAGAAGTTTGCCCATACCTGCCAAATTTCCTTTGTTCTTAATTGGCGGCTTTTGTTCGATGGCAAAGGCCCTAGCATTCCGCTGTTGTGGCTGTTGTTGAGGTTGCGGCTGCGCCTGTATAGCCCTCAGAGGTTGGGGTTGACCATATTGGTTCGGCCTAAGTGCTTGGGGTGGTCTCGGGCACTCTCTCTTCATGTGACCCTTTTGGCCGCAGTTAAAACAGTTTTCGGTGCCCACCTGACAGACGCCGAAATGTACCCTATTACACTTACGGCAAGTAGGGATTACAACCTTTCCCTGACCGTTGCCTCCTTGATTCGGAGCATTTTGCCGCCCTTGCCATTGCCCTGACTGGTTGTTTCCTTGCCATGGCCTCTTGCCAAGGTTGTTATTGTTCTGATTGCTATTCTGATTAGGCTGTTGAAAGCCACGTTGATTACCACCCTGATTACCCTGACGGTTGTTGTGTTGATAGTAACCACTGTTATTTCCGCCTTCCCATTTTCTCTTGCCCTTGTAGTTATTGTTGAAATGGTTCTGAGTCTGAGCTTGAGCTTGTACCGGTACGTATACTGGAGCTCGTCTTTCTTCCGGCATTACTGCCTCCATCTCTAGAGCTCTCTCTAGTGACTCAGTGTAGCTCAGCCCTCCATGACTAGCTAACGACACTCCAATCTCGTGTCTTAGTCCAGAACGGAACTTCTTTGCCATTTTCTCATCCGTATCAACTTGATCCGGTGCATATCTTGCCAATTCACAGAATATTCCATCATATTCCGTCACAGACATCTTTCCTTGTTTCAAATTATAGAACTCAGATTCCTTCTTTGCTCTATAAGTCTTTGGCACGTATTTGTCAAACAGTGCCTCTTTGAATTCATTCCAGGTATACTGAGCCAGATGCTCCTCTGGAATGATTTTCTTGCGAGCCTCCCACCAGAAGTCAGCAGGTCCAATGAGTTGAAAGGCTATGCAAGAAAGACGTTCCTCATCAGTACATCTGAGAAGCTGGAAAATTCTTTCAATAGCTCTTACCCAAAGCTCAGCATCGCTCGGGTTTCCAGATCCATTGAAAATAGGTGGATTTCTTTTGAGGAATAGATCCTCGATATCACGGCGATGTGGTGGTGGAGGTGGAGGTGGTGGTGGGGCTTCCTGACGCTCCTGATCTTCTCTTCGAGGTCTACCCCTACCCCTACCTCTTCCTCTACCTTTCCCACGTCCCCTTCTTCCTCCTTCATTTTCAGCTTCCATTTTGAAGATATTCTGGGATTTAGAAAGAAACTTATTAGAACACAACTTATCAAACTGGTATACTCGATGACAACTTTAAACAGATTGGCAATCATTACTTGAACAAAGATAAATGGATTTCGATTGTACAACTTCTCAAGTTGACAAACATAAAAACAGAATATAAGAAGATTGCAACATAAGAGTAAAAGCCCTCACATGGGGTCATATATATATATATTGGAATAACCAAAATTTGCCTCCACGAGGTCTTACATCCAAAAGATCTAGACTTTATCTCGTCCAGACTAGGCTATCTGCCTATCTATAATATGCTTCTATAAATTTAAAAGACGGTATGCTTTAACAAGATGCATTGCCGTCAACAACAGGGAAAGATGTTAGACTCGGGATTATATTTACATTAACTCCCGACTATTTACACCAAAAGAAGTCTAACACATTCCTGATCTATTTACAAAAGCAAAAACTAATTCCCACAGCTAACTGGCCCTAGACGGGTCCATGTCTGACTCTCGGAGACGCTGCAGTACTCTCCTCATCGCCTCGGCCGGGCTCCAACCACCACGGAAACTCCTCGGGGTCCTCTTCCTCCTCTAGCTCTACGCCGAAAACTGCTCCCAAGGTCCCTTCGACCTCGGCATCGGGCAGGTGCTGATCCGGTATTGCCAGCTCTGCTACTCCCTGGTGTGGCTCGGCCGGTGCTAGCTGCTCGGGCCCCAAGTACAACTCTGGTGCTGCCATCTCCTCAGCAAGGCTAGCCCAGTCGACAGTAGCCATCGGCTCGTCTAAAAAGACAGGGTATGGGAGCTCAGTAAGGTCCACTGCAGTTAAGGGCTGGGTTAGGTGTGCAGGGTACGAGGAGGTGATATCTTCAAGAAATCCATAGTCAAGTGGGACCGCAGAAGGTCCAGCTGCAAACTCGTCGGCCTGTCTAACCCCAAGAAAGGGTAGGTCAGTAGTCGACCCTGCCTCCTCTGGTAGAACTCCAGGAAGAAAGTCAGTCACCGGTACTAGGTCATTCAGTCGACGGTACGAAGCGTGCTCCTCAAATTCAACTCTTGGACAACTACCCACTGTGACAAACTGTCTCAACAAAGCGGATGCAAACAGACAAAAGTCACCTGTAGGTTCCGTGTTAGCCCCCACCAAGACAAGGAAAAACCATGACTGTTTTTGCGCCCATCCCTTCCATTTACGGGGCATCATGGCGATACAGTCCACCATAGCTTGTCTATCGTCCACTCCAAGTTGCTTAACGGGTTTCCAGTAGTGTAGAAAGTCTATAACATACTGTCCAAAGTCACAACCCGAGCGTGGGATGAAGTCATGGTACAGCCTTAATAGTACCTCAGGCCTAACGGGAGGCTTGAACCGGTTGCTGAAGAAGCTCGAGAAGCACTCCGTACTCATCCTAAGAGAAGAATTTGCAAAACACAAATCAGTAACTGGTAGGATAAAAACTAACACAACCTAAGGGATTCTTAAAGCACTTAAAGAATAAACTGTGTATTAAACAAAAACAACTTAAGCAATAAATAGCACCACTTAACTTAAGCACTTAGCAATTATCTCAAAATTGCATATAAATCCAAAAATAAAAAAAATTCCCAAATTTTATAACTCTATACTTAGAGGTTTCTTAACTCTAATAAAGGAAGAACTCAACTAAACTTTACTTAGCTAGATTCGACCAGCAAAATCTAAACGGTTCTCTACAATGGAAAGCAAAGTCAACTTGAAGTTCCGTCGAATAATGAACTTCAATGAAGATGACTGTGCTCATATCACTTATACGCAAGTGACATTCGTTCTCTTTTGCTTTCGTTTCTCTTTACTTCTTCATTTCTTCGTTGATTGAGTTCTTCTTTATTGCTTTGAAACCAACACTTCTTAAAAGTCTAAGTTCTCAAAAATCGGTAAAATGCCTTAGAAAAATTCTTCTAAGTTCTCAATCCGACATGCTCTTGAAAACGGAAACTATAAATCATATAATTCCAAGGAGATAAATTCTAGCATTAAATTCAAGCTTAGAATAATATTTAAAACATATTTTCAAGATGTTTTTAAACTTTTGCAAAGAACGAGAACTTTTAAAATTTCTTACCTTATTATTGGTTGAGCCGGCGTAACGGGGTGTTGAGTTCGTGACTAGTTTCTCAAGTTTAGTAGTTCGAACTAAACTTTTACTCAAAAGAAGACTCAGGCTCAGAGCAAACGAAACGCTCTGATACCACTCTGTCACAGCCCCAAATCCCGAAGGACGGCTAAGCCGGGGTGTGACTAGGGGTTGGAATTAAGAAGCGGGAAAGAAAGGGGATTAATGAATAACTGAGGGATAAATCTTGAATCATCAAGGAAATACATAGAAGTAAACTTTGATTATATAACGCGAGACAATCTCGAAGGATTTCTCAAATAGAACTAACAAGTCGTTTCAAGTTTCAAGTACAAAATACTTAAACAAAAAGTGTTATAACATATTAGAGTGTTTGCAGCGGAAAAAGAACGTAGATTGACTCCACATATGAAGATGTGAAATCGAGGCTCGACTAGCTTTATTAAGGATTTACAACCACGTACTCAACTCCCGCCGTCACCCGTCACTCAACCTGCATATTTAAAAACATATACAGGGCTAAGTACAAAGTACTTAGTGAACACATGCCAAAAACATATAATAGATTTAATGGTTTTATCAGGCATTTCAACAGTAACACAACGGGGTTTTTCATTAAAGGCCCGTGCTTACTAAAATTTCTTTTCATAATTGCTTGCAAGCATTTTCTTACTTTAATTCAATATGACCAAATCTGAATAACGCCGGGGAAGAATGCACTCTTCCGCGGTCGCTTCTCACCGTGGCTGGCTACCCCTCAACAGAGTACCACACACTCCGGCTACCGTGTACACTAATTCTGGAAAGCACCCTCTTGGCTAACTCAGAATCCGATCGATTACTAGTTGGCGAACCAACTCAGATAGGCATAATAGAACTCACAAAACAAATTCTTTTATGCCAAGACAATCACTTTAAAAACATGCTTTTTAAAGCGATAAGAAAAACAGAAGCTCGAGTTATTCAGTAAACTGAATAGCCACATTTTATTTGTATAATAGAAAAGCCCACCTTAATGGTTTACAGAACGGAAACCCAGCTTCAATCTTCCGTCCTTTCTTCTATGTATGATGTCCTCCTTTAATCGTAAATAATCAAATCTTAGAAAAAGATCGAGAGGGAAACCATACGATAACAGACTTGATAACTTGATTAATCTTTAATATATACTTTTGAGTTTACGAAAGAAACAACTGAAAACAAGTTGATCATAAATCAATTTGGATAAAACAAGTCTGGAAAATCAAGCTATTTGGAAAACCGAGTTAGTTGGAAAACCGAAATGGCTAGAAAAACAATGGGCCGGAAAAACAGATGGCCGGAAAAACAGAGCTTGGACCAATTTGAGTTAATCCAATTGGGTCCAGTGAGTTAATCCAATTGGCCGGGTCCAGAGTTAATCCAATTGGGGTCCAATGGGTAATTCCAATGGCCGGGTCCATTGAGTTAATCCAATTGGTCCACTGGGTAATTCCAATGAGGTCAATGAGTTAATCCACCGAGTCCGGGTAATTCAGTGACTTAATCCAGGAATTAAACTCTCAATTTCACCAGCTCTCTCTCTCTCTCTTAGAAATCAACAACAGTAGCAGAGCACCACTGCCGTCGTCTCCCTCCTTTTTCCGGCGGGGCTTCGCCGTAGCTTCTCACTGCCGCCGCCACCTCCTCCTCCTCTCTCTTATCTTTCTCACTTCTTGGTCTCTTTCTATCTCTATCCGACGGCAACAGCAGTAGCACGACCGCTGCGTCTCCTCCGACGAACTTCACCGTTCGCCGCCTCCGTTCCATCGTCGTCGTCGTGGCGCGTCACCACTACCATGGTAAACTCTCTGCCTTTTATCCTCTTATTTCTTATTTAATTGCTAATTTCAGATTTTAAGATTTTAATTTTAGTTTTAAATTTTAATTCTCTCTTTTCTTTTAAAACCGGCAGTGGTTGCCGTTCTTTCGCCGTCGTCGTCGCCGGCTTCTACCAGCACCGCCGCTTCCTTGGCTAAACGGACAGTTGGGAAAACCACCACTGCCGTCTTCATATTGGCAAAACGAGCGGCTGCCCAGAATGACTTTCGTCGTCGGCGTCGATGTCCAAACTATTCCGACTCGGCCTTATCATCGGACTCGACAACAAACCGTAACCAAGACTCAATAATTCGAGTTTGAAGGAAAAGCAGAAATGTAAAGCAGAGGCAGGTTCTACAATTTTATTCAAAGTTTCTTATTTGGCAAAACAGTGTTTCTAGAATCAGTTTTGTGAATACTGGACTCGGTTTCTTTGTTGACTTGCACTTAGTTCATAGATGGATGATTTTTGAGTTATGATCATGCTTGTGTTAATATTGCTTTCGGTAAAAATTAAAATAGGTTATACTCTTATTTTATATGATTTCAGTTTGAAGTTCTTTAAGAAAAGGAAACGAGTTTTTCGTACACATAAATTAGATTTTGAGTTGTATAAACTTGCGGTTGGATTGATGAGCGGATGGATGGTTTATGAATGAATTGAAATGCTGAATCTTGTTTGAAATTCCTATGAGCTTCTTCTTCCTTTACTTTTTCTTGGGTGTAATTTGTTTGTGATGAGAGAGTAATTAACTCAGGAAAGTTATATTTAAGAGGAATGGTTGATCTTATTTGCTGTAATGATTCAAATGTAAATGTGATGGACGTGTATTACAAACTTAACCACAAGATTACTGACAAGATTTTGGAGAAGATTTACTCCTATCATCGGCACATTCACAGCTGTAAAAGATAATACTTGGTGCATTTCTGGTTGATTAAGGGCCTGAGCTTTTAAAGTTTTTCATGGTTGGGCTTTAATTTGGGCTTTTATTTATTTAACAAGATGGGCTTAAATTTATTTAAGCTCATTGGGCTATAAATAAAAGAAAAGGTTCGGCCCAAGTTACAAAGATATAAGTCGGCTCACTAAAACATATATAAGATTATTAAGTCTTTTATTACGAAGGATTTGATCGCCGATAATTAATTATAAATATAAACGGTTCAAACATTCAAAATTAATTTCTTAATTTCCCTATTACTTAATGACGGCAACAATATAATCAAACTTTAGAAGAAAGAAAAAAAAAAAATGGAAAAGAAAAAGTAAATCGTTTTAATACTCGACTCTGAACTTTAAGAGTATTCGGTTAAAATAACTTAAGGCTGCAAAAATTGTAATTAATTATATAAAATTAATTATACGCAAGTTTAGAAAAATCGGGGTATTACATTAACGGACGAAACTAACGAAGAATGGAATGAACTACA
This sequence comes from Agastache rugosa, assembly GCA_031470985.1. NCBI lineage: Eukaryota > Viridiplantae > Streptophyta > Magnoliopsida > Lamiales > Lamiaceae > Agastache > Agastache rugosa. The sequence goes on from CM062604.1 coordinate 9,965,407, forward strand.
ACGAAACGAACTACGAACAAAATAAACGAAGAATGAACAACTACGAACGACAACGGAATGGACGAATAAACCCCGGCGCTGGATCGAACCATCCCGCGCCAAGATCGCCGTCCCGCGCGCAGACATCGCGCGGCCAAGAAGAAATTTTCTTCATGCGCGTGCGACTTGACCTCCGGCGGATTGTCCCGCGCCACTCCAAACCGCGCCCGATGCTAATATCGTCGTGGGGCTGGCGCGCCGCGCGCTGTGGTCGCGCCCGGTGCCGGTTCGACGCTTTGTCTTGTTTTCTTCGTCCGAGTTTTTAATCGATCTTTTTCCATTCCTTAAACCTCACTTCTTTACTTTAACTTCTATTATCTAAACTTCATCTTACTTCGTCTTTAAAACGATTCTACGAGAATTTTTAACGTCGAAAATTATCGATAACTTGGAAATGTATAAAATGACCCAACATGGTCATATTTCTTCATTTAGTAGGAAAAAGATAGGGAATTATTTACATCCAAAAATTCCCTATATGAACCGTGATTTTCTAACATCACGCAAAATGTTTTTATCGGAGCAGAATTCTACGTCGCTTCCGATTCGCTATACTATCATATTATGCTTCTATGTACAAGAACTTATTTACAACATAAATGTTAAAAGTTGTTCGCTTACTAGTCTATTACATATATTTACATCATTATCTTCTTTTTCATCAACTTCACGACACTTCCCTTCACTGCTCATCCTCTGACGGATCCTCTTCTTCTTCCTCCTCTTCGTCGTCTCTCGGATCCTCCTCACTTGGATCTTCTTCTTCCGTTTCCGTGCTCTCCTCTACCCTCTCCACTCCGTCCAAAGTCACACGAGGGGCATAAGTAATATCCTCTCCCGGCGACGGCCTAAAGCTAGGCTGAAAACTTAAATGAGTAAACGGTATTCTACGGAGGTGGAAGTATCCTTCGGTTGGTCCAACTTCTGGATCAACGTTATCCTCGTCACTATCATAGTGACGTGGTCCAGAGGTGCTAGCCACATTAGGGTCAAATAGAATAGGCTGGGCTCCAACTATGGCATCAAGCTCTGAAGAATTCAAAGCTTGCAATGCATCAACGGAAGGATCATTTGGAACTTCCTCAACAAAAGAAGCTGAGGCTACGCCGTTAGGCAAAACAGAAGGCTCAGGAACAAAGATTTGAGTATCGATTTGGGAGGGAGACGAAACATAGCCATTTGCCAATGGCTCAACAAGAAAAGAGTTAGCATCAAATCCATTATTTCCATGGATGGGAGAAGCAATAGGTTCGGGATTTTCTGGAGGATTCTGATCCAGGTTAGGGTAATCTTGGGGCATGAGATGTTGTAAACCAAACTCACCAACAGGAATCAATGGCTGATATGGTCCAGGAGGTGGGTATGAGAAACACATATATTGAGTACTAATTGCAGCTATGAACGCTCTGCAATCTCCAAACAAGACACCATCCCAATATTGGGGAGTGACGTACCTTGCAACAATCGATGCCGCCCACTCCTGCCAATCCTCAGGAAGCAGAGGAACTAGCCTAACTATACCAATAACTCCCGAGATATTTGATTCATGGATGTCCATCCAAACCCTATGGTACCGAGCTAAAAACTCTGCTAGGGTTTCTGTGTAGCTCATATGTATGTGGTGAAATTCAATCATCGCTGCTACGCTTCTAGAGTTGGACATCCTATAGAAGAAAATTTAAATAATTAACTAAACTGAAATTACGAATAGTTTTGAGAATCCACTGTCTCAACATACTCAATGTCGCTTCCAAAAGGGTGTTCCGGGCTCATGTTACATTCCACAGATAAATACTCAACTTGCTTGCACAACTGATCCATTATCTCGCTTATGATCGATCACCAACAACCAATCACATTAGAGGCTAAAACACAACAATTATATATATACTTCAACTTCCAAACTTTATAACTAGAAACGTTTGAAATTCGTACCTGGATAGCTGGATGAGATGAGAGATGCTGGACTTCAGTTGTTGTTAAAAACTAACTAGTCTAGGAATTCAAACCATACTAGACTTTCAGAAAAAAATAACTTGGAGCAGAAGACATTGCTCTAAACTAATCTAGGGTTTCAAAATAGACTAGATTTTAGAAAATATTATTCAGAGCAGTCAGACCTGCTCTGATACCACTCTGTCGCAGCCCGAACCTCGATATTAGATGTCAAGGCCGGTAGGTCCCACGACTTACACAATTTATGATTAACAAAGGAATTTAAGATAGCAATCCGGCTATCGTTCAAAAGAACAACCATACTCAACAACTCATCATTTAGAATAATACGACATATATGACTCGAGACGATCAACTGAAATCAATATGACATACATATCAATAGACACAACTCGAATCATTCGGAATCAAAAGACCTGATCAACCAAATAATTGACAATTGATCAAGAAGATAATATAATGACTTGAGGATCAAGAAAACAAGATAAAGAAAACTGTTTCAAGCTCGACAAAGCTTCTCAACACAACTAACAACTTATGTACATATGATTCACTGGTTGAGTTTCAAAAGAACTTGACAAAAGAGTTCGACTTTAGAATTCAAACATTATAATAATATCGATTTCATTTTCTTGCAGCGGAAAACATGAGAATATATGTATGAAGACATATATTCTAGGTCAACTTCTCAAAAACGACTTTCTTTACATAAACAACGTTTAACAACAACAATAATCCATCCAGTACTCATCATCTTCATCCCTGCTAACCTGCACGTTTTAGAAATAACATGCAGGGCTGAGTACTACGTACTCAGTGAACACATGCCGAAAACATTTGAAAACTTTGCTGAATACAGCTATATATAAAAACTTGCCAGAAAACATAATACGAGGATTTTCTGAAAACAACTCGTAAAATGCTAAAAATACTTTCTTTTCTCAAAATCATTTGTCTGCAGACATTTATAACAGTATGAACCATATCTACAATTAACTCATGGTGATGAGAAAGAGGCCTCTTTCTCAATCACTTGTAACCGGCATATCAAGGAAAGGCTCACGATTATGAATAATCGGCCTATCAAAGAAATGCGCACGATTACCAATGTGTACACAGATTTCACCTTGCGTGAAACCGAATTCGTCTTTCTGAAGTAGATGGTAATATACTTAAACATTTTAAAAAGCATTTGGCAAGTATCAAAGCTTTGTAAAACATACGATATCATGCTTTTCACATATTTTAGTTTAGAAAGCCCACCTGATATACTTAAGCTTTAAACTTTAACTTTATCGTTTGAAATCCTTTTACTTCACGTTCCTGCTCCCGCTTCCGCTTACTCCTTTAAATCGAAACGGAATAACGATTTTAGAACGAGAGCTTCTATCGACTAACTACTTCGATAATCTTAACGAAATTCCATTCGAATTTCTACGCCGTAACTTGATGAAATTCGAGAATTCCTATCTTAACTTTTCAAACGTTCTTAATCTATCTAAATTCCTCATTAAGCATCAATATTAATCAAATCTCATACAACATTAATATTTATAAACTACTATTCATCACAACTGACTAAATCGATTTTAATCCGTCTAACGGATTCAGAAAATTCTCAATTTAATTCTATACCTTTATTTAATTATAACAAACATAATTATACTTTAAATACACACATTAACTCAATTAAACATATAAACTCCCAAATCGGGAAAATCAACCATAAATAGAAAAATCTTTATTACTTTGAATTAAATTTCCAGAAAATTATATAACACTTAATTTTTATTAAGAAGTTCATAAATGCAATTAATTTCTTAATTAAAATTTAATTAATATTTTATTTATTTATTTAAATTTTTCGGTAGTTTTCATTTCTAGGATTTCTAGAATTATTTTCTCTTCTTTTTAATTTCTATTATACTTAATTATCATCTTAAATTCATTTCTTCATTTAATTTCATTCAATTAAGTATTAATCTTCCAACCCTAATTTAAGAACCCTAATTCGATTTTCTAGGGTTTCTAGGGTTAATCAAGCTCATTTTCATTATCTCTTGATCTAAAATACTTCATTAATCTCATATATCTTTAATTGAATCATCCAATTCATCATATAACATTACATTATTAAACCCTAATTTATATTCTTATTTAATCGGTTATTTTCTCAAAATGAAATTGGTTGGAAATTTTTAATTACTTCCAACATGAAACATTCTTAAAATACTTAACTAAACTCATTTATATCATTAAATCAATCATATAATTCATGTATTCATTATTTCCCATTTTCTTCTCATTTTCGAAAATTGCCAATTGATAGCTAGGGTTTTCCATGCTTAAATCTAATTACATATTGGATCTTATAATCATATTCTAAGCATAATTCATGAAGATCATAACATCAAACAATGCATGAATCAAAACTTGACCATTTCTTCCAAAAATTTCGAAAATGATAGAATTAGGGTTAGGGTTCTTCATGTTTGATTTAATCACACAATTCATCATATAATCATAATATAAGCATCATGCTAATACATAAACATCATCCAATCACTTCATCAATTCTTTCCCCAAAATTTCGACACATATATATATATATATATGATCTTCCACCATGAACATGAATTAGGAGCTTGGAATAAATGAAATTAAATCTTACTTAGCTACTTTGAGAAGATGACTTTGGTCTTGGAAGCTTGGATGATGATCAACAATGGAGTTGTGTGTGAGTTTGAGAGTGAAAAATCGAGAGAGAGATGGAGAGATTGAGAGAGAGATGGCTGCTATGTGTGTGTGTGCGTGTGGAATGAGAGAGATGAGAGATGAGAGTTAGATTATATGCATGTTACATATAGGTTAGGGTAGACTAGGGTTATTATTAAATTATAACTTAATGGCTAAGTTTGGTTAATTTATTTAATTAATTATTAATTCAATTAATTAATAATTAATTAATCTTCTAATAACTCTCTAATTTCTCAACACAGTAATTAAGATTAAGGTTTCACGAACCTTAGATAAAAATCTCACAGAAAGAATCGGAGATTCGAAGCATTTTCAAATCGACCGAAACTAAATTTTTAAGCGATAATTTACGTAAAATTTCACGTAATTAATTTAAATTATTCTCTTAGTCAATTAACGACTAAACATTTATCATCTATTGATAAATGTAAAAACTTCTTCGTTTCGGATTAACCGAGACGATAGAAATTAATTAAAACTCATTTTTCCGGTAGAATATATCTGCCGGATAAAATTTTCGGAAAGAAAATCTTTATTTTACTAAAATTCTTGTCTTTCTCAGAAGATTAATTATTTTAATTACTTAAGAAAGACGGGATACTACAGTTTAATAATCTAATAACCTAGGTTTAGAGTATAGGATAGGTTATTATTAAATTATAACTTAATGGCTAAGTTTGGTTAATTCATTTAATTAATTATTAATTCAAATAATTAATAACTAATTAATCATCTAATAACTCTCTAATTTCTCAACACAGTAATTAAGATTAAGATTTCACGAACCTTAGATAAAAATTTCACAGAAAGAATCGGAGATTCGAAGCATTTTCAAATCGACCGAAACTAAAATTTTAAGCGATAAATTACGTAAAATTTTACGTAATTAAATTAAATTATTCTTTTAGTCAATTTATGACTAAACATTTATCATCTATTGATAAATGTAAAAACTTCTTCGTTTCGGATTAACCGAGACGATAAAAATTAATAAAAACTCATTTTTCCGGTAGAATATATCTGCCGGGTAAAATTTTCAGAAAGAAAAATTTTTATTTTACTAAAATTCTTGTCTTTCTCATTAGATTAATTATTTTAATTACTCGAAAAAGACGGGATACTACATTCTCTCCCCCTAAAAATAAATTTCGTCCCGAAATTTGCTTACCTCATGGAAGAGTTCGGGATATTTTTCTCTCATCTTGCTCTCCAATTCCCAAGTTGCCTCTTCTAGTCCGTGATGCCTCCATTTGATCTTTACCGACGCGATCGACTTATTTCTAAGCTGCTGGACCTTCCGATCCAAAATCGCTTCAGGTTTTTCTTCATAAGTGAGGTCTGGTTCAAGGACTACTTCTTCTCGGCGAATAACGTGTTTAGGATCAAACATATATCTCCGCAATTGAGATACATGAAACACGTTATGTGAACTTCTAAAACTTGGCGGTAAGGCTAGCTTATATACTACATGACCTATTCTTTCTAAAATTTCATATGGTCCTATGTAGCGAGGCTTAAGCTTCCCTTTTACACCAAACCGATGAATTCCTCTTGAAGGTGAAACTTTCAAGAAAACTTTATCACCCACATTGAATTCTAATTCTGATCTTCTAATGTCAGCATAAGACTTCTTACGATCTTGTGCTTCTTTAATTCTTTGTTTAATTTGACGCACAATCTTTATCATCTCTTCTACTGAATCGGGTCCTATAATTTTTCTCTCGCCCACATCATCCCAATGAAGCGGAGATCTACACTTCTTTCCATAAAGGGCTTCGTAGGGCGCCATGCCAATCGTCATTTGATAACTGTTGTTGTAAGCAAATTCAACAAGAGGTAAAATTTGCTCCCAATGACTTCCTCGATCTAAAACAACAGTTCTCAACATATCCTCCAAGATCTGAATGGTTCTTTCTGATTGACCATCCGTTTGAGGATGAAAAGCCGTACTAAAATTCAGTTTGGTACCTAATTTTTCTTGCATACTTCTCCAAAAATGAGAAGTAAATTTTGAGTCTCGATCCGAAGTGATCGATTTAGGTACTCCGTACAATCGCACAATTTCTCGTACGTACAGCTGAGCCAACTTATCTGCGCCATACGTTATGGGAATATGTATAAAGTGTGCAGATTTTGTCAATCTATCCACTATTACCCATATTGCTGTATTCCCTCGTTTGGATCTAGGTAACCCAGTTACAAAATCCATGGTAATTTTATCCCATTTCCACTCTGGAATATCTAAAATGTTGTAGCTTCCCATATGGTCTCTGATGCAATGCCTTTACTTGGTGACAGGCTAAACATCTTTCCACAAAAGAAGCTATGTCTCTTTTCATTCCTTCCCACCAAAATGTTTGTTTCAAATCTTGATACATTTTGGTACCTCCAGGGTGAGCTGAATAAGGAGTTTCATGAGCTTCGCTCATGATCTCATTTCTTAATTCTTCATTATTCGGCACACAAATTCTTCCTCTAAATAGGAGAATATTATCTCTTGCCTCCTTAAAATTCTCATCCTTTTCTTGACGAATTTTCATTCGTAACTTTTCCAATTTCTCGTCTTTTCTTTGAGCATTGGAAATTCTTGATCTTAAGTCTGGAATTATTTCCATGGCTGCAATCATTTGCTCAACAGATTGCGGAGGTAGAATTACTTCTAACCTCAGTTCTTCGAAACTCTTAATGATTTCTTTTTCTTGAGTTAGAAGAAATCCAAATTCCGATTTCCCTTTTCTGCTCAACGCATCAGCGACTACATTTGCTTTTCCTGGATGATAGGAAATTTTACAATCGTAGTCTTTAACTAACTCGAGCCATCTTCTTTGTCTCATATTTAATTCTTTCTGCTCAAAGAAATATTTGAGACTCTTATGATCTGTGAAAATTTCACATTTCGCTCCATAAAGATGGTGTCTCCAGATTTTTATAGCATGTACTACTGCTGCTAGTTCCAAATCATGAGTTGGATAGTTTACTTCATGAGGTCTAAGCTGTCTAGAAGCATATGCAATAACTCTTTCTTCTTGCATCAGGACACAGCCTAGTCCGTTCTTTGATGCATCTGTGTAAACATAATCTTTATCCGAATGCGGGCCCGATAGCACTGGGGCAGTGGTCAATCTCTTTTTAAGTTCTTGGAAACTTTCCTCACATTCTTCTGACCACTTAAACTTTGATTCTTTCTTTAGGAGATAGGTCATTGGCTTAGCTATTTTGGAGAATCCCTCGATAAATCTCCGATAATAGCCTGCTAGACCTAAGAAACTTCTGATTTCATGTGGTGTGGTTGGAACTTTCCATTCCTGAACTGCTTGTACTTTTGAAGGATCAACTTTGATTCCTTCAGAAGATACAACATGTCCGAGGAAATGTACTTCTCTTAGCCAAAATTCACATTTACTAAATTTGGCATACAATCTTTCAGTTCTCAACCTTTCCAAAACAATTCGAAGATGTTCCTCGTGTTCTAATTCATTCTTTGAATACACGAGAATATCATCAATGAAAACTACGACAAACTTGTCCAAGAATTCATGGAATACTCGATTCATGAGATCCATAAATACTGCTGGAGCATTTGTCACACCAAATGGCATTACTACAAACTCGTAGTGGCCATATCTTGTTCTAAAAGCTGTTTTGGAAATATCTTCTTGTTGAACCTTCAATTGGTGATAACCAGATTTTAGATCAATCTTCGAGAATACACTTGCTCCTCTAAGTTGATCAAAGAGATCATCTATTCTCGGCAAAGGATATTTGTTTTTCAATGTTAGCTTGTTTAATTCTCGGTAGTAGATGCACATTCTCAAACTACCATCCTTCTTTTTGACAAACAGAATTGGTGCTCCCCACGGAGAAACACTAGGTCTAATAAACCCTAGGTCAAGTAATTCTTGCAGTTGAATTTTCAATTCTTTCAACTCCTTTGGAGCCATTCTGTATGGTGCTTTGGAAACAGGAGCTGATCCTGGTTCAAGATCTATTGTGAACTCCACTTGCCTATCTGGTGGCAATCCTGGCAAAATTTCTGGAAATACGTCTTGAAATTCTCTGACCACGGCTACATTTTCAATGCTCTTATCCTTATTTCCATCTTTGTTAAGATAGATGATATATGCTTTCATATCTTTTCTTCTCAACAATTTCTTTGCTTGAACTGCCGAGATAATTGGCGATTTCTTACAATTTCTTTCTATTCCGAAAAATAGAGTTGGTTCTTGACCAGGCATATGAAATGAAATCTGTCTTTGCTTGCATTGAATGCTTGCAAAATTCTCGGTCAACCAATCCATTCCCAAAATAATATCTACATCCCACATTTTAATTAAATTTAGGGTTTTAGCTAACATCTTGAGAGATCCTAATTCGAACTCTATATTAGGACAGATGCGAGTAACTGAGGTAGATTTACCTAATGGTGTAGTTACTCTCAAGTCTTGACTAGCACGTTTCACTTTAAGATCAAGATTATCTACGCATGCATCTGATATAAATGAATGCGATGCACCAGTATCAAAAAGAATTATAACAGGTACGTCATTTAATTGACCCATACCTGTCAAACTGCTGGGGTTGCTTTTGCTTTTGCTGGAATCGCGGCCCTTGGCGATTTTGTTGTTGCTGCCGTTGCTGAGGAACAACTTCCATTGCCTTCAATCTCTGAGGCGGGTTCTGGGTTGGTCTACTTCCTCCTGCTCCTTATAGTTTAGTTGGGCACTGATATGAATAATGACCAATTTGACCACAAGTATAGCAGCTATTACTTCCAGCTTTGCATATCCCTTGATGCATCTTGCCACACTTGGAACATGGAGACATTCCTTGATAAGTTTGAGACGAACCGCCTTGATTGACGAAAGGCTGTTTGAATCGTCCTTGATTAAATTGCTGATGTTGCTGACGTTGTTGTCCTTGTGGTCCTTGCCAGGGTTTCTTACTCGGTAGACTTCCAAAATTCCATTTTCGTTTCTGACTTTGGTTGAACGACTGCGGATTTGTCACTGTCGCTGGAGCTTGAATTTGCGTAGCTGCTGAAGTCTGAGAAGACTTATCTGGCTGCATAGCCAATTCCATATCCAGAGCTCTATTTAATGTTTCGGCATATGACAATGCACTTTGACTGGCTAAAACGATTCTTATTTCCTGCCGAAGACCTGTTCGGAAAAGTTCAGCCATTTTCTCGTCTGTGTCCACCTTGTCTTGAGCAAAACGTGATAGGTCACAAAATTCTCCATCATACTCAGATACCGACTTCTTTCCTTGCTTGAGATTAGCAAACTCATTCTCCTTCTGCTTCCGATAACTTCGAGGAATGAATTTTTCAAACAATGCATCCTTGAATTGTTCCCACGTTAGATTTTCCAATTGCTCAGGAGTGTATGCCCTTTGACGAGCTTCCCACCAGTAATCCGCAGATCCTTTAAGCTGGTAAGACATGCATGCAAGGCGTTCCTGATCCGTACAACGAAGAAAACGGAAAATTCTTTCTAACGAACGAATCCATTCTTCGGCTTCCGAAGGATTTCCTTTTCCATCGAGAGTTGGGGGATTTTGCCGCAAAAATAATTCTTCAATTCTCCGGTCGAGCTGAGGAGGAGGTGGAGTAGGTCCTCTTTCTGGTTCATTGTCCTCAACTCTTCCATGACCTCTACCTCTTGGTCTACCTCTTGGCGGCATTTTCTGATTAACCAGGATTTTCTTTCGAATTATTCTTTCTTTCTAACGAAAATCTATTCCTTAATAAAAAGGATTCTTCTTTCTTTAAAAAAAAAATTTCCTAGGTTTTAGAACTTAGAAAAAAAAAATTCCTTACTCATCTCATCAATGCATATTATGCTCATCATACTTCTAATGAATTACACGATTCTCTCCTTTTTTTTTTTTATTTATCAAAAATTTCAATCACATATATCATACTCATAAAATGTAGTAAATCCAAGATTTACTCATATCAGCATACATTGTATATCATGTTTTAATTTCTCATCATCATGAAGAAATTAAACAATTCATTCTTGTCATAAATAATGAATCAACGATTCACTCATATAAAATTTCTATAACTTTTAATCATAAAATAATTCAAGAACAATTATTTTTCATAATTATTCTCGCTACATATAATTTAGTTTTCACATTCTTATCATAAAAGAAATAATATCATATCATAAACTTAGTGAATTAAATAATTTATACTCATCATCACTTAATGAATCGAACGATTCATTTTTTTTTATTGATATTTATATATATAAAATTTAAGTATTATTTATCATATAATTCTGCTAGCTTGTACATTTTTTTTTTCTTTGAATCAAGAATGAATAAAATCATCTTGGTACTTAAACTCCATCCTAATTGATTTTGAGGTGATTTACTTCATCTCAACTTTTTCTTAAATCATAAAGAAAATGTATAGCTAATTAATTTGAAAAATATAAACTAAATAACTAAGAATTAAACTAACGATGGTAGAATAACGAACGGCAAACGAAACACTGAGCTAACGAACTAACGAAGAACAGAACGAACTATAAAATAAATAAAGTTATTCGGCAATGGTTCAAACCATTCCGCACGCCATCTTCGTCATTCAGCGTCTCAAAGTCGTATGAGGAAAAAGAAAATTCCTTTATTCGAATTTTGATTCGACTTTCTTCTACTTACTAACTTCTTATTTACTATCTAAACTTGATTAAAACTCTTCTACTAATATACAACTAACGAAAGAAGAAAATGTTTAATGGAATAAACGAAAAATGTAACGAATTGCATACGAAATATTCGACTCGTTTCTTCCGGTCCAAACTACCGTCGTTTTCCGTCACATAACCATCATACAGCGGCGTAAGAAGTCGCCTGAACTTTGCATGAACTTCCTCCACCGCCGCCGTATTCTGCCGGAAACACGCCACCAAGCTGCCGCCGTCTGCCGCTGCTGTTCTGCTCTCCAGCGACCGCTGGTTTCCAGCCGCCGCTGGATTCCGGCAACCGCTGGGATTCCAGCGAGCGCTGGAATCAACTTCGGCTTTTCTGCTCCAGCGAGCGGCGAGTTGCAGCAAGCGTTGGATTTCCGGCGAGCGTTGGGTTGCTGCCGGCGCTGGAATCGTGCAGCCACTGCTGTCTTCATCCTCCAGCTTGGTTCTTCCCGTCTCAGCGGGCGCTGAGTTGCCGCCGGCGTTATTTCCTCCATTTCAGCGGTCGCTGGATTCCAGCCGGCGCTGGAATTCCGGCGATCGCTGGAAATTCTGGCGAGCGCTGGATTCATCTTCGGGGTTTTCCTTCCAACGAGCGTTGGATTACAACGAGCGTTGGAAGTTTTGCTGAACGCGTTTCCTTCCTTTTCTCATGCATTTGATGAGTTTTCTTCCACTATATTCATTTTTCATTTTTCCGACGTTTTATTTCTTCGATAACGTTTTATTTTAGTTAGTATAACGTTTTCTTTTCCTGCTTCTTCCTTTCTTCTTAAAATCACTAAACGAAATTTAAACAACGGAAATTTATTGCATCTCGAAAAATTATCAAAACGACTTCCTTGGCCGTACTTCTTTACTTAACGGGAAAATTTGCCTCTTCGAGGACTTTTACAAAAGTTAGGGAATTATTTACATCAAAAATTCCCTACATTAGTCGTGATTTTTCTAACATCACGCAAAATATTTTATCGGAGCAGAATTCTACGTCGCCTCTGATTTGTTACGCTATCATATGCTTCTATGTACGAGAGCTTATTTACAATAACCGATAACCGTACAAGTTGTTTGATTATCTATTCTATTACATTATATTTACATTATCTTCCTTTTCGTTAGTTATTATCAACTTCTTTCAATGACCCTTCTTTTTCTTCACTGCTAGTCCTCCGACGGATCCTCTTCCTCTTCCTCTTCTTCGTCATCTCTCGGATCTTCCTCACTCAGATCTTCTTCTTCCGTTTCTGTGCTCTCCTCTGCTCTCTCCACTCCGTCCAAAGTCACACGAGGAGCATGAGTAATATCCTCTCCCGGCGAGGGCCTAAAACTAGGCTGAAAACTTAAGTAGGTAAACGGAATTCGACGGAGATGGGAATATCCTTCGGTTGGTCCAACCTCTGGATCAACGTTTTCCTCGTCACTATCATAGTGACGTGGTCCAGAAGTGCTAGCTACGTTAGGGTCAAACAGAATAGGCTGGGTTCCAACTATGGCATCAAGCTCTGAAGAATTCAAAGCTTGCAATGTTTCGACGGAAGGATCATTTGGAATTTCCTCAACAAAAGAAGCTGAGGCTACGCCGTTAGGCTGAACGGAAGGCTCAGGAGTGAAGATTTGAGTCTCGATTTGAGAGGGAGACGAAGCATAGCCATTTTTCAATGGCTCAACAAGAAAGGAGTTAACATCGAATCCATTATTTCCATGAATGGGAGAAGCAATAGGTTCGGGGTTTTTCGGAGGATTCTGATCAAAGATTGGGTAATCTTGGGGCATAAGATGTTGTAAACTAAACTCACCAACAGGAATCAACGGCTGATAAGGTCCAGGAGGTGGGTACGAAAAACACATATATTGGGTACTGATTGCAGAAATGAACGCTCTGCAATCTCCGAACAAAACACCATCCCAATATTGAGGAGTGACGTACCTTGGAGCAATCGACGCCGCCCATCCCTGCCAATCCTCAGGAAGCAAAGGAACTAATCTAACTATACCAATAATCCCCGAAATATTAGATTCATGGATGTCTATCCAAACCCTATGGAACCGAGCTAAGAACTCTGCTAGGGTTTCTGTATAGCTCATGTGTATGTGATGAAATTCAATCATCGCTGCTACGCTTCTAGAGTTGGACATCCTATAAAAGAAAATTTAAATAATTAGCTAATTCGAAATTACGAATAGTTTTGGGAATCCACTGTCTCAACATACTCAATGTCGCTTCCAAAAGGGTGTTCTGGGCTCATGTTACATTCCACAGATAAATACTCAACTTGCTTGCACAACTGATCCATTATCTCGCTTATGATCGATCACCAACAACCAATCACATTAGATGCTCAAACACAACAATTATATATACACACTTCAACTTTCAACTTTTAAAACTAAAATCGTTTGAAAATTTGTACCTGGATAGCTGGATGAGATGAGAGATGCTGGACTTCAGTTGTTGTTAAACTCAACTAGTCTAGGAATTCAAACCAGACTAGACTTTCAAAATAACACTTTAGAGCAGAAAATATATTGCCCTAATCAAATCTAGGGTTTCAACTAGACTTGAATGATCAGAGCAGGAAGCATTGCTCTGATACCACTCTGTCGCAGCCCGAACCTCGATATTAGATGTCAAGGTCGGTAGGTCCCACGACTTACACAATTTATGATTAACAAAGGAATTTAAGATAGCGACCCGGCTATCGTTCAAAAGAATAACCATACTTAACAACTCATCATTTTAGAATAATACGACATATATGACTCGAGACGATCAACTGAAATCAATATGACATACATATCAATAGACATAACTTGAATCACTCGGAATCAAAAGACCTGATCAACCAAATAATCGACAATTGATCAAGAAGATGACATAATGACTTGAGGATCAAGAAAACAAGATAAAGAAAAATGTTTCGAGTTCGACAAAGCTTCATAGAATAGAGATTTTATTAAATACATATCAAGACTAAGTTTTACGCAAACTGTGACAAAAAGAGTTCGACTATCAAAACATAGATCGACTCTAGGATTTAAACAACTTCATCATAATTTAATAAAATCATCTTAACATGGCAGCGGAATACGAAAGACTATATGTATGACGACATATAATCTAGGCTCTTTATTTTTCAAAACAATAACAACAACAACCAACATCCATCCAGCCTCGTCATCTACATTCATGCTAACCTGCACGTTTTAGAAATAACATGCAGGGCTGAGTACTACGTACTCAGTGAACACATGCCGAAAACATTTGAAAACTTTGCTGTATACAGCTATATATGAAAACTTGCCAGAAAACATAATACGAGGATTTTCTGAAAACAACTCGTAAAATGTTAAAAATACTTTCTTTTCAAAACTCATTTGTCTGCAGACAATTATAACAGTATGAACCATATCTACAAATAAATAATGGTGATGAGAAAGAGGCCTCTTTCTCAATCACTTGTAATCGGCATATCAACGACAGACTCACGGTTACGAATAACCGGTCTATCAAAGAAATGCACACGATTACCGATGTGTACAAAGATTTCACCTTGCGTGAAACCGAATTCGTTTTTCTGAAGTAGATGGTAACATACTTAACATTCAAAAATAATTTTGGCAAGTATCAAAACTTTAAAACCATAGTATATCATGCTTTTCACATATTTTAGTTTAGAAAGCCCACCTGATAAACTTAAGCTTTAAACTTTAAACTCTAGCGCTTGTAGCCCTTTTACTTCACGTTTCTGCTCCCGCTCCCGCTTGCTCCTTTAATCGAAAGCGAATAACGAATTTTAGAACGAGAGCTTCTATCGACTAACGACTTCGATAATCCTAACGAAATTCTATTCAAATTTCCTACGCCGTAACTTGACGAAATTCGAGAAATTCTATCTTAACTTCTAAAACACTCTTAATCTATCTTAATCTATCTTAATTCCTCATTAAGCATCAGATCTCAATCAAATCTCATATAACATCCACATTTATAATTTACTATTCATCATAACTTACTAAATCGATTTTAATCCGTCTAACGAATTCAGAAAATTCTCAAATTAATTCCACACACTTATTTCATCATAACAACCTTAATTACATTTTAAATACACACATTAACTCAATTAAACATATAAACTCCCAAATCGGGAAAATCACCCAAAAATAGAAAATCTTTATTACTTTGAATTAAATTTCCAGAAATTCATATAACACTTAATTTTTATTAATAAGTTCATAAATGCAATTAGTTTATTAATAAAAATCAAATAATTATTTATTAAATTTTCGGTATTTTTAAAATTAGGATTTCTAGAATTCTTTTCTCTTCTTTTTCATTTCTAATATACTTAATTAAATATTTTAAGCTTAATTATTCAATCAATTTCATTCAATCAACCATTAAACTATAAACTCTAATTTAAGAACCCTAATTTTAATATTTCTAGGGTTTCTAGGGTTCTCATGCTTACATTTGATTATCTATTGATTAAACTTATTTCATTAACATCATCCATCATCAATTACATCATACTTTATCAATATATCAAAACCCTAATTTTCGACATTAATTAATAAAATGAGATAGGTTGGGAATTCATGCTTACTTCCAACATGAAATATTCTTAGAATTCTTAACTAAGCTCACAATTAACATCAAATTAATCATATAATTCATGCATTCATTATTTCCCATTTTCTTCTCATTTTCGAAAATTGCCAATTGATAGTTAGGGTTTTCCATGCTTAAATCTAATTACATATTTGATCTTATAATCATATTCTAAGCATAATTCATGAAGAACAAATCATCATTCAATGCATGAATTAAAATTTAGCATTTTCTTCTAAATTTCGATTTTCATGCAACTTAGGGTTAGGGTTTTGATTTTTCTAATTTAATCACACAAATCATCATATAATCATAATATAAGCATCATGCTAATACATAAACATCATCCAATCACTTCATCAATTCTTTCCCCAAAATTTCGACACATATATATATATATATATAATCTTCCACCATGAACATGAATTAGGAGCTTGGAATAAATGAAATTAAATCTTACTTAGCTACTTTGAGAAGATGACTTTAGTCTTGGAAGCTTGGATGTTGTTCAACAATGGAGTTGTGTGTGAGTGTGTGTGTTTGAGAGTGAGAGATCGAGAGATTGAGAGATTGAGAGAGAGAGGCTGTTGTGTTTGTGTGTGTGCGTGTATGAAAGAGAGAGATGAGAGAGAGATGGTTTAATAATCTAATAACCTAGGTTTAGAGTATAGGATAGGTTATTATTAAATTATAACTTAATGGCTAAGTTTGGTTAATTCATTTAATTAATTATTAATTCAAATAATTAATAACTAATTAATCTTCTAATAACTCTCTAATTTCTCAACACAGTAATTAAGATTAAGATTTCACGAACCTTAGATAAAAATTTCACAGAAAGAATCGGAGATTCGAAGCATTTTCAAATCGACCGAAACTAAAATTTTAAGCGATAAATTACGTAAAATTTTACGTAATTAAATTAAATTATTCTTTTAGTCAATTTATGACTAAACATTTATCATCTATTGATAAATGTAAAAACTTCTTCGTTTCGGATTAACCGAGACGATAAAAATTAATAAAAACTCATTTTTCCGGTAGAATATATCTGCCGGGTAAAATTTTCAGAAAGAAAAATTTTTATTTTACTAAAATTCTTGTCTTTCTCATTAGATTAATTATTCTAATTACTCGAGAAAGACAGGATACTACAACATAAGAAATATTTTTATTTCCTTTTTGCATTAGGACACTACCTAGTCCTTTCTTTGATGCATCCGTAAACATGGTGTAATCCTTGCTTGTTTATGGTAATGCTAAAACTAGAGTAGTGGTTAGCTCTCTTAAGTTCTTGAAAACTTTCCTTGCATTCAAGAGACCATTTGAACTTCGATTCTTTCTTCAGAAGCTGGGTCATTAGCCTTGCTATCTTGGAGAATCTTTCAACGAATCTCTGATAGTAACCTGCTAGACCCAAGAAACGACATATTTCATGGGCCGAGGTTGACTATTTCCAATATTGGACTGCTCGCACTTTGAAGCGTCGACTTTAATTCTTTCGGAAGAAACATATTCGAGGAAATTTACTTCTCTTAGCCAAAATTCACATTTGATAAATTTGGCATACATCTTTTCAGATCTTATCTTTTCTAAGATAATTCGGAGATACTCTTTATACTCTGCTTCACTCTTTGAATACATAAGAATATCATCGAAGAAGATCATGATAATTCTATCCCAATATTCATGAAAAACTCGATTTATGAGATCCACAAATACTGTTGGGGTATTTAACAATCCAAATGGCATTACTACGGACTCGTAGTGGCCGTACCTCGTTTGAAACGCGATTTTTGGAATATCTTCTTGATAAATCTTTAGTTGATAACAGCTAAATCTCAAATTAATCTTTGAGAAAAACTAGCTCTTTAGAGTTGATTTGTCAGATCATCTATCCTTAGCAAAGGATATTTTATTTTCAACTTGCTAAATTCTCGGTAGCTCATACTCATCTTATACTTCCGTCTTTCTTCTTGACGAACAAGATTGGGGCTCCTCACGGGAAATACTAGGTTAATAAAACCAAGGTCGAGCAATTCTTTTAACTGAATCTTCAATTCTTACAATTCCTTCGAAACATTATAAATATTGCTTTTAATATTGGAATTAAACCAGATGTAAGGTCGATGATGAACTCCAATTGTCTTGTCTAAAGTAGTCATGTCCCAAACATCAGGAAAAACTTCCTTAAACTTTCGGACTACAGCAACATCATCGATATTCTTCTCTTGATTCTTATCTTTATGGAGATACTAAAATATACTTATTCTTCTTTTCTTCTTAACAACCTTCTTGCTTGAATTACCAAAATAATCGGTATATTTTTTTTCTAGTTCTCTCTCAATTCCAAAGAATAGGGTTGACTCTTTTCCAGATTACTGGAAAGAAATATATCTTTGCTGGCACCAAATGGTGGCAAGGTTCTCGGTTAACTAGTATATCCTCATAATGATATCTACATCCATAATCGAAATAGATTTAGGGTTTTAGCTGGCATCAAAAGGAAATCTAATCTCAAGTTCCCAAATAGGGCAATCATGCATCACTGAGGTAGATTTACCTACCAAGATCAATACTCTTAAGCTCTGACTAGCTCACCTTATTTTAAGGCCAAGAGTACTTACACATGCATTCAATATTAAAGAATGTGATGCATCAGTACCAAATAAAATTAATATTTGGTACACCTCTGAGCTGGCATATATCTGTCATATTACCTTGGTCTCTAACGCTTGCTTT
The DNA here is from genome assembly GCA_031470985.1 of Agastache rugosa. Lineage (NCBI taxonomy): Eukaryota > Viridiplantae > Streptophyta > Magnoliopsida > Lamiales > Lamiaceae > Agastache > Agastache rugosa. Next base: position 9,984,214 of record CM062604.1, read on the forward strand.
CTAATCTAGAGTAAAAATTCTTTGATGCTATTGATGCAACTCTTGCTGCGATGGTTGCTACTATTTTAGCTGCTGCTGCTGAGGACGGGGCACTTCGCTCTGGTGCTGCTGCGGCCTTGGAACTTCTTCTATGGCCTTCAGACGCAGGGCTGCTACTGCTATGGTCATCTTCCATCTTCTTCTTGCTGCTTACTTGGGCATTGTTACGGACGAAATCCTTGGGGTCTTGTGCGGTCTTAGAGACGATCAATTTTATCCTACGAAAAGCGATCTAATCTATTCTAGAGTTAATCGATTGCTGCTGACTTTGTCTTTGTCATTGCTTCTTGCTAGATTGACTTTCAACATTCCACTTTCTTTTTTTCTTAGGATTCTGACCTTCTTTCTCTCTCTTGGGATTCTGACCTTTTTTTTCTCTTCGGATTCTGACCTTCTTTTTCTCTTCGGATTCTGACCTTCTTTTTCTCATCGGATTCTGACCTTCACACGAAGATTTCGGATTGGCAGTTGCTTGGAGCTTGAACTTGAAATGGGGAGGGTGCTATGATTTTGGTTTAGCTTTTCTAGCTGTAAGGCCAACTCCATAACCAGAGCTCGGCTTAATGCTTTAGCGTAAGTCAAAACACTTTGATTTACTAGAACTATTCTTTATATTTGGAATGAGTCCGAGGAAAAAGCTCAGACATCTTCTTGCCTGCCCGAATCAACTTGACAAGGACGGGACGAGCTAGGTCAATTTTTTTTAACAAACTCTGCCATTGTCTTCTTTCCTTGCTTTAAAATTTACGAACTAGCTTTACTTCTGCTTACAAAAGCTTTTCGTATATCTTTCAAAAAGGCTACTTAAACATCGAAGAGAGATATTTTCGAGCTGCTCGGAATAAATCTTCTGGCAAGCTTCCCACCAGTAGGTTGTTGATTCTTCCAACTGATGCGACAGCATGTGAGACACTCATGGTCATCACCTCGAATATCCTAAAGATTCGATCTAACGTACAATCTATTTTTCTTCTTCTAATAGATTTCCTCTATCATCAAAAGTTTGGAAAATTCTGACGAAGATAAAGTTCTTCGATTTTTCTCTTAGACAGAGGAGATGGGTAGGTTCTTGCTGCTCTTCTTTTTCTATTTTGATTCATTTTCTAGAAAGCATTCTAATTAACACGCACAAGGGTTTTTTTTTTTCTGAAGAATTTTATTTTCTTTAAACGGAATAAAACTTCCTTGATTTTTAAAAGTTAATAAAATTCTTATTCACATCTTTAGCACATAACATGCTCATCATAAATAATGAATCAAACAATTCATTCTCATCATCATACAATCAAATCATCAAAAATTTAACTTGAAAGTTTAAGCACTTTCACATTTTAAGCTTTAATATAAAAGCAGTTATTTCTCAAAATACTAGTTCCAAACATGGAACTTAACATTCAAGTAAATTAAATCTTATCATAGCATAATCACTTTCATAACTTAACTTAATACTTAAGCAATAGCACAATAGCTTAGCTTCATAAACTTTTCTCATCTTGGCAATCATCAAAGCACTCAGCTTTATAAACTTTTCTTATTCAATCAGACAATTCGCAAAATATTTTACTTAACTTATAACTCTTGACAAACGACTTACTTCTTTCTTACTTAGCTTATATTCATAAAATTCTCATTATTCAAGCTCTAGCTTCATATTGACAGCTATCTTTCAACTTACTTTATGCTTATCAAAGCATAATAACTTCTTATCTTTCTTAATCAGATAAGAACTCATCAACTGAACCAAATGACCGCTTTAGTCATTCTTTCATGTACTGGAAAATTTTTTTCCTCTTTGAGATCTTTTCTAACAACAGAAAAGTTATCCTTATCTCAACTGTGACATTCTAGCATCACACAACATAATAACGACGATACAGACTACTAATCTGTTACCGAAAAATCTAAGGTCAAATATGCACCATATATTTTATTTAAAACTCACATTTCCGCATTTATACTACTTCTTTCCTTCACGCTCTCGATATTGGTGATAATTAAAAAGGTTGACTCTCTATTAGTCGTCCTTGAAAGTTTTTTTTTCTTTATTAAACGCATTATCGAAATCTATACTATCGAATTCTACATCATCTTCCTCTACTACTTCTTCTTTGACGATCACATCTCAGCTAAGCTTGACTTCTGGGAAGGAACACGTTGAAGTTTGGCTAAATAATCCATCCTCTTAGTAGCTGAATTGATGTCGAGGTCGTCATATTATTATTCTCCTAATATGGTCAAAATGACCTCGCTTGAAACTCCTTCGTTAGAACGGAGAAATGGAAATGAAAGAAAATTTGAAATTCGGAGGGTTGAGAATATGAAGGATCTCGGAAAAAGAAAAAAAAATCACTTATGAACGAAGAGCTAAAATTAAATCAAATTCTTAAAATAAAAATTTCTAAGGCCAAAACTGGCGGGTTTAACTGGATAAAGAAATAATAGGTTTAATAATCCGAGAAGTAGGTTGAGGAATGAAAGAATCCCAAACCTGAATTAAATCGGATAACTGAGGCTAAATAAACATTAGCCCAGGCATTCCTAACAAAACAGAAAGGAATAACATTATCTTGCAATATTAACTTCATTGTTTAATTCTTTTGAGATATTAATTCATCTCAATCTTGTTCTAAAACATAACAAGAATGTAATTAACGAAAGAGAAGAATAACGAACGACGAACGACGAACGAAACAAACAAAGAACGAAACGGAAGACGAATGATGAACGAACAAAGGAATTTTTTTTTTCTATACTTTAAGCTATATTTTCATTCTTCATTACTTATTTTAATTCTCTTTTTCATACTCATTTTTCTTCGTTTTCTTCAGTTGATTTCATCTTCTTATCGTTTTTCAACGGTGTCCCCCGATCACTTTACTTCCCAAAAGTAAACAATCGCCTTGCTTGAAATTAATTCATTATCTCGCTTACAAAAGCTCCTCACATAAAGGATCTCAAGCTTACATTGATGAGCAAGAATTTGATTTAGAAAGTTCCAAGAAATCAAAATAAATTGATTAAACTTGAAAGAAATAACTTATAGGAAAATCTGTAAAATTGCAGCAGATTGAAACTAAATTTCAGAACAGAATATTTAGAACCACGGGGCGTGCAGGGTATCATTAGAAAGCCACGGATGTCTAGTTTCCAACCCAATTTACGGATCTAAATTCCGTTTAACGAGCAGGAAGTTATGGCCTCCGGAGTAAAAGGTGGCAGAACAGCCGCCGCCCAGGTCAGCGACCACTGGGACTCAGCCGCGGCTGACCTGCCATGGTCAGCGACCGCTCGACCTCAGCGGACGCTGAGTTTCGGGGTCCTGCTTCCTTCAGCGAGCGCTGAGTCTAGGAGATGGCTGACTTCTCGCCCTGTATTATTTTCAGCGGTCTCTGACATCACAGCGGTCTCTCACTTCATTCCCTGTAATATTTTTGAGCGATCTTTGACTTAAAAAAAATTTTCCTTCGATTCTTTATGCTCTGAACGAACTTTCTATCTTTCAATTCTTGTTTAACGCTTTTATTTACTAAAATAAACTTCATTTTACTTCAAAAATTCTCGTTTCAATAATTCATTTTTAAGAAATAATTTCCGACATAAGTACAAAACTCAGAAATTTTCTAAAATGACCGCTTTGGCTATACTTCTTCTCATAACAGAAATTTTACCTCTTCGAGGACTTTTACAAAAACGAGGGATTCCTATCAACAATAAAAACTCCCTACGTTAACCGTGATATTAGGACATCACGCAAAATATACTTTCTCAGAGCGGAATTCTTCATCGCTATTGGATCTTAAAAAAAAAACTTAACATATTATGCATCTTTTTACGAAACCTACTAAACAATCATAAAACTTTAAAACGACAAAGCGTAAAATTTGTTCGATTAATAATCTATTAAATTAACATCACTCTCGAACTCTCTCTCTGCTCATCCTCTAATGGATATTCTTCTTCTTTTTCTTCCTCACTTTTAGACTCGGTACTCTCCTCGGCTTTCTCCACTTCATCTAACGTCAAACGGACAACACTCACGTCGACCACACCCGCAAAAGATCTAAAACTAGGCTAAAACCCTAGATAGCTAAACGACATACGACGAAGATGAGAATATTCTTCGGTTGCTCCGACCTCGGGGTCAATGGTATTCTCGTCATTGTTATGGCGACGTGGTCCGGACGTACTCCTCTCGTGAAAATGAAAGAAACAAGCTGAGTTCCAAAGAAATAATCAAGCTCTGAAGAATTCAAACCTTGAAGAGTATCCAAAGAAGGATCTAATGGAACTATATCAATAGAGGGAGCTGAATCAAATTGTTCACCGAAGCAGAAGGCTTGGGAACAGAAGCAAAATATTTGTTAGAGGTGGAGATGAAACATAGCCATTCAACAACGGCTAAGAAATAATTTTGTTTTTATCAAAACTATAATCATTAGGATGAGGAGAAACAACGGTTTCAGGGTTCTCTTGAGGAACGAGAAAAGAAATTGGGTCGTCTTGAATATCAAATCCTGCAATCCTGCTCCATCCACTCGTCGGGAAGAAGAGGAACCAACTTTACTATTCTGAAAACTCCTGAAATATTACTCTCACTAATATTCGTCTAAACACAATGGAAACGGCTAAAACTCTGCTAATATCTCTGCATAGCTAATACGCATTTACTGAAACTCTTTAATGGCCTCGTCATTCAAGAAGCAAATTTTGCTTCCAAGCTCACTATACTTTCCAAAAACAAACAACCAACTTCTTACACAACTGATTCATCGTCTAGCTTACGATCAATCAGCACAAAAACAATCTCATTAAAAAAAACTCAAAACCTCAACACAATTTCATATATCTCAAACTTTATAACTTCATCACTTTAATTAACTTCATTATGAAAGCGGAAGATCCATATTACTGAGTTTCTACTTATGTGGGTTGATCAGGTCCACATAACAGTCCGTCAGTCACATGGAACTTCAAATTTTAAACTTTTAAACATAGAAAACTTTTAAATGCGTACCTGGTTTGCCGGATGAGATGAGGTGCTGGACTTTTGTTGTTGGTACTTAACTAGTCTAGAAATTCAAATCTAGACTACTCATAGAAGTTTAAACATAGAGCAGACGAGCTGCTCTGATACCACTCTGTCGCAGCCCGACTCAGAATAAAGATGACCGAGCCGGTGGGTCCCCCGACGTACACAATTTATGATTAACCAAGGAATAGATAACGACCCAGTTATCCAACAAAACCAAACATTTGACAAACTATTCTTAACAAACAACGATACCGGGAGTTGAACTTATTCTTGAACGACATTTCAACGAACATGCTTAACAAGAAATCAATAACATGCTCGACAATTCCAACCAATAATTAGTATCGTACGACCAACGATGCCAAGAGATCAATATCGACAAGAAGTCCATTAGATCAAGAAAGCACGATAAAAGAGGGTCGTATGATTTACAAGATCTCAACAAAGGATTGACAACTTATTTTTAAATTAAAACAAGTTTGCAGCTGAAACCTTAACAAATAACTTTAACGACTTCAAAGTCGAGAACATGCTTCATACTTCAACATATATTTCAAAGTATTGCAGCGGAAAAATATAGGGAATCATATGTATGAAGACATATGACTCAACTCTAGTTTAAACAACTTTCAAAAGACTCAACCAACAAAAGTCCGTCCAAGCACACTCCCATCTCCATCCGAGCTAACCTGCACATTTTAGAAATAACATGCAGGGCTGAGTACTTCGTACTCAGTGGACACATGCCAAAAACATTTGAAAACTTGCTTCTTAGAGCTATAGATTAAACTTGCCATAAAGCATTGCACAAGTAACTTTTTGAAAACAAACTTGTGCTTGCTCAAGCATTTTCTTTTGAAATAAGTGATCGAGTCAAAATACTCATCAAGTATGAACCATATCTACTATAAATAGTAGTGATGAGAAAGAGGCCTCTTTCTCAATCACTTGTAACCGGTCTATCAGAGAAAGGCTCACGATTACTAATGTAACTGGCCCATCAAAGAAAGACTCACGATTACTAATGTGTACACAAATCCGACTTTGCGCGGGACCGAATTCGTCCTTCTTCAGTAGATGGTATCATACAAAAACTTAAAACATTTGGCAAGTTAATCAAATTAAAACATCACATAAATATAATCATATATATATATAGCATTCATCATTTCTTTGTTTAGAAAGCCCACCTGATAACTGAAGCTTTGGACTTAACCTTTATCGATTCTGAATTCTCGGATTCACACTTCCACTCGATCCTTCATTCGAACTAGAATTCACGAATTCAGAACGAAAATTAACTACTATCGATTAAACGAATTCGATATTCTTAACTTCTAATTTACTTCGAAATTCTACGTCGAAACTCGACGAAACTTGAGAATTTCTAACTTAACTTCTTAAACGCTCTTACTCTATCTTAACTCATCATTAACCAAAATCACACTTAACAAAATCATACATTAATTACTATTCATATCTTCAAATACGAAACGGATTTGACTCGACAAACGAGCTCTGAAAATTCTCAATTTAAATCTACTTACATCTTTTAACATAATAAACATAATTACTCAATCATATTATCAATCCAGATCACGTACACATATAAACCTTTAACATAGAAAAATAGCCGAAAAATAGAAAATTCTTAATACTTTGTATTTAATTTCTGAAAAATTCCACAATACTTAATTTTTATTGTAGAAATCAAATATATGATTATTTACTTAATTAAAAATCAAATAATCATTTAATTTCCTTTAATTATTTTCGGCCCTTTTATAAAATTAGGATAAAATATCCAATTTCATTCTAATCAATTCCCAACGTCTTAATTTAATTTATAAGCTATATTTATAGCTTAATTACTTAATTTAATTGGATAAAAATCAAAACCCTAATATATATATATTTCGACTTTTTAAAGAAATAGGGAACATTTGCTTATTTTTATCCATTTCAAATTACAACATGCTTAATTAATATTCTAGAGATTAATTGTAAACTCAATTAATCCATTTAAACTCTAGAATAATTATTTTTAATTTATTTCAAAAGCTGAAAATTTCGAAATTAATGAAATTGAGCTCCAAAAATTCTAACAGAATTCCCACATGCTTAAATAAATATCATAAGCTCAATTCTATCATCAATTTCATCATTCAACATTAAAATCAAAAAGTCCTAATCTTAAGAACCCTAATATTTCGCAAATTCCAAAAATTGGAATAATTATGATTCAATCTATTAATTCAATGCATAAACATACTTAACAACATCATATAAGCTTAATTTAAACATCAATTTAATCAAAGAACATCAAGATCAAAAACCCCTAATTTTAATCATAATTTTCGGCTATAATTAAAAGTCATAGAAGGGTTTTGATTCTTTGATTACTTCCAACATCAAACATGCTTAGAATAATTATCTAAGTTCAATTATTCAATCAATTTGATCATCTAACATCACAATTGAAAAATTCTCATTTTAGCATAAATTTCGAAAATTATGAGATTAGGGTTAGGGTTTGATTTGAGCATGAATTAATGATCTATCATGCATCCTAAGCATGAATTAAACATCATAATTTAAAATTAACATCATCTACTAACATTTGGCAAAATTTTCGAAAATTATGAAAGATTAAAATAGGATGATCTAAGCTTGTTTTTGAGCTATATCTTGAACTAAACATAAAACTCACCTTAATAATTAAATTGGAGATGATTAGCACTTGAATTGAAGCTCAAAATTGAACAAAAATTGGATGAAATGTGAAGTATGTGTGTGCTGTGTTTGCTGCTGTTTTTGGGCGAGAGAAATGGAAGAAAAATGGCTCACAACACACAATTAAATACTACAATTAGTCAACAAAAATATGTCATCCATTAGGTCATAAATAGGATTAAATAATTGATTAAATGCTTAGTTTAATCAATTAATTACTAACTTGCTAATCATAACTTTTAATCTCTAATTTCTTAATCTTGAAAAATCAATTAGGGCATCTCAAACCCTAATGCAAATTCTCGTAAGAAAATGCTAAGAAACACATTATTTATGAAATAATTAAAATTGTTATTTTTAATCATAAATTACTAATAAATTAAATTAAGAATTTAAATTCATAATTTTCTCAATTAAAAATCAAGCATAAATGCTCAATCTAATAAACATAAATTCTAATTCGTTTCGGTTAACCCGAGACGAAACAAACATAATTAAATTCTACTTTTTCGGCACAAATTTGGATTGCCGAATAATGTTATTTAAAAAGGGAATTTTTCTTCATCTTCATTCTCTTAATTTAATTAAAGAAATACTAGATTTAATTATTCAAGAAAACGGGGTATTACATTGACGTGATTAAACATATAAACTCCCGAATCGGGAAAATAATCAAAAAATAGAAAATCTTTAATATTCTGAATTAAATTTCCAGAAAATCATATAACACCTAATTTTTATTAAGAAGTTCATAAATGTAATTAATTTCTTAATTAAAAATCAAATAATTATTTATTTTATTTATTTATTTTATTTTCGGTTATTTGTATTTATAGTTTCTAGAATTATTTTCTCTTCTTTTTAATTTCTAATATATTTAATTAAACATTATGAGTTTAATCTTTCCTTTAATTTCATTCAAATAAGCATTAAACTTTAAACCCTAAATGAAGAACCCTAATTTCGAATTCTATGATTTTAAGGGTTAATCAAGCTTACATTTCATTATCTCTAGATTAAACATGCTTTGTTAACATCATATAAGACTAAATCAATCATCAAGATATCATATATCATCACATTTCAAAACCCTAATTTATATCTTCATAATTTCGACGTTTTCATAAGAAAATGAAAGCTTGAGAATTCATGATTAATTCAAACATGAAATATTCTTAGAATACTTAACTAAGCTCACAAATAACATCAAATTAATCATATAATTCATGCATTAATTATTTCCCATTTCCTTCTCATTTTCGAAAATTCTCAATTATGATCTAGGGTTTCTCTTATTTAAATCTAATTACAAATTTGATCTTCTAAGCATATTTTAAGCATAATTCATGTAGATCAAAACATCATTCAACCACTTCTTCATTTCTTCTTCCAAAATGTCGATATATATATATATATATCTAGGGTTTCTCATGCATCTTCTTAAGCTAATAATTGATCATTTAAACATCATAAAAACATCATAATAACATCATATGTAATTTCAAAAGATAAGAGTGAAAAAGAATTACTCTTTGACCTTATTGAAAAGGTTCCTGATTCAAATGATAGACTTTAATACTTATCCTGATTATAAAATGGCCTGGTTCAGAATGTTTTTTCTCAGACCATTTGATCATTCATGGTTTTTCACATTTCATAATAGCTTTCCAAAAACCACATATCCAATTTGGTTTTTAGAATGGTGGATGGACTTCGGTCCACTTCCAACAATTCTCCCTGCTGATATCCATGAAGGATACAAACTATTCATTTCAAAAGCCCCTGGCCCAATTCATTTGAAAGAAATTCAATTCTATTCTGAATTCAAAGTTCCTTGGATTCTTTGTTGGAGCTTTGCATTTGCTCAATATTACAAAGAACCTATTCCTATTTCAATAGTTAAAGAATTCATAATTCAAACTCAACAAATTCCGAGAGGAATTGAGAGACGAGAAGTCTCTGAAATAGAAGAAGATAACGATGGTAGAATTCTACTTCGTTTTAATTCTTTTAGACAACCAAATAGAAATTCAATAAGAATTCAAGAAAACCTTTTAATAAAAAATGTAATGATTCAAAAATATATTGTTGGAAATGTCATAAAGAAGGACATAAGGCAGATGTCTGTCCTCTTCAAAAGAAAATTAATGAAATATTCAATGATAATGAAGATCTTAGAAATAAGATTTCAAGTTTACTAATATCAGATAAAATACCTTCTGATAGTGATTCAAATAATTCTGAAGATAATTCAGAAAATGATTTAGATAATAATTTCATAAATCAAATAGACTTTAATAGTGAAGATTCAAATGATGACGAAGATCCTTGTCAAGGATTTTGTCCTATTAATATTAATGTAATTTCAAAAGATAAGAGTGAAAAAGAATTACTCTTTGACCTTATTGAAAAGGTTCCTGATTCAAATGATAGACAAAAATATTTAATAAGACTTAGAGATATAATTCTCAAAGAAGAAACTCCAAAGAAAGATAAGAATATCTTATCTGTTGAACCTTTTAGTATTTCAAAACTCTTTGAAAAGTTACCTAATTCATCTATTTACAATAATAATATTAATATTAATGATTTACAAAGAGAAATTAATAATCTCAAAAAAGAAGTTAATCTTCTTAACAAAGATATTAATATTTTACATACAAAAGATCTCGAGTTAGAAGCGAGATTATCTTTATTAAAAAATATTCAAGACATTCCTGAAAGTTTAGAATGTCAAGATCAATTTCAAAATCCTATTAATAATACTTCAATATTTAATATTGAACAAATATCTTTTCAAAAATGGAATTCAATAATAACTCTTGTTGTTGATGATTTCAAAATTAATGTTACATGTCTAATTGACAGTGGAGCATATCAAAATTGTATTAAGGAAGGTCTTATTCCTTCTAAATACTATGAAAAGACTAATGAAAGATTGGTAGCGGCTAACGCCACTCCACTCAATATCAAATACAAATTATCCAATGCATTTATTTGCAATGATGGATATTGTTTCAAAACTCCTTTCATATTAGTTAAAAATCTTAACCAAGATGTTATTCTTGGAAACCCATTTTTAACTACAATTTATCCATTCAAAGTTAATGGTAATGGAATTACTACTATCATTTTAGGAAATAATATATCATTCAAATTTTTAAATCCTATTCAAGAAATAGATATTTCTTTACTTCAAAAATATTTTATATCTCAAATAAATGTTATTCAAAGAGAAGAACCTCATGATGTAGAAAGTATTAATAAAGAAATCAAAAACATCATCAATGATTTACCTTTCCTTGATGCATCTCATACATCTCATATTTCAAAAATAAATATTATTTCTATTACTATTTTTAAAGTAAATTATGAAATTGTCATTCAAAAATATTCTTTTAAATTAGAATGCAAATATATTCTCTATAGAGAAGATCTTACTTTAAATAATTCATTTCCTATTAAGGAATTTATTAATCATAATTTTAATGTTTATTCAAAAATAAATAATACAAAAATAGAAAATTTTTATTTACCTGATTTTCTAATTAAAAATTGTCTTTCAAAATTATACAGAAAAGAGATGAGTCGCCAAACGCCAGATCACTATCAAAATCTGTCCTTGACCTCATCACCTATTTCAAAACCCAATCAATTTCATGTTCTTTCTGAATACCCCAATTTACCTTATTCACAAGTAGTGAAGGCTCCTGCCCTAGCTACTCCTTCAAAAACTTCAAAATCCATTGTGGAAGTCCCCTCCACTTCAAAAATCTATTTCACTAAACCAAACACTCAACATGTTTCATTAACCAGATTTCCAACATGTCCAGATTTCAAAACATTGAAAGATATTCTTTCAAGGTATTTTCTAGAAGGATGTCAGTGGTACTCTGACAATATTCAAAAAACTCAAAAGTTTTATGAATTCATTCTTGTGGATTCAAACTCTATTGAGTTAGTTCTTAATAAGGATCCCAAAGATCCTAAGAAAATTTCATTTTCAAAATGTATTATCAAAAGAATTCATCATTCTGATGAATGGACTTTTCCTCATCAAGAAAGAGGATTTTCAAAACCTTTTACTCCAAAAGGATATACTTATCCTGATTATAAAATGGCCTGGTTCAGAATGTTTTTTCTCAGACCATTTGATCATTCATGGTTTTTCACATTTCATAATAGCTTTCCAAAAACCACATATCCAATTTGGTTTTTAGAATGGTGGATGGACTTCGGTCCACTTCCAACAATTCTCCCAGCTGATATCCATGAAGGATACAAACTATTCATTTCAAAAGCCCCAGGCCCAATTCATTTGAAAGAAATTCAATTATATTCTGAATTCAAAGTTCCTTGGATTCTTTGTTGGAGCTTTGCATTTGCTCAATATTACAAAAAACCTATTCCTATTTCAATAGTCAGAGAATTCAAAATTAAATGGTGGGAGAAATTTTCAAGTAAATACTGCAATGTTCAAGTTGTTCAAAAGTTTCTTCATACAGGTGAAAAGCCCAAATGGGAGAAACCTTATAAAAATACTATTTATACTCCCATTCATACTTCTTCTTCTCATGACAAACAGAAGCAACAATCAAAAGAGGAATCTCCTCCTTTATCTCAAAAACAATTGAAAATGTTTCAACTTCTGGAAGATGATCCAGACTTAGCAAAAGATTACATTAAATTCATTAAATCAAAGAAGGACTCAGAATCTGATGAAACCACATCAGAAGGATCTAATTTTGATCCATTCGGAGGACCCTGTGCTCAAGATCCATATGATTTCTAATCATATGGTTTATATTTCAAAATTTGGACTTTAATGTTCCAAGCCCATTGGGTAAAACATTAACTAGTCCAAGAGCAAACGGCTCTTGGTAAAGACATTTCAAATCCGTTGATCCCTGTCAATTTGGGAAAAATTGATCAAAAACATTATTCAAATATGTTTTAAAAACCCACAGAGAAATCTGAGGTCACAGGTTAAACTGTGCATTTAAATTCAAAAATAGTTTGAATCAGAAGTTTCTCGGTGAAACGAGTATTCAAAAACCATGTGCTCAAAACCAGCTGTTTCACACAGTTGGTGATACGGCCAATCAAAACGCGGAAACGAGGACTCGAACTCACGTCAACCGAAAGGATGATTCAACCCAAATTACAAACTGAACCAATACAGATTATAACACCTAAAAACTGATCTCAAACGACAATTGAAACAGAACGAACAAAAAACGAAACAATTACCCAAACTATCGATTAAAAACCCTAAAAGACGACTCGATCAGAAACTATAGCAATTCAACTCCGATTACGCTGAAATTTTAACACGAACTATAAAATGAACACAGAAACCACATATCCAAAATTCAGCAAAAACGCACGAGTAGAACTCAAAAACGCTCGGTGCTCAATTTCGGTCAGATTTAGGATTTTAGCAATGCAATGGATTCGAAAATTAATGGAAAACTGGACTTGGGCGAAGGAAGGGATGATTACGATCGATTTATGAGGGTGATAAGAAGGCGAGGATGGCTGGGCGAAAAACACAGAACCAAGAAACGAACAGGTCGGAGATTTACCTCAATACGGACCCCGAATCGACGAACGATTGAAACACGTATCACGGAAGCAATTCTCCGGCGGCGTAGTTAACCCGAGACCCACACGAGATCACGAACGAACTATAGATTTCAGATTCAAAGGTGCCAAAATCGAATCCTACCAAGAACTAGGGTTTGTGTACTCGAAGAACACGTGAGACAAAGTCGAAAAATAACTTTTGATTCAAAACTAGTCTAATTTTCGTCCAAAACAAAACCCTCTATATATAGAGGTGAAAAGCTAATTCAACTAGGAAACTAAACATGGAAAATAACTCCTAATCTAATAAGGAAACAAATCCTTAGTCAAAACAAAGGATAAAAGTCAAAACTGACTCAACTAAGACCTAATTTCGGTCACCCTAAATAAACCCACGAAAATAACAAATAAAATAACAAAAACCACTAATTAACTAAACTACGAGTCTTCATGGATCAACCCAAACATAAGATATTAAATTTATTAATCTTGGGCTTCCATCTCCATCTTCTCCAATGGGCTTCTTTGACAATTCTTGAGCCCAAACTTTTTCAACCAATCCACTTAGCACTTTCTTGAACTTCTTTGCTCGAGCTCTCGTGATTGGCCCAACAGGAACTAGGATCGGACTACGGGTTGCATCAACTAATCTTCATGGTAGAGGTAACCAAGCAATCTCGAGCTGGAATATCTTCAATGGCATCTCTTGAAGCTTTGGCATTACCGCTCGAAAATGCCTTGGCTGGATCTCATCATTCCCCCCCTGTTCAAAAGAATTCGTCCTCGAATTCCAGCTCCCATTATGGATGAAAAAACTACATTGTAGTATCCTGTCTTTCTTAAGTAATTAAAATAATTAATCTTCCGAGAGAGACAAGAATTTTAATAAAATAAAGATTTTCTTTCCGAAAATTTTACCCGGCAGATATATTCTACCGGAAAAATGAGTTTTAATTAATTTTTATCGTCTCGATTAATCCGAAACGAAGAAGTTTTTACATTTATCAATAGATGATAAATGTTTAGTCATTAATTGACAAGAAGAAGAATTTAATTTAATTACGTGAAATTTTACGTAATTTATCGTTTAAAAATTTAGTTTCAGTCGATTTGAAAATGCTTCGAATCTCCGAATCTTTCTGTGAGATTTTTATCTAAGGTTCGTGAAACCTTAAACTAAATTACTGTGTTGAGAAATTAGAAGTTTATTGAAAGATTAATTTGTTATTAATTGATTGAATTAATTAAGGAATTAATTATTAAACCTAACTTAAGAATTAAGTCTTAATATAATACTACTCTATCCTACATTTACCTATATATATATCAACACCTCTCTCCACTCTCTCACCCCCCAAAACTCACGCAGCTCCCTCTCTCTCCATCTCTCTCGATTTCTCACTCTCAAACACACACACACTCCATGGTTGTTCATCTCAAAGATCCAAGAATCAAGAACAAGTCCTAGCTAATCATCTCCAATCCATTAAAGTGAGAATATATTCTTATTCTTTCAATTTCTTATTTTCCTTTCAAGTTAAAATCATCCTTCATATATATATATATAGGATCGATTATTTTGGGAGGAAATTGATGAAGTGGTTGGATGATGTTTATGTAATAGTATGATGTTTATATCATGATTAGATGATGAATTGTGTGATTAAATCAAGCATGAAGAACCCTAAACCTAGTTTTATTATTTTCGAAATTTTTGGAAGAAAATGCTAAATTTTGATTCATGCATTGAATGATGATTTGTTCTTCATGAATTATGCTTAGAATATGATTATAAGATCAATTATGTAATTAGATTAAACATGAGAAAACCCTAACCCTAGTTGAGAATTTTCGACAAATACAAGAAATAAACAAAATGTTGATGCATGTCTTATATATTCATTTTGATGATATAAATGAATTTAGATAGTTGTTTTAAGAATGTCTCATGTTGGAAGTAATTAAAAATTTCCAACCAATTTCATTTTGTGAAAATAATCGATTAAATAAGAATATAAATTAGGGTTTAATAATGTAATGTTATATGATGGATTTGATGATTCAATTAACGATATATGATATTAATGAAGTATATTAGATCAAGAGATAATGAAAAATGAGATTGATTAACCCTAGAAACCCTAGAAAATCGAATTAGGGTTCTTAAATTAGGGTTGGAAGATTAATACTAAATTGAATGAAATTAAATAAAGAAATGAGCTTAAAATAATAAATAAGTATATTAGAAATTGAAAAGAAGAGAAGATAAATAAAGAAATGTTAATTTTTATAAAAACCGAAAATTCAAAATAAATAAATAAAATATTAATTAAATTTTAATTAAGAAATTAATTGCATTTATAAACTTCTTAATAAAAATTAAGTGTTATATAATTTTCTAGAAATTTAATTCAAAATAATAAAGATTTTCTATTTTTGGATGATTTTCCCGATTTAAGAGTTTATATGATTAATTGAGATAATGTGTGTATTTAAAGTATAATTATGTTTGTTATAATTAAATAAATGTATAGAATTAAATTGAGAATTTTCTGAATCCGTTAGACGGATTAAAATCGATTTAGTCAGTTGTGATGAATAGTAGTTTATAAATGTTAATGTTGTATGAGATTTGATTGATGTTGATGCTTAATGAGGAATTTAGATAGATTAAGATAGATTAAGAACGTTTGAAAAGTTAAGATAGGAATTCTCGAATTTCGTCAAGTTACGGCATAGAAATTCGAATAAAATTTCGTTAAGATTATCGAAGTCGTTAGTCGATAGAAGCTCTCGTTCTAAAATCGTTATTCCGTTTCGATTTAAAGGAGCAAGCGGAAGCGGGAGCAGAAACGTGAAGTAAAAGGATTTCAAACGATAAAGTTAAAGTTTAAAGCTTAAGTATATCAGGTGGGCTTTCTAAACTAAAATATGTGAAAAGCATGATATCGTATGTTTTACAAAGTTTTGATACTTGCCAAATGATTTTAAAAATGTTTAAGTATGTTACCATCTACTTCAGAAAAACGAATTCGGTTTCACGCAAGGTGAAATCTGTGTACACATTGGTAATCGTGCGCATTTCTATGATAGGTCGATTATTCATAATCGTGAGCCTTTCCTTGATATGCCGATTACAAGTGATTGAGAAAGAGGCCTCTTTCTCATCACCATTATTTATTTGTAGATATGGTTCATACTGTTATAATTGTCTGCAGACAAATGAGTTTTGAAAAGAAAGTATTTTTAGCATTTTACGAGTTGTTTTCAGAAAATCCTCGTATTATGTTTTCTGGCAAGTTTTCATATATAGCTGTATTTAGCAAAGTTTCCAAATGTTTTCGGCATGTGTTCACTGAGTACGTAGTACTCAGCCCTGCATGTTATTTCTAAAACGTGCATGCTAGCAGGGATGCAGATGACGAGGCTGGATGGATGTTGGTTGTTGTTGTTAATATTTTGAAAAAAATAAAGAGCCTAGATTATATGTCGTCATACATATAGTATTTCGTATTCCGCTGCCATGTTAAGATGATTTTATTAAATTATGATGAATTGTTTAAACCCTAGAGACGATCTATGTTTTGATAGTCGAACTCTTTTTGTCATAGTTTGCGTGAAACTTAGACTTGATATGTATTTAATAAAATCTCTATTCCATGAAGCTTTGTCGAACTCGAAACATTTTTTTTTATCTTGTTTTCTTGATCCTCAAGTCATTATGTCATCTTCTTGATCAATTGTCGATTATTTGGTTGATCAGGTCTTTTATTTCCGAGTGATTCGAGTTATGTTTATTGATATGTATGCCATATTGATTTCAGTTGATCGTCTCGAGTCATATATGTCGTATTATTCTATAATGATGAGTTGTTAAGTATGGTTATTCTTTCGAACGATAGCCGGGTCGCTATCTTAAATTCCTTTGTTAATCATAAATTGTGTAAGTCGTGGGACCTACCGGCCTTGACATCTGATATCAGGGTTCGGGCTGCGACAGAGTGGTATCGGAAGCGAGTCGGCTGGGAATAATTTTTTTTAAAATCTAGTCTATTTTGAAACCCTAGACTAGTTAGAGCAATGTCTTCGGCCCCAAGTTGTTATTTCTGAAAGTCTAGTCTGGTTTGAATTCCTAGACTAGTTAGTTTTTAACAACAACTGAAGTCCAGCATCTCTCATCTCATCCAGCTATCCAGGTACGAATTTCAAATGTTTCTAGTTATAAAGTTTGGAAGTTGAGATACATATATATATTTGTTGTGTTTGAGCCTCTAATGTGATTGGTTGTTGGTGATCAATCATAAGCGAGATAATGGATCAGTTGTGCAAGCAAGTTGAGTATTTATCTGTGGAATGTAACATGAGCCCAGAACACCCTTTTGGAAGCGACATTGAGTATGTTGAGACAGTGGATTCTCAAGACTATTCGTAATTTCAGTTTAGTTGATTATTTAAAATTTTCTTTTATAGGATGTCCAACTCTAGAAGCGTAGCAGCGATGATTGAATTTCACCACATACATATGAGCTACACAGAAACCCTAGCAGAATTTGTAGCTCGGTACCATAGGGTTTGGATGGACATCCATGAATCAAATATCTCGGGAGTTATCGGTATAGTTAGGTTAGTTCCTCTGCTTCCTGAGGATTGGCAGGAATGGTCGGCATCGATTGCTGCAAGGTACGTCACTCCCCAATATTGGGATGGTGTCTTGTTTGGAGATTGCAGAGCGTTCATAGCTGCAATTAGTACTCAATATATGTGTTTCTCGTACCCACCTCCTGGACCATATCAGCCATTGATTCCTGTTGGTGAGTTTGGTTTACAACATCTCATGCCCCAAGATTACCCTATCCTGGATCAGAATCCTCCAGAAAATCCCGAACCTATTGTTTCTCCCATCCATGGAAATAATGGATTTGATGCTAACTCTTTTCTTGTTGAGCCATCGGCAAATGGCTATGTTTCGCCTCCCTCCCAAATCGAGACTCAAACCTTTGTTCCTGAGCCTTCTGTTTTGCCTAACGGAGTAGCCTCAGCTTCTTTTGTTGAGGAAGTTCCAAATGATCCTTCCGTTGATGCATTGCAAGCTTTGAATTCTTCAGAGCTTGATGCCATAGTTGGAGCCCAGCCTATTCTATTTGACCCTAATGTGGCCAGCACCTCTGGACCACGTCACTATGATAGTGACGAGGATAACGTTGATCCAGAAGTTGGACCAACCGAAGGATACTTCCACCTCCGTAGAATACCGTTTACTCATTTAAGTTTTCAGCCTAGCTTTAGGCCATCGCCGGGAGAGGATATTACTTATGCCCCTCGTGTGACTTTGGACGGAGTGGAGAGGGCAGAGGAGAGCACGGAAACGGAAGAAGAAGATCCAAGTGAGGAGGATCCGAGAGACGACGAAGAGGAGGAAGAAGAAGAGGATCCATCAGAGGATGAGCAGTGAAGGGAAGTGTCGTGGAGTTGATGAAAAAGAAGATAATGATGTAAATATATGTAATAGACTAGTAAGCGAACAACTTTTAACATTTATGTTGTAAATAAGTTCTTGTACATAGAAGCATAATATGATAGTATAGCGAATAGGAAGCGACGTAGAATTCCGCTCCGATAAAAAACATTTTGCGTGATGTTAGAAAATCACGGTTCATATAGGGAATTTTTGGGTGTAAATAATTCCCTACCTTTTGTAAAAGTCCTCAAAGAGGCAAATTTTCCTACTAAATGAAGAAGTATGACCATGTTGGGTCATTTGATAAATTTCCAAGTTATCGATAATTTTCGACGTTAAAAATTCTCGTAGAATCGTTTTAAAGACGAAGTAAGATGAAGTTTAGGTAATAGAAGTTAAAGTAAAGAAGTGAGGTTTAAGGAATGGAAAAAGATCGATTAAAAGCTCGGACGAAGAAAACAAGACAAAGCGTCGAACCGGCACCGGACGGGACCACAGCGCGCCGCGCCAGCCCCACGACAATTTCAACATCTGGCGCGGGTTGGTGTGGCGCGGGACAATCCGCCGGAGGTCAAGTCGCGCGCGCATGAAGGAAATCTCTTCTTGACCGCGCGATGTCTGCGCGCGGGACGGCGATTTTGGCGCGGGATGGTTCAATCCAGCGCCGGGGTTTATTCGTCCATTCCGTTGTCGTTCGTAGTTGTTCATTCTTCGTTTATTTTGTTCGTAGTTCGTTTCGTTGTAGTTCATTCCATTCTTCGTTAGTTTCGTCCGTTAATCGTTTCGTTCATTATTCGACTATCATTAGTTTAGTGCGTCGTTCGTTTTATTCGTTCCATTAGTTATTCGCTATCGTTAGCTTAGTTAGTAATTATTTAGTTAGAAAAAAAAAATGTTGAGATAAAGTTAAAAATCTCAAAAGAGATTTATGAGGAAGTTGTACATCAAGATGATATTATTCATCTCTTGATTATAAAGAATGAAGAGCTAATTAAATTTAGCAAATAAATAGGTATATATATAATAATTACTACTGGAAAATTTTTTAGTGATTATTTGATGATAAGCGTGAATCTTTTGATTCATTAAAGTTATGATAAAGTTTATATGCCAAGATGATGCTATTATTTCCTTGAAATATTAGGAATATATATTAGCTAAATTTTATTTAGCAAAGATAAGTATGAAAAATATGTGTTCTTGAAATATTTTTGTGATTATAGTAATTATATGATATGAATGAATTGTTGATTCATTATCTATGATAATAGTGAATTGTTTAAATTGTTCATGATGTTAATAAGAAGTTAAATTATGGGATTACAATGTATGATGATGTTTGTGAATCTTTGATTCATTAAATAGTATGAGCCTGTTAGATGTAATTGAAAGTTTTGATAAGCATGAATAGTAATGAGTATGAATCGTGCGATTCATTAAAAGTACGATGAGTATATTATGCATTAAAGAGGTGATAAGAAAATTTTTTCTAAATTCTAAAACCTAGAAGAATTTATTTCCTTTAACTTACTTTTAAAGAAACAAGAATTTTTATTAAAGAATAAGACTTTGTTAGAAAGAAAGAATAATTCGAATGAAAATCCTGGTTAATTAGAAAATGCCGTCAAGAGGTAGACCAAGAGGCCGAGGTCGAGGAAGGGTTGAAGATGAAACCGAAAGAGAACCTACCCCACCTCCTCCTCAACCCGAAATGAGAATAGAAGAATTATTTTTACGGCAAAATCCTCCAACTCTCGATGGAAGAGGAAGTCCTTCAGAAGCCGAAGAGTGGATTCGTGCTCTGGAAAGAATTTTCCGTTTTCTTCGATGTACGGATCAAGAACGTCTAACATGCATGTCTTATCAGCTCAAGGGATCTGCGGATTACTGGTGGGAAGCTCGTCAAAGGGCGTATACCCCTGAACAACTAGAGAACCTGACGTGGGAACAATTTAAGGATGCTTTGTTCGAAAAATTCGTTCCTCGAAGTTATCGAAAGCAGAAGGAAAATGAGTTTGCTAATCTCAAGCAAGGCAAGAAGTCAGTAGCCGAGTATGATCGCGAATTTTGTGATTTGGCACGTTTTGCTCAAGATAAGGTGGACACAGACGAGAAGATGGCTGAACTTTTCCGAGCAGGTCTTCGGCAGGAAATAAGAATCGTTCTGGCCAGTCAAAGTGCATTGTCATATGCCGAGACTTTAAATAGAGCACTGGATATGGAATTGGCTATGCAGCCAGATAAGTCTTCTCAGACTTCAACAGCTACGCAAGTTCAAGCTCCAGCGACAGTGACAAATCCGCAGTCGTTCAACCAAAGTCAGAAACGAAAATGGAATTTTGGAAATCAACCTAGTAAGAAGCCCTGGCAAGGACAGCAAGGACAACAACGTCATCAACAGCAGCAATTTAATCAGGGACGATTCAAACAGCCTTTTGTCAATCAAGGCAGTTCATCTCAAACTTATCAAGGAATGTCTCCATGTTCCAAGTGTGGCAAGATGCATCAAGGGATATGCAAAGCTGGAAGTAATAGCTGCTATACTTGTGGTCAAGTTGGTCATTATTCGTATCAGTGCCCAACTAAACTGCAAGGAGCAGTAGGGAATAGAACATTTCAGAACCAGCCTCAAAAATTGAAGGCAATAGAAGTTGTTCCTCAGCAACGGCAGCAGCAACAAAATCGCCAAGGGTCGCGATTCCAACTAAAGCAAAAGCAACCCCAGCAATTGAGAATGGAACCCCAGCAGCAATATCAAAGGGTTTTTGCTCTTGATCAGAAGCCGTTCGACAAAGATCAAGGAAATTTGACAGGTATGGGTCAATTAAATGGCATACCTGTTATAATTTTATTTGATACTGGTGCATCGCATTCATTTATATCAGATGCATGCGTGAATAATCTTGGTCTTAAGGTAGAACGTGCTAGTCAAGACTTGAGAGTAACTACACCGTTAGGTAAATCTACCTCAGTTACTCGCATCTGTCCTAATATAGCGATTGAATTAGGATCTCTCAAGATGTTAGCGAAAACCCTAAATTTAATTAAAATGTGGGATGTAGATATTATCTTGGGAATGGATTGGTTGACCGAGAATTTTGCAAGCATTCAATGCAAGCAAAGGCAAATTTCATTTCATATGCCTGGTCAGGAACCAACTCTATTTTTCGGGATAGAAAGAAGTTGTAAAAAATCGCCGATTATTTCGGCAGTTCAAGCAAGGAGAGTGTTGAAAAAGAAAGATGTGAAAGCATATCTTATCTATCTCAACAAGAAGGAAGATAAGGAGAGCAGCATTGAAGATGTAGCTGTAGTAAAAGAATTCCAAGACGTATTTCCACAAGTTTTGCCAGGATTGCCACCAGATAGGCATGTAGAGTTCACAATAGATCTTGAACCAGGATCAGCTCCTGTTTCCAAGGCACCATACAGAATGGCTCCAAAGGAATTGCAAGAATTGAAAATTCAACTGCAAGAGTTACTTGACCTAGGTTTCATTAGACCTAGTGTTTCTCCGTGGGGAGCACCAATTCTGTTTGTCAAAAAGAAGGATGGTAGTTTGAGGATGTGCATCGACTACCGAGAATTAAACAAATTAACCTTGAAAAACAAATATCCTTTGCCGAGAATAGATGATCTATTTGATCAGCTCAGAGGAGCAAGTGTATTCTCGAAGATTGATCTAAAATCAAGTTATCACCAATTGAAGGTTAAGCAAGAAGATATTTCCAAGACAGCTTTCAGAACAAGATATGGCCACTACGAGTTTGTAGTAATGCCATTTGGTGTGACAAATGCTCCAGCCGTATTTATGGATCTTATGAACCGAGTATTCCATGAATTCTTGGACAAGTTTGTCGTAGTTTTCATTGATGATATTCTCGTGTATTCAAAGAATGAATTAGAACACGAGGAACATCTACGAACTGTTCTGGAAAGGTTGAGAACCGAAAGATTATATGCCAAGTTTAGTAAATGCGAATTTTGGCTAAGAGAAGTACATTTCCTTGGACATGTTGTATCTTCTGAAGGAATCAAAGTTGATCCTTCAAAAGTACAAGCAGTTCAGGAATGGAAAGTTCCAACCACACCACATGAAATTAGGAGTTTCTTAGGTCTAGCAGGCTATTATCGGAGATTTATCGAGGGATTCTCCAAAATAGCTAAGCCAATGACCCATCTCCTAAAGAAAGAATCAAAATTCAAGTGGTCAGAAGAATGTGAGGAAAGTTTCCAAGAACTTAAAAAGAGATTGACCACTGCCCCAGTGCTATCAGTTCCAGATTCGGATAAAGATTATGCTGTTTACACAGATGCATCAAAGAACGGACTAGGCTGTGTCCTGATGCAAGAAGGAAGAGTTATTGCCTATGCTTCTAGACAGCTTAGACCTCATGAAGTAAACTATCCAACTCATGATTTGGAACTAGCAGCAGTAGTACATGCTTTAAAAATCTGGAGACACCATCTTTATGGAACGAAATGTGAAATCTTCACAGATCACAAGAGTCTCAAATATTTCTTTGAGCAGAAAGAATTAAATATGAGACAAAGAAGATGGCTCGAGTTAGTTAAAGACTACGATTGTAAAATTTCCTATCATCCAGGAAAAGCAAATGTAGTTGCTGATGCGTTAAGCAGAAAAGGAAAATCGGAATTTGGATTTCTTCTAACTCAAGAGAAAGAACTCATTAAAAGTTTCGGAGAACTGAGGTTAGAAGTAATTCTACCTTCGCAATTTGTTGAGCAAATGGTTGCAGCTATGGAAATAATTCCAGATTTAAGATTGAGAATTTCCAATGCTCAAAGAAAAGACAAGAAATTGGAAAAGTTACGAATGAAAATTCGTCAAGAGAAAAATAAAAATTTTAAGGAGGCAGGATATAATATTCTCCTGTATCGAGGAAGAATTTGTGTGCCGAATGATGAAGAATTAAGGAATGAAATCATGAGCGAAGCTCATGAAACTCCTTATTCAGCTCACCCTGGAGGCACCAAAATGTATCAAGATTTGAAACAAACATTTTGGTGGGAAGGAATGAAAAGAGACATAGCTTCTTTTGTAGAAAGATGTTTAGCCTGTCAGCAAGTAAAGGCATTACATCAGAGACCCTATGGGAAGCTACAACCTTTAGATATTCCAGAGTGGAAATGGGATAAAATTACCATGGATTTTGTAACTGGGTTACCTAGATCCAAACGAGGGAATACAGCGATATGGGTAATAGTGGTGTCACAGCCCCAAATCCCGAAGGACGGCTAAGCCGGGGTGTGACTAGGGGTTGGAATTAAGAAGCGGGGAAGAAAGGGGATTAATGAATAAATGAGGGATAAATCTCGAATCATCAAGGAAATACATAGAAGTGAACTTTGATTATATAACGCGAGACAATCTCGAAGGATTTCTCAAATATAACTAACAAGTCGTTTCAAGTTTCAAGTACAAAATACTTAAACAAAAAGTGTTATAACATATTAGAGTGTTTGCAGCGGAAAAAGAACGTAGATTGACTCCACATATGAAGATGTGAAATCGAGGCTCGACTAGCTTTATTAAGGATTTACAACCACGTACTCAACTCCCGCCGTCACCCGTCACTCAACCTGCATATTTAAAAACATATACAGGGCTAAGTACAAAGTACTTAGTGAACACATGCCAAAAACATATAATAGATTTAATGGATTTATCAGGCATTTCAACAGTAACACAACGGGGTTTTTCATTAAAGGCCCGTGCTTACTAAAATTTCTTTTCATAATTGCTTGCAAGCATTTTCTTACTTTTAATTCAATATGACCAAATCTGAATAACGCCGGGAAAGAATGCACTCTTCCGCGGTCGCTTCTCACCGTGGTGGCTACCCCTCAACGAGTACCACACACTCCGGCTACCGTGTACACTAATTACGGAAAGCACCCTCTTGGCTAACTCAGAATCCGATCGATTACTAGTTGGCGAACCAACTCAGATAGGCATAATAGAACTCACAAAACAAATTCTTTTATGCCAAGACAATCACTTTAAAACATGCTTTTTAAAGTGATAAGAAAAACAGAAGCTCGAGTTATTCGATGGCGAATATCCACATTTTATTTGTATAATAGAAAAGCCCACCTTAATGGTTTACGTAACGGAAACCCAGCTTCAATCTTCCGTCCTTTCTTCTATGTATGATGTCCTCCTTTAATCGTAAATAATCAAATCTTAGAAAAAGATCGAGAGGGAAACCATACGATAACAGACTTGATAACTTGATTAATCTTTAATATATACTTTTGAGTTTATGAAAGAAACAACTGAAAACAAGTTGATCATAAATCAGCTGGGTAAAACAAGTTTGTCGGAAAATCAAGCTAGCCGGAAAACCGAGTTATTTGGAAAACCGAGCCGGCTAGAAAACCGAGCTAGAAACCGAGCCGGCTAGAAAACCGAGCCGGGCCGGAAACCGAGCCGGGCCGGAAAACCGAGCCGGCCGGAAAACCGAGCCCGGACAGTGAGTTAATCCAATTGACCGGGTCAGGGTAATTCCAATGGCCGGGTCCAATGAGTTAATCCAAATGGCCCAGGTCCAGTAGGTTAATCCAATTGGCCGGGTCCAACAAGGTGATTCCACTGATCGAGTTCAGTGAGTTAATCAAGCCGACGGGTCAATTTGGGTTAATCCACTGATCGGGTCCAATGAGTTAATCCATTGAGGGTCAGTGACTTAATCCAGGAATTAAACTCTAGAACTCTCAATTTCAAAACTTGGTATTAAAATTCTGAAAAATTCTACGTCACTTAATTTTTAACGTAGATTCCAATTCTATCATTATCTTCTTCATTAAAAATAAAAAACATGGCTTTATTGTACATATATATTTCGGTCCTTTTGATAAATTAAGAATTAAAAATCCAAATTCATTCAATAAATAATATATTTTTAGAAAAATCCCAAATAATTATCACATGCTTATATCATCACATAGAAGCATAATCTATAAACAATTTATCAAGAATCAAAGCTAAAATCAAAAGCCTAACCTTTCTAGGATTTTCGGTCCTTTTTATTTATTTTTTTTTTGAAAAACTTGGTTTCAAACTTGATTCCTTTATTAAAAACATTACTAAGCATCATATAAACATTAATCAAAAGCTAGAACAACAATCCAACCATCCTTCAAAAATTTCGAAAATTTAAAGATGGAAAGAATGAAATTTTGTTTGGTTGGGAATGAAGAAGAAGCTCCTACCTTGTCAAAATCGAACTCGGATCGAAAATCGGACGGTAGACGAAAGAGTGATCGAAACTTGAAGCTTGAAGAAATGAAGAAATGAAAGCTTATGGTGTTTGCTGCTATGGGGAAAATAGGACGGCAGATGGGGGGGTGAATGAGAGAGAGAAAGAGATATTTAAAGGTAATATTAGGATAGACTTTATCTAGATGTTAAATTTTTAAACCGTAAATTAAAACGAGCAATGAAATTCTTAGACGACAATATTTTTGACGAAAATGGTCGAGACTATTGAATCCGAAATATTTTAATTTGTCGGAAATGTCGGTTCGTTTTTCGAAAATAAGAAACAGTCGAGACGCGACGGGTCGATAAAAATATCCGAAAATGACAAAAACTGACTTTTTGGAAAAAGATTCGTATCGAGAAATAAGTGAATGAAAATGCGGTACGCCGCTCAATTCCGAGGTCTCGAACGAAAAATTAATCAGGCGCCGAAACCATAATCCTGTATCCGGTTACTCGATTTCTGAAATAAATTTTTAGAAACGGATCGCGCCATAAATCTTATAATTGAAAATTAGCAATTAAGAAATGCAAAACTTTAATAATTAATAAAATTTTAATTATAACGAGATAATAAAACCCGGGGTATTACATTCTACCCCTCTAACAAGAAATTTCGTCCCGAAATTTGCATACCTTCTTCAAAAAGCTCGTGGTATTTTTCCAAAGCATCTTTTCTTCGAGTTCCCACGTAGCTTCTTCTTGCCCGTGGTGATTCCATAAAACTTTTACAAGCGGTATCGTCTTGGTTCGGAGTTCTTGTACCTTTCGGTCCAAGATAGCTTGCGGTCTTTCTTCATAGCTCAAATCCGGACTAAGAACAATGTCTTGCTGGTGAACCACGTGTTTAGGATCGAACACATATTTTCTTAATTGAGAGACATGGAAAACATTATGAACACTCCCTAGACTTGGCGGTAAAGCCAATCTATAAGCAACGAGTCCTATCTTTTCCAAAATCTCAAAAGGTCCAATAAATCTGGGTCTAAGCTTACCCTTCACGCCAAACCTAATAATTCCCTTAGACGGAGAAACCTTGAGGAAAACCTTATCCCCAATTTCGAATGATAACTCAAATCGACGTACGTCGGCATAAGATTTCTGTCGACTTTGGGCTTCCTTTATTCTCAGTCGGATCTGTCGAATGATCTCTATCATTTCACCGACTGAATCTGGCCCTAGATTTTTCCTTTCACCTACTTCATCCCAATAAAGCGGTGATCTACATTTCTTTCCATACAATGCTTCATATGGAGCCATGCCTATTGTTGCTTGATAACTGTTATTATAAGCAAATTCGATTAGTGGCAAAACATTTTCCCAGCTCCCACCTTGATCCAACACCACAGTTCTCAACATGTCTTCTAGTGTTTGGATTGTTCTTTCAGACTGACCGTCTATTTGAGGGTGAAAAGCTGTGCTGAAATTGAGTTTGGTACCCAATTCTTTTTCAAGCTTATCCAAAATCTTGAGGTGAATTTTGAATCTCTATCTGATGTTATCGATGTTGGTACTCCGTGCAGACGTACGATCTCACGGACATATAATTGGGCTAATTTCTCCGATCCATAGGTAATCGGAATTGGTATAAAATGAGCTGACTTTGTGAGACGGTCTACTACAACCCATATTGCAGTGTTTCCTCTTTTTGACTTCGGCAGACCGGTCACAAAATCCATTGTTATACCTTCCCACTTCCATGTTGGAATATCCAACGGTTGTAACTTTCCATAAGGTCGTTGGTGTAAGGCTTTTACTTGCTGACAAGCCAGACATCGCTCAACGAAGGAGGCTACATCTCGCTTTAAGCCGTCCCACCAGAACTTTCTCTTTAAGTCCTGATACATCTTCGTACTTCCCGGATGAGCAAAGGTAAGGTGTATCATGAGATTCACTCATGATGTCATTTTTCAGTTCGTCATCATGAGGAATACAAAGTCTTCCATCGAACTCGATTGCATTATCTGTTGCTTCAGAGTAACTGCTAGGGTTACCTGATCTCACCTTCAGACGTAGTTTCTCAAACACCTCATCTTTCCTCTGAGCACTTATTATTCTTTCTCGCAAGTCTGGTATAGCCACTAGGGTTGCAACACGACTAGTTATTGTTTCTGGTGAATTGATCACCTCCAAACTCATTCTCTCAAAGTCTTGAATGAGTTCTCCTTCTTCGGTAAGGAAACAAGCTAAGTGTGTTGGAGTCTTGCGACTCAAAGCATCGCTACAACATTAGCTTTGCTCGGATGGTAATTGATACCACAGTCATAATCCTTTACTAATTCGAGCCATCTTCTTTGTCTCATATTCAATTCTTTTTGCTCGAAAAAGTATTTTAGACTCTTATGATCCGTAAAAATCTCAACCCTAACTCCATATAGGTGATGTCTCCAGATTTTTAACGAATGCACAACGGCTGCTAATTCCGCATCATGTGTGGGGTAATTGACTTCATGTGGCCTAAGTTGTCGTGATGCATAGGCTATCACCTTTCCATCTTGCATCAAGCACACAACCTAGTCCATTTTTAGAAGCATCTCGTATACACCACATATTCTTTATTTGCTTCGGGAGAGCCAAAAGCGGTGCCGTAGTCAACTTGTCTTTTAGTTCCTGGAAATTTGCCTCACACTCATCCGTCCACTTATATTTGATTCCTTTCTTGAGTAATTGTGTCATAGGTCTAGCTATCTTAGAAAATCCTTCAATGAATCTTCTATAGTATCCGGCTAGACCTAAAAAGCTCCTAATCTCATTAGGGTTGGTTGGTGACTTCCAGTCACGTACCGCTTCCACTTTAGCAGGGTCCACCTTGATACCTCCTGCTGACACAATGTGCCCAAGAAACATCACTTCACTCAGCCAAAACTCGCACTTACTGAACTTGGCATATAGTTTCTCAGTTCTCAAAGTTTCCAACACTATTCTCAAGTGTTCTTCGTGCTCTTTCTCATTTTTGGAATAAATGAGAATATCGTCAATAAATACTAAGACGAACTTGTCTAAGTATGGGTGAAAAACTCTATTCATGAGATCCATGAATACTGCAGGAGCATTAGTCAATCCGAATGGCATAACTAAGAACTCGTAGTGGCCATATCGTGTTCGGAAAGCCGTCTTGGGTATATCTTCTGGTTTGATTTTCAATTGATGATACCCGGACCTAAGGTCTATTTTTGAAAACACACATGCTCCCTTGAGTTGATCAAACAGGTCATCTATCCTTGGCAAAGGATATTTATTCTTGAGGGTTATCTTGTTCAACTCTCGATAATCTATGCACATCCTCATTGTGCCGTCCTTCTTCTTTACAAATAGAACAGGTGCTCCCCATGGTGAAACACTTGGTCTAATAAAACCAAGATCCAACAACTCTTGTAGTTGTATCTTGAGTTCTTGTAATTCCTTCGGTGCCATTCTGTATGGTGCTTTCGACACTGGGGCTGACCCGGCTCCAGGTCAATGTTGAAGTCCACTTGTCGATTTTGTGGCGATCCCGGTAGTATTTACGGAAATACGTCCTCGAATTCTCTCGACGATCGCCACATCTCCTATGGTCTTTTCGACTCCGGCTTCCCCGTTCGGGTAAACAAGGAAAGCCCGACGCCTTTCTTTTTCATCATCTTCTTAGCTTGAAGGGCAGAGATAACTGGCACTCTCCTACCCATTGTAATTCCATGAAATTCTGTGGGCTCTTCTCTGGGTAATTGGAAAGAAATTTTTCTCTCATTACAGAGAATCGTAGCATAGTTCTCAGCTAACCAATCCATTCCTAGGATTATATCTACGTCCCGCATTACCATGACATTCAAATTGTTAGCTATAACCTTAAAAGTTCCTAGTTCCAATTCTAGGTTAGAGCAAACAAGTGAAGTGGTTGTGATCTCTCCGGATGGTGTAGTTACTCTCATTTTATGACTAGCTCGTTCGGTATGATATCTAAATTATCGACACAAGAACTAGAAATAAAAGAGTGTGATGCTCCGTATCGAACAAAATAATTACGCGAAAGTTAAGAAGTTTGCCCATACCTGCCAAATTTCCTTTGTTCTTAATTGGCGGCTTTTGTTCGATGGCAAAGGCCCTAGCATTCCGCTGTTGTGGCTGTTGTTGAGGTTGCGGCTGCGCCTGTATAGCCCTTAGAGGTTGGGGTTGACCATATTGGTTCGGCCTAAGTGCTTGGGGTGGTCTCGGGCACTCTCTCTTCATGTGACCCTTTTGGCCGCAGTTAAAACAGTTTTCGGTGCCCACCTGACAGACGCCGAAATGTACCCTATTACACTTACGGCAAGTAGGGATTACAACCTTTCCCTGATCGTTGCCTCCTTGATTCGGAGCATTCTGCCGCCCTTGCCATTGCCCTGACTGGTTGTTTCCTTGCCATGGCCTCTTGCCAAGGTTGTTATTGTTCTGATTGCTATTCTGATTAGGCTGTTGAAAGCCACGTTGATTACCACCCTGATTACCCTGACGGTTGTTGTGTTGATAGTAACCACTGTTATTTCCGCCTTCCCATTTTCTCTTGCCCTTGTAGTTATTGTTGAAATGGTTCTGAGTCTGAGCTTGAGCTTGTACCGGCACGGATACTGGAGCTCGTCTTTCTTCCGGCATTACTGCCTCCATCTCTAGAGCTCTCTCTAGTGACTCAGTGTAGCTCAGCCCTCCATGACTGGCTAACGACACTCCAATCTCGTGTCTTAGTCCAGAACGGAACTTCTTTGCCATTTTCTCATCCGTATCAATTTGATCCGGTGCATATCTTGCCAATTCACAGAATATTCCATCATATTCCGTCACAGACATCTTTCCTTGTTTCAAATTATAGAACTCGCATTCCTTCTTTGCTCTATAAGTCTTTGGCACGTATTTGTCAAACAGTTGCCTCTTTGAATTCATTCCGGGTATACCGAGCGGATGCTCCTTCCGGAATGATTTTCTTGCGAGCCTCCCACCAGAAGTCAGCAGGTCCAATGAGTTGAAAGGCTATGCAAGAAAGACGCTCCTCATCAGTACATCTGAGAAGCTGGAAAATTCTTTCAATAGCTCTTACCCAAAGCTCCGCATCGCTCGGGTTTCCCGCATCCATTGAAAGTAGGTGGATTTCTTTTGAGGAATAGATCCTCGATATCACGGCGATGTGGTGGTGGAGGTGGAGGTGGTGGTGGGGCTTCCTGACGCTCCTGATCTTCTCTTCGAGGTCTACCCCTACCCCTACCTCTTCCTCTACCTCTCCCACGTCCTCTTCTTCCTCCTTCATTTTCAGCTTCCATTTTGAAGATATTCTGAGATTTAGAAAGAAACTTATTAGAACATAACTTATCAAACTGGCATACTCGATGACAACTTTAAACAGATTGGCAATCATTACTTGAACAAAGATAAATGGATTTCGATTGTACAACTTCTCAAGTTGACAAACATAAAAACAGAATATAAGAAGATTGCAACATAAGAGTAAAAGCCCTCACATGGGGTCATATATATATATTGGAATAACCAAAATTTGCCTCCACGAGGTCTTACATCCAAAAGATCTAGACTTTATCTCGTCCAGACTAGGCTATCTGCCTATCTATAATATGCTTCTAGAAATTTAAAAGACGGGATGCTTTAACAAGATGCATTGCCGTCAACAACAGGGAAAGATGCTAAACTCGGGATTATATTTACATTAACTCCCGACTATTTACACCAAAAGAAGTCTAACACATTCCAGATCTATTTACAAAAGCAAAAACTAATTCCCACAGCTAACTGGCCCTAGACGGGTCCATGTCTGACTCTCGGAGACGCTGCAAGATTCTCCTCATCGCCCTCGCCGGGCTCCAACCACCAAGGAAACTCCTCGGGGTCCTCTTCCTCCTCTAGCTCTACGCCGAAAACGCTCCCAAGGTCCCTTCGACCTCGGCGTCGGGTAGGTGCTGATCCGGCACCGTCGCCCGCTACTCCCGGGTGTGGCTCGGCCGGTGCTAGGCGCTCGGGCCCCAAGTACAACTCGGTGCTGCCATCTCCTCGGCAAGGCTAGCCCGCCGACAAGAACCATCGGCTCGTCTAAAAAGACGGGGTATAGGAGCTCGCAAGGTCCACCGCACCAAGGGCTGGGTTAGGTGTGCAGGGTACGAGGAGGTGATATCTTCAAGAAATCCATAGTCAAGTGGGACCGCAGAAGGTCCAGCTGCAAACTCGTCGGCCTGTCTAACCCCAAGAAAGGGTAGGTCAGTAGTCGACCCTGCCTCCTCTGGTAGAACTCCAGGAAGAAAGTCAGTCACCGGTACTAGGTCATTCAGTCGACGGTACGAAGCGTGCTCCTCAAATTCAACTCTTGGACAACTACCCACTGTGACAAACTGTCTCAACAAAGCGGATGCAAACAGACAAAAGTCACCTGTAGGTTCCGTGTTAGCCCCCACCAAGACAAGGAAAAACCATGACTGTTTTTGCGCCCAACCCTTCCATTTCTGGGGCATCATGGCGATACAGTCCACCATAGCTTGTCTATCGTCCACTCCAAGTTGCTTAACAGGTTTCCAGTAGTGTAGAAAGTCTATAACATACTGTCCAAAGTCACAACCCGAGCGTGGGATGAAGTCATGGTACAGCCTCAAAAGTACCTCAGGCCTAACGGGAGGCTTGAACCGGTTGCTAAAGAAGCTCGAGAAGCACTCCGTACTCATCCTAAGAGAAGAATTTGCAAAACACAAATCAGTAACTGGTAGGATAAAAACTAACACAACTTAAGGGATTCTTAAAGCACTTAAAGAATAAACTGTGTATTAAACAAAAACAACTTAAACAATAAATAGCACCACTTAACTTAAGCACTTAGCAATTATCTCAAAATTGTATATAAATCCAAAAATAATAAAAAATAAATAAAATAAAATAAAAAAAAAAATTCTCAAATTTTATAACTCTATACTTAGAGGTTTCTTAACTCTAATAAAGGAAGAACTCAACTAAACTTTACTTAGCTAGATTCGACCAGCAAAATCTAAACGGTTCTCTATAATGGAAAGCAAAGTCAACTTGAAGTTCCGTCGAATAATGAACTTCAATGAAGATGACTGTGCTCATATCACTTATACGCAAGTGACATTCGTTCTCTTTTGCTTTCGTTTCTCTTTACTTCTTCATTTCTTCGTTGATTGAGTTCTTCTTTATTGCTTTGAAACCAACGCTTCTTAAAAGTCTAAGTTCTCAAAAATCGGGAAAATGCCTTAGAAAAATTCTTCTAAGTTCTCAATCCGACATGCTCTTGAAAACGGAAATTATAAATCATATAATTCCAAGGAGATAAATTCTAGCATTAAATTCAAGCTTAGAATAATATTTAAAACATATTTTCAAGATGTTTTTAAACTTTTGCAAAGAACGAGAACTTTTAAAATTTCTTACCTTATTATTGGTTGAGCCGGCGTAACGGGGTGTTGAGTTCGTGACTAGTTTCTCAAGTTTAGTGGTTCGAACTAAACTTTTACTCAAAAGAAGACTCAGGCTCAGAGCAAACGAAACGCTCTGATACCACTCTGTCACAGCCCCAAATCCCGAAGGACGGCTAAGCCGGGGTGTGACTAGGGGTTGGAATTAAGAAGCGGGGAAGAAAGGGGATTAATGAATAAATGAGGGATAAATCTCGAATCATCAAGGAAATACATAGAAGTGAACTTTGATTATATAACGCGAGACAATCTCGAAGGATTTCTCAAATATAACTAACAAGTCGTTTCAAGTTTCAAGTACAAAATACTTAAACAAAAAGTGTTATAACATATTAGAGTGTTTGCAGCGGAAAAAGAACGTAGATTGACTCCACATATGAAGATGTGAAATCGAGGCTCGACTAGCTTTATTAAGGATTTACAACCACGTACTCAACTCCCGCCGTCACCCGTCACTCAACCTGCATATTTAAAAACATATACAGGGCTAAGTACAAAGTACTTAGTGAACACATGCCAAAAACATATAATAGATTTAATGGATTTATCGTGCATTTCAACAAGAACACAACGGGGTTTTTCATTAAAGGCCCGTGCTTACTAAAATTTCTTTTCATAATTGCTTGCAAGCATTTTCTTACTTTTAATTCAATATGACCAAATCTGAATAACGCCGGGAAAGAATGCACTCTTCCGCGGTCGCTTCTCACCGTGGCTGGCTACCCCTCAACAGAGTACCACACACTCCGGCTACCGTGTACACTAATTCTGGAAAGCACCCTCTTGGCTAACTCAGAATCCGATCGATTACTAGTTGGCGAACCAACTCAGATAGGCATAATAGAACTCACAAAACAAATTCTTTTATGCCAAGACAATCACTTTAAAACATGCTTTTTAAAGTGATAAGAAAAACAGAAGCTCGAGTTATTCAGTAAACTGAATATCCACATTTTATTTGTATAATAGAAAAGCCCACCTTAATGGTTTACAGAACGGAAACCCAGCTTCAATCTTCCGTCCTTTCTTCTATGTATGATGTCCTCCTTTAATCGTAAATAATCAAATCTTAGAAAAAGATCGAGAGGGAATCCATACGATAACAGACTTGATAACTTGATTAATCTTTAATATATACTTTTGAGTTTACGAAAGAAACAACTGAAAACAAGTTGATCATAAATCGACCGGATAAAACAAGTCGTCCGGAAAATCAAGCTAGCCGGAAAACCGAGTTATTTGGAAAACTGAGCTGGCTAGAAAACTGAGCTGGCTAGAAAACTGAGCTAGAAAACCGAGCCGGCCGGAAAACCGAGCCGGGCCGGAAAACCGAGCTGGCCGTACCTACCGAGTTAATCCACTGATCGGGTCCAAATGGGTAATTCCAACTGATCGGGTCCAGTGAGTTAATCCAAATGGATCGGGTCCAGGGTTAATCCAATGGCCGGGTCCAAATTGGTGATTCCAACTGACTGAGTTCAGCTGAGTTAATCAAGCCGATCGGGTCCACTGGGTTAATCCAAATTGATCGGGTCCAAATTGAGTTAATCCAAATTGATCGGGTCCAAATCGACTTAATCCAGGAATTAAACTCTAGAACTCTCAATTTCAAAACTTGGTATTAAAATTCTGAAAAATTCTACGTCACTTAATTTTTAACGTAGATTCCAATTCTATCATTATCTTCTTCATTAAAAATCAAAAACATGGCTTTATTGTACATATATATTTCGGTCCTTTTGATAAATTAAGAATTAAAAATCCAAATTCATTCAATAAATAATATATTTTTAGAAAAATCCCAAATAATTATCACATGCTTATATCATCACATAGAAGCATAATCTATAAACAATTTATCAAGAATCAAAGCTAAAATCAAAAGCCTAACCTTTCTAGGATTTTCGGTCCTTTTTATTTTATTTTTTTTTGAAAAACTTGGTTTCAAACTTGATTCCTTTATTAAAAACATTACTAAGCATCATATAAACATTAATCAAAAGCTAGAACAACAATCCAACCATCCTTCAAAAATTTCGAAAATTTAAAGATGGAAAGAATGAAATTTTGTTTGGTTGGGAATGAAGAAGAAGCTCCTACCTTGTCAAAATCGAACTCGGATCGAAAATCGGACGGTAGACGAAAGAGTGATCGAAACTTGAAGCTTGAAGAAATGAAGAAATGAAAGCTTATGGTGTTTGCTGCTATGGGGAAAATAGGACGGCAGATGGGGGGGTGAATGAGAGAGAGAAAGAGATATTTAAAGGTAATATTAGGATAGACTTTATCTAGATGTTAAATTTTTAAACCGTAAATTAAAACGAGCAATGAAATTCTTAGACGACAATATTTTTGACGAAAATGGTCGAGACTATTGAATCCGAAATATTTTAATTTGTCGGAAATGTCGGTTCGTTTTTCGAAAATAAGAAACAGTCGAGACGCGACGGGTCGATAAAAATATCCGAAAATGACAAAAACTGACTTTTTGGAAAAAGATTCGTATCGAGAAATAAGTGAATGAAAATGCAGACGCTGCTCAATTCCGAGGTCTCGAACGAAAAATTAATCAGGCGCCGAAACCATAATCCTGTATCCGGTTACTCGATTTCTGAAATAAATTTTTAGAAACGGATCGCGCCATAAATCTTATAATTGAAAATTAGCAATTAAGAAATGCAAAACTTTAATAATTAATAAAATTTTAATTATAACGAGATAATAAAACCCGGGGTATTACAAGTGGATAGATTGACAAAATCTGCACACTTTATACGTATTCCCATAACTTATGGCGCAGATAAGTTAGCTCAGCTGTACGTGCGAGAAATTGTGCGATTGCACGGAGTACCTAAGTCGATCACTTCGGATCGAGACTCAAAATTTACTTCTCATTTTTGGAGAAGTATGCAAGAAGAATTAGGTACCAAATTGAACTTCAGTACGGCTTTTCATCCTCAAACGGATGGTCAATCAGAAAGAACCATTCAGATCTTGGAGGATATGTTGAGAACTGTTGTTCTAGATCGAGGAAGTCAATGGGAGCAAATTTTACCTCTTGTTGAATTTGCTTACAACAACAGTTATCAAATGACGATTGGCATGGCGCCCTACGAAGCCCTTTATGGAAAGAAGTATAGATCTCCACTTCATTGGGATGATGTGGGCGAGAGAAAAATATTAGGGCCTGATTCAGTGGAAGAAATGATAAAGATTGTGCGTCAAATCAAACAAAGAATTAAAGAAGCACAAGACCGTCAGAAGTCTTATGCTGACGTCAGAAGATCAGCATTAGAATTCAATGTGGGTGATAAAGTTTTCTTGAAAGTTTCGCCTTCAAGAGGAATTCAACGATTTGGTGTTAAAGGAAAGCTTAAGCCTCGCTACATAGGACCATATGAAATTCTGGAAAGAATAGGTCAAGTAGCGTATAAGTTAGCTTTACCGCCAAGTTTTGGAAATTCACATAACGTGTTCCATGTATCTCAGTTGCGGAGATATATGTTTGATCCTAAGCACGTTATTCGTCGAGAAGAAGTAGTCCTTGAACCAGATCTCAGTTATGAAGAGAAACCTGAAGCGATTTTGGATCGGAAGGTCCAGCAGCTTAGAAATAAGTCGATCGCGTCAGTAAAAATCAAATGGAGGCATCACGGACTAGAAGAAGCGACATGGGAATTAGAGAGCAAGATGAGAGAAAAATATCCCGAACTCTTCCATGAGGTAAGCAAATTTCGGGACGAAATTTATTTTTAGGGGGAGAGAATGTAGTATCCCGTCTTTCTTAAGTAATTAAAATAATTAATCTTCCGAGAGAGACAAGAATTTTAATAAAATAAAGATTTTCTTTCCGAAAATTTTACCCGGCAGATATATTCTACCGGAAAAATGAGTTTTAATTAATTTTTATCGTCTCGGTTAATCCGAAACGAAGAAGTTTTTACATTTATCAATAGATGATAAATGTTTAGTCATTAATTGACAAGAAGAAGAATTTAATTTAATTACGTGAAATTTTACGTAATTTATCGTTTAAAAATTTAGTTTCAGTCGATTTGAAAATGCTTCGAATCTCCGAATCTTTCTGTGAGATTTTTATCTAAGGTTCGTGAAACCTTAAACTAAATTACTGTGTTGAGAAATTAGAAGTTTATTGAAAGATTAATTTGTTATTAATTGATTGAATTAATTAAGGAATTAATTATTAAACCTAACTTAAGAATTAAGTCTTAATATAATACTACTCTATCCTACATCTACCTATATATATATCAACACCTCTCTCCACTCTCTCACCCCCCAAAACTCACGCAGCTCCCTCTCTCTCCATCTCTCTCGATTTCTCACTCTCAAACACACACACACTCCATGGTTGTTCATCTCAAAGATCCAAGAATCAAGAACAAGTCCTAGCTAATCATCTCCAATCCATTAAAGTGAGAATATATTCTTATTCTTTCAATTTCTTATTTTTCTTTCAAGTTAAAATCATCCTTCATATATATATATAGGATCGATTATTTTGGGAGGAAATTGATGAAGTGGTTGGATGATGTTTATGTAATAGTATGATGTTTATATCATGATTAGATGATGAATTGTGTGATTAAATCAAGCATGAAGAACCCCAAACCTAGTTTTATTATTTTCGAAATTTTTGGAAGAAAATGCTAAATTTTGATTCATGCATTGAATGATGATTTGTTCTTCATGAATTATGCTTAGAATATGATTATAAGATCAATTATGTAATTAGATTAAACATGAGAAAACCCTAACCCTAGTTGAGAATTTTCGACAAATACAAGAAATAAACAAAATGTTGATGCATGTCTTATATATTCATTTTGATGATATAAATGAATTTAGATAGTTGTTTTAAGAATGTCTCATGTTGGAAGTAATTAAAAATTTCCAACCAATTTCATTTTGTGAAAATAATCGATTAAATAAGAATATAAATTAGGGTTTAATAATGTAATGTTATATGATGGATTTGATAATTCAATTAAAGATATATGATATTAATGAAGTATATTAGATCAAGAGATAATAAAAAATGAGCTTGATTAACCCTAGAAACCCTAGAAAATCGAATTAGGGTTCTTAAATTAGGGTTGGAAGATTAATACTAAATTGAATGAAATTAAATAAAGAAATGAGCTTAAAATAATAAATAAGTATATTAGAAATTGAAAAGAAGAGAAGATAAATAAAGAAATGTTAATTTTTATAAAAACCGAAAATTCAAAATAAATAAATAAAATATTAATTAAATTTTAATTAAGAAATTAATTGCATTTATAAACTTCTTAATAAAAATTAAGTGTTATATAATTTTCTAGAAATTTAATTCAAAATAATAAAGATTTTCTATTTTTGGATGATTTTCCCGATTTAAGAGTTTATATGATTAATTGAGATAATGTGTGTATTTAATGTATAATTATGTTTGTTATAATTAAATAAATGTATAGAATTAAATTGAGAATTTTCTGAATCCGTTAGACGGATTAAAATCGATTTAGTCAGTTGTGATGAATAGTAGTTTATAAATGTTAATGTTGTATGAGATTTGATTGATGTTGATGCTTAATGAGGAATTTAGATAGATTAAGATAGATTAAGAACGTTTGAAAAGTTAAGATAGGAATTCTCGAATTTCGTCAAGTTACGGCATAGAAATTCGAATAGAATTTCGTTAAGATTATCGAAGTCGTTAGTCGATAGAAGCTCTCGTTCTAAAATCGTTATTCCGTTTCGATTTAAAGGAGCAAGCGGAAGCGGGAGCAGAAACGTGAAGTAAAAGGATTTCAAACGATAAAGTTAAAGTTTAAAGCTTAAGTATATCAGGTGGGCTTTCTAAACTAAAATATGTAAAAAGCATGATATCGTATGTTTTACAAAGTTTTGATACTTGCCAAATGATTTTAAAAATGTTTAAGTATGTTACCATCTACTTCAGAAAGACGAATTTGGTTTCACGCAAGGTGAAATCTGTGTACACATTGGTAATCGTGCGCATTTCTATGATAGGCCGATTATTCATAATCGTGAGCCTTTCCTTGATATGCCGATTACAAGTGATTGAGAAAGAGGCCTCTTTCTCATCACCATTATTTATTTGTAGATATGGTTCATACTGTTATAATTGTCTGCAGACAAATGAGTTTTGAAAAGAAAGTATTTTTAGCATTTTACGAGTTGTTTTCAGAAAATCCTCGTATTATGTTTTCTGGCAAGTTTTCATATATAGCTGTATTCAGCAAAGTTTCCAAATGTTTTCGGCATGTGTTCACTGAGTACGTAGTACTCACTCGCATGTTATTTCTAAAACGTGCAAAGCAAAGGTGGATGCAGATGACGAGGCTGGATGGATGTTGGTTGTTGTTGTTAATATTTTGAAAAAAATAAAGAGCCTAGATTATATGTCGTCATACATATAGTCTTTCGTATTCCGCTGCCATGTTAAGATGATTTTATTAAATTATGATGAAGTTGTTTAAACCCTAGAGACGATCTATGTTTTGATAGTCGAACTCTTTTTGTCATAGTTTGCGTGAAACTTAGTCTTGATATGTATTTAATAAAATCTCTATTCCATGAAGCTTTGTCGAACTCGAAACATTTTTCTTTATCTTGTTTTCTTGATCCTCAAGTCATTATGTCATCTTCTTGATCAATTGTCGATTATTTGGTTGATCAGGTCTTTTAATTCCGAGTGATTCGAGTTATGTTTATTGATATGTATGCCATATTGATTTCAGTTGATCGTCTCGAGTCATATATGTCGTATTATTCTATAATGATGAGTTGTTAAGTATGGTTATTCTTTTGAACGATAGCCGGGTTGCTATCTTAAATTCCTTTGTTAATCATAAATTGTGTAAGTCGTGGGACCTACCAGCCTTGACATCTGATATCGGGGTTCGGGCTGCGACATACATGCAGGAAAAGAATATATGTTAGCATTGTCGAACATAGAAAGACGATCATACTTACCATGAAGATAAATATAGTAGAAACCGTCGTTGATACGGACGACGTCCTTTTAACTCTGAAGCTCAATGGGTGGTTTCTGCTTGACATGCAACTCAACAATCATTGTTAGTTTAAACCAAGGAATAATCGAACACGATCTAGTATCATACATCAATGTAAGATTAAATCTCCTTGCATAGTATGTATGACACTTATGCTTCAATTCAAGACTCCAAAGTATTCGATCCATACGAAACAATGGTATGTTTAGCCGGAATTCATCAAAACAATCAACAAACCAACGTGTAACATGCATTCTAATAGACATTGAATAGCAATCAATCATGTAATTTCCAGCAAGTATCATTCGGTTTTTAGACCTCAAATAAACGATGGAATGACACAAACCTATTGCATTCAAATAGCATGTACACATCCTA
Organism: Agastache rugosa; assembly: GCA_031470985.1. Taxonomy (NCBI): domain Eukaryota; kingdom Viridiplantae; phylum Streptophyta; class Magnoliopsida; order Lamiales; family Lamiaceae; genus Agastache; species Agastache rugosa. Next base: position 10,025,204 of record CM062604.1, read on the forward strand.
CTATTGGTTCGAACAAGTAATGCACTACAACTCTCTAGCATTAACATGCAATTCAAGTCAAATCCAAATGTTAAATTAATTCTAGAAAGAAACATGGATTCAACTATATACATCAAATACCTATCAACGCTAGAATAGGATAGACGACACTTACCTTTCTCGATCTCAAGTAGCACGTCTTGTAAGTAAACATGGTCAGGGCTGGATGATTCCTCATCAATTGGCTGATCTTCACATGGAACATCAACATGCACTAACTCCAGTTTTTCTTCGTCTTTCTCCAATGAATAGCTCGAAACTTCATCGAAGCTAGGGCTAGGGTTTGGTAAACTTGGTTCCTCGTCGAGCTCAACTTCAACCTCCACTTGAGAATTCGAGACTCCATCTATCTGACAATCAGGGTTAGTTCTATCTACCCCAATTGGCATCTTCTCGAAATCTTTCTCCTCACTCTGCACATCACTAGAAAAGACAAAATCATTAGTAGCACTGTTCTGATGAATCAATAGATTATCCAACTTACCTGGATCAAGTGCTTGATCAATGCATATAGACTGGAACGCAATTGTAGCTCCACTTATCATGTTTGAATTCAACTGGTGACCTCCTTCATCGGATAATGTAGGATCCATTCGCAACTTCAATCGCCACAACTACAACAGATGCATTCTTTTCACTGGATTTGGATTGGTTTGGACATTGGGTTTCAAAGTGACCCAATCCTTTGCATTTATGGCAATGCATATCACGGGCTCGGATTGGAGTGTTAATTGGCAGCTTATTGTAATGGTATGGTCGTGTAGGATTAGCTCGAATAGGAGTGGATGAGCTAGTTTCAGCTCGGCGACTGGGCTGTGGTGCAGACTGCTCAAAACGACGAACAGACTGTCTGGACTGAGCTTGGAATCGTTGTGGTTCAGATCTAGGTGTAGAAGTTCTAGTTCTAACCCACAGATCCTTTGCTCTTGGCGTCGCATGAGATGAACGTCGGCGTCCATATAAATCATCGAGCTGATCGAATTTGACCATTATTTTTGCCATAGTATCCTTCATTGATTGACAACCTTTTTGGATACTTTGATCTAGGGCATCAAAGTGGTACTTGGCATCCCAATCTGGCTGGGTGCCTGAAGACTGTGGTGTCTTTCCCGGATCCATTAGTCCTGCACAGTGAACAAACGTAAAGGAAGAAAAGTAACCTCACAATCCTCACAAATCTCTCGTTTGTTCCCTCAGTATTTTTCCACTCGTGTATATCACTCAGGAATTGGAAAATGTAAGTTAGAACAATCTCACCAAATTTTTCGAACTTGAAAGGATCCAAAATTGAACCCCTTCGATCGTAGTCAGTAGCTCGAACTCGATTCTCGGTGAATGACGGGTCAAAACAACCAATATCTCAAATTACTTCCAAGAACAATATTTCACAATAAATCGACTCAAGAAAAACAAAATACGGGCTGCTCAAACAAAAAATTGAAAAAAATTCGAAAAACAGAAAAATCGAAAAAGTTTGGAGGGCGATTTCGCCTAGAAGACGACTGAATTTGGCCACAAATTCCTATATATCACAGCAAAGCTGTGAGTCTTGCTCAGAGCGTCGTTCCGCTTCCGGAATGGTATTATGGAGAAAATTCGGAGTTCTAGAGCAAATTCTACGTCAAATCGAAATTCTGTCGTAAACGAGAGATTTAAAGCAGAATAGGGTGAATTTCGGTTGGTAACAGGGCTGGAGGGATATTTCGGTTGGTAAGGGAATAGGTAGAGAAAAATAACATAACCAAAATCCAAAATCAAAACCAAATCAAGCAAGGAAACAGTTTTGAGTTCGACTAGGAAACAGTTTTTGACTTCCAAATCCAAACCAAACTAGGACTTAAATACACCAATGCTAATACCCCCAACTAGACACTATAACCGGAAGTAATGACTCCAAGAATGAGAAAACAAGCTGCAATTCGACGACCCCAATCGCTAATCGACGAAGGACGACAAATGCTACACACACACGGTAAGCAAACGGTGACACTAGTCTACCCAACACAATTGCTCACACAATTTTTGACCAAGAAACAATCAAAATAAATCAACAAGATTAAACCACGAAAAAAATTCAAGATTACTTTCAAAAATAATCGGTGATCCAAAACTAGGGCTCGATCTCTTTTTTTTTCTTTTTTTTTCGTTTTTTTTTCTCTCTTTTTTTTTAAATGATCTGATCGATCCTTTTTGCCCCTAGTATATCACACCACAATTTGGATTGAACCACGACCAGCAAGCTGACGTGGCTCTGATACCAAATTTATGATACGGCCAATCAAAACGCGGAAACGAGGACTCGAACTCACGTCAACCGAAAGGATGATTCAACCCAAATTACAAACTGAACCAATACAGATTATAACACCTAAAAACTGATCTCAAATGACAATTGAAACAGAACGAACAAAAAACGAAACAATTACCCAAACTATCGATTAAAAACCCTAAAAGACGACTCGATCAGAAACTATAGCCATTCAACTCCGATTACGCTGAAATTTTAACACGAACTATAAAATGAACACAGAAACCATATATCCAAAATTCAGCAAAAACGCACGAGTAGAACTCAAAAACACTCGGTGCTCAATTTCGGTCAGATTTAGGATTTTAGCAATGCAATGGATTCGAAAATTAATGGAAAACTGGACTTGGGCGAAGGAAGGGATGATTACGATCGATTTATGAGGGTGATAAGAAGGCGAGGATGGCTGGGCGAAAAACACAGAACCAAGAAACGAACAGGTCGGAGATTTACCTCAATACGGACCCCGAATCGACGAACGATTGAAACACGTATCACGGAAGCAATTCTCCGGCGGCGTAGTTAACCCGAGATCCACACGAGATCACGAACGAACTATAGATTTCAGATTCAAAGGTGCCAAAATCGAATCCTACCAAGAACTAGGGTTTGTGTACTCGAAGAACACGTGAGACAAAGTCGAAAAATAACTTTTGATTCAAAACTAGTCTAATTTTCGTCCAAAACAAAACCCTCTATATATAGAGGTGAAAACCTAATTCAACTAGGAAACTAAACATGGAAAATAACTCCTAATCTAATAAGGAAACAAATCCTTAGTCAAAACAAAGGATAAAAGTCAAAACTGACTCAACTAAGACCTAATTTCGGTCACCCTAAATAAACCCACGAAAATAACAAATAAAATAACAAAAACCACTAATTAACTAAACTACGAGTCTTCATGGATCAACCCAAACATAAGATATTAAATTTATTAATCTTGGGCTTCCATCTCCATCTTCTCCAATGGGCTTCTTTGACAATTCTTGAGCCCAAACTTTTTCAACCAATCCACTTAGCACTTTCTTGAACTTCTTTGCTCGAGCTCTCGTGATTGGCCCAACAGGAACTAGGATCGGACTACGGGTTGCATCAACTAATCTTCATGGTAGAGGTAACCAAGCAATCTCGAGCTGGAATATCTTCAATGGCATCTCTTGAAGCTTTGGCATTACCGCTCGAAAATGCCTTGGCTGGATCTCATCAGTTGGCCAGCTGTCTTCCTCTACCGACAGCTTTATTCAACAAAAGCATTTTGAATATTTTTTCAAAAGATGACATTCAAAAGCTACGACAAATTTCAACAAAGGAGATAAAGAGTGCTTAGTATCCCGCTTTTTCATAACCGATCTTAGTAATTAATTAAGAGCTAGTCTATAAGAATTAAGTTGTGAGAGCTTAGAAAGAAAATAAGTTCCGGCAATTAAAATTTTTCGGCAGCCCTAATTTACCGAATTTTAATAATTTAAGATTTATTCTCGTTCCGATTAATCCGAAATGAGATAAGGAAGATGTTTTTGACTATGTGCTTATATGTTTGAAGTTATTTGAGAAATATATGCTATGTTGAAAGATTTGATTTCTCCGGAAATCATAAAATTTCTTCGATAATTTATTTTAGTTTCGGATTTTATTTCCGGAAATTCATAAAGAATGCTTATATTAGAGTTGGAGAAACTCTAATAATTTTTATAGTTCAAGAGCTTTTTAATTAAAGCCGTTATGATTAGCTGATTAATGTTTGATTAATTAAATAATTAATTAATCAATTTAAATTAATAATTATATGCATAATGTTTAATTAATTAATGTAGTATTTCATCTTTCTTGAGTATTAAGATTTATTAAATTAGTAAGAAAGATAAGATTTCAGTAAAAAAAAAAATTTCGTTCAGAAAATTTTATCCGGCAGATATATTCTACTGGAAAAATGAGTTTTTAATTATTTTTATCATCTCGGTTAATCCGAAACGAATAAGTTTTTACATTTATCAATTAATGATAAATTTTTAGTCATAAATTGACTGAAAGAAGAATTTAATTTAATTACGTAAAATTTTACGTAATTTAACGCTTAAAAATTTAGTTTCGGTCGATTTGAAAATGTTGCAAATCTCCGATTCTTTCTTTGAAATTTTTATGTAAGGTTCGTGAAACCTTAATCTAAATTACTGTGTTGCGAAATTAGAGGATTATTAGAAGATTAATTAGTTATTAATTAATTTAATTATTAATTAATTAACTAATAAACCTAAACTTAGCAATTAAGTTACATTAAAATAATCTAACCTACCCTAACTCTACCCTATGCATGAGATGCATATATTCTACTCTCTCTCACTCAACTCACGCACACAACACATCAGCAACAACACCTCTCTCTCTTTCATCTCTCTATCACACGCATACACACACACCATACACATACTTAAGCAATTTTCTCCATTGTTGAGCAAAGTTTAAGCTTCCAAGGATCAAGATCAAGCTTAGTTTTTCATCTTTCATTAATCAAGAAGGGTTAGGTATATACTAACCTAAGTTATTCTCTCTTGATCCAAGTTAAAATATCTTCCCTCTTATATATATATATATATATATATATATATATATCGCATATTTTGGGAAGAATTGAAGAAATGGTTAAATGATGTCATGATCTTCATGAATTATTCTTATTTTATGCTTATGAGATCAAATATGTAATTAGATTAAAAATAAGAAAAACCTAGCTAATATTTTCATAATTTTTGAAAATGTGAGAAAATGAAGAATAATTGATGCATGAATTGTATGATTGTTTTAATGTTATAAATGAGTTTAAGTGATTAATATAACCATGTTTCTTGTTGAAGTTAAGTATGAAATATTAATCTTCTAATTTTATTCATTATGGTCGAAAATGAGGTGATAAAATTAGGGTTTGTGATGTTGAGATTATATGATGTATTTGATGGATAATTTGATGATATATGATGTTCATGATACATGTTTAATCAAGAAACAATGAAATGAAAGCATGAAAACCCTAGAAACCCTAGAAATATTGAAATTAGGGTTCTTAAATTGGGGTTGAAAGATTAATGCTTAATTGATTGAAATTTAATAAAGGAATGAGCTTATAATGTTAATTAAGAATATTAGAAATTAAAAAGAAGAGAAAATAATTATAGAAATCTTAAATTCAAAATAACCGAAAAATTAAAATAAATAAATAAAATATTAATTAATTTTTAATTAATAAACTAATTGTATTTATGAACTAATTATTAAAAATGTAATATTGTGTGATTTTCTGAAAATTTAATTCAGAATATTAAAGATTTTCTATTTTTGGATAATTTTCCCGATTTGGGAGTTTATGTGTTATATGGTGTAAATATGTTTTATAAATGTGTAAAGATGTGTGTTGTATTGAAAAATGTGTATAGATTTTAATTTAGAATTTTCTGAGTCCGTTAGACGGATTAAAATCGACTTAGTCGATTATGATGAATATTTATGAATGTTGTGTTAAGTGATTATTTGATGTTGATTGATATTTGATGATTAATGATGGATTAAGTTAGTTTAAGAGTGTTTAAGAAATTAAGTTAGAAATTTCTCGAGTTTCGACGTAGAATTCCGAAGCGAATTAAGTTAAGAATATCGAAGTCGTTTATTCGATAGAAATTATTCTCGTTTTGAAGTTCGTTATTCCATTTCGATGAAAGGAGCAAGTGGAAGTGGAAGCTGAAGCGTAAAGCACAAATTTAGCGAGCATTAAAGTTAAGACAAAAGCTTAAGTGTATCAGGTGGGCTTTTCTAACCAAGGAAATGACAAATGATATACATATATATGATTATATATATGTGATGTTTTTAAGTTGATTAACTTGCCAAATGTTTGTATGATACCATCTACTGTAGCAAGATGAATTCAGTCCTACGCAAGGTAGGATTTGTGTACACTTAGTTGTAATCATGTGCCTTTGAAAAGGTGGGCCGATTACAAGTATTTGAGAAGGAGACCTCCTTCTCAACACTATCACAATGTGATTATAGATCTGGTACATACCTCATAAAGTATATGTCTGGCCAGACAAACATGATTTACAGAAAAGAAAATGTTGAGCATGCACAGGTTTGTTTTTGCGAAAAATTTCTTGTGCTTATGCTCTATGGCAAATTTAATCCCTAACTCTAAGAAGTAAATTTTTAAGTATTTTTGGCATGTGCCCACTGAGTACTTTGTACTCAGCCCCCCGTATATTTTTTTTTAAAATGTGTAGGTTAGCTGGAATGAGGATGATGTGTGCTGGATGGACGATGTTGTTGTTAAATACTTAAAGGTTGTTTTGAGAAGTTAGACCTAGAATATATGTCTTCATACATATATTCTTTCGTTTTTCCGCTGCCATGATATGATGGTTGTTTCGAGAAAGTTTATGAAATTTGATGTTAACGATGTTTGGATTCTAGAGTCGAACTATGTTTAAGCCGTTTGAATTCTAAAGTCGAATTCTCTTTTTGTCAAGTTCTTTTGAAACTAAGCTACTTAATCATATATATATATAAGTTGTTCATTGTTTGAGAAAGCTTTGTCAAACTTGAAACAGTTTTCTTTATCGTGCTTTCTTGATCCGGAAATCAGCTTGTCATCTTCTTGGTTATTGTTGATAATCTGGTTGATCAGGTCTATTGAAGTCCGAGCTGATTGAGTTGTATTCGTTGATTTTGAGACATGCATGTCATATTTATTCTAGGTTGAAAAATCATTGAGCATAAGTGTCCTTTGTTCTTATTGACTGATAGCCGGGTCGCTATCTTATCCTTTGGTTAATCATAAATTGTGTACGTCGTGGGACCCACCGGCTTTGTCATCTAAATTCTAAGCCGGGCTGCGACAGAGTGGTATCAGAGCAGGTTTGTTTGCTCTGAGTTATTTCTTGAAAGTCTAGTCTAGTTTAATTCCTAGACTAGTCGAGAGCAAGGTCTGTTGCTCTAAGTTCATATTTCTTCAAGTCTAGTCTGGTTTGAATTCTAGACTAGTTAAGTTTCAACAACAACAAAAGTCCAGCATCTCATCTCATCCGGCAAACCAGGTACGCATTTAAAAGTTTCCTATGTTTCAAAAAAAAAATTTAATTTGAAGTTCTATGTGACTGACGGACTGTTATGTGGACCTGATCAACCCACATAACTAGAAACTCAGTAATATGGTTCTTCCGCTTTTATAATGAAAATAAATAATGAAATGAAGTTAGAAAGTTTGAGATATGAGATTGTGTAGTGGAATTGAGACCTTAATGAGGTTGTAAGTTGGCGAATAATTGTGCAAGTAAGTTGGTTGTTTAACTTTGGAATGTACCGTGAGTTTGGTACCATCGTTTGGAAGCAAAATTAGCTTCTCGAAGTGACGAGGCCATGAGAGAGTTTCAGCATATGCGTATGAGTACATAGAGACGTTAGCTTCATCATGTTTCCATCGTGGTTGCATGGATATTAATAAGACTATTATTTCAGGAGTTCTCGAAATAGTAAGATTAATTCCTCTTTTTCCCGACGAGTGAATGAAGCAGGACTTCAAGATTCGATGTCGCAAGACAACCCAATTCCTTTTCTTATTCCTTAAGGGAATTTCGAGTCATTATTTCTCCTCGTTCTAATGATTATAGTTTTGATGAAAACTTATTTATTTCTCAGCCGTTGTCGAATGGCTATGTTTCATCTCCACCTTTATTAAATATTTTTGTTTCTGTTTCCGAGCCTTTTGCTTCGGTGAACAGCTTGGTTCCAGCTCCCTCTATTGATATAGTTCCATTAAATCCTTCTTTGAATACTCTTCAAGTTTTAAATTCTTCAGAGCTTGATTATTTCTTTGGAACTTAGCTTATTTCATTCATTTTTACGAGAGGAGTACGTCTAGACCGCATTGTCATGTCAATGACGAAGAAATCGTTGACCCCGAGGTCAAAGCAACTGAAGGATATTTTTATCTTCGTCGTATGTTGTTTAGTCATCTAGAATTTCAACCTAGTTTTAGACCTTTTTCGGGTATGGTCGACGTGAGTGTTGTCCGTTTGACATTACATGAAGTGGAGAGAGCCGAGGAGAGTACCGAGTTGGAAAGTAAGGAAGAAAAAGAAGAAGAAGATCCATTAGAGGATGAGCAGAGAGAGAGGGTTCGAGAGTGGCGTTAATTTAATAGATTAATAATCGATCAAATTTTACGCTTGTTTAGTAGGTTTTCGTATAAAGATGCATAAAATGTTAAGTTTTCAAAGATTCGGTAGTGATGAAGAATTCCGCTCCGAGAAAGTAGTTTTGCGTGATGCCCTAACATCACGGTTAACGTGGGGAGTTTTTGTATAGAGAAAAAAAAAATCCCTCGTTTTTGAAAAAGTCCTCGAAGAGGTAAATTTTTCCGTTATAAGAAGAAGTATGGCCAAAGCAGTCATTTTAGAAAATTTCCGAGTTTTGTATTTATGTCGAAAATTATATCTTAAAAATGAATTAATGAAACAAGAATTTTTGAAGTAAAATAAAGTTTATTTTAGTAAATAAAAGCGTTAAAACAAGAATTGAAAGATAGAAAGTTCGTTGAGAGCATAAAGAATCGAAGGAGAAATTTTTCAGTCATAAAAGTCAGAGATGGCTGCACTTCAGAGATTTCTCAAAAATAATACAGGGATTGAAGTGAGAGACCGCGGGAAGTGAGAGACCGCTGAAAAATATTACAGGGATCGAAGTGAGAGACCGCTGTGAAGTCAGAGACCGCTGAAAATAATACAGGGCGAGAAGTCAGCCATCTCCTAGACTCAGCGCTCGCTGAAGGAAGCAGGACACCAGAACTGAGCTTCCGCGGAGGTCGAGCGGTCGCTGACCATGGGAGGTCAGCCGCGGCTGAGTCCCAGCGGTCGCTGACCTGGACGGCGGCTGTTCTGCCACCTTTTACTCCGGAGACCATAACTTCCTATTCGTTTAACGGAATTTAGATCTGTAAATTGGGTTAGAAACTAGACATCCGTGGCTTTCTAATGGTACCCTGCACGTCCCTTGGTTCTAAATATTCTGTTCTGAAATTCAGTTTTAATCTGCTGCATTTGTGCAGATTTTTCTATAAATTATTTCTTTCAAGTTTAATCAATTTATTTTGATTTCTTGGAACTTTCTAAATCAAATTCTTGCTCATCGATGTAAGCTTGAGATCCTTTATGTGAGGAGCTTTCGTAAGCGAGATGATGAATTAATTTTAAGCAAGGCGATTGTTTTTTTTTTTTCTCTCGGAAGTAAAGTGATCGGGAGACACCGTTGGAAAACGACAAGAAGATGAAAGCAATCGGAGAAAAAGAAGAAAAATGAGTATGAAGAAGAGAATTGAAATAAGTAATGAAGAGTGAAAATATAGCTTAAAGTATGAAAGATCGAAAGAAGCAGTTCAGTAACTCGACTCAGCGCCAGTTGGGCAAGAGTGACCACTGACCATGAAAGGTCAGCCATGGTTGAGCCCCAGCAAACGCTGGACTTGGGCAGGTCAGCCCAGGTTTTCTTCGTCCATTCCGTTCTTCGTTCATTCCATTCGTCGTTCATTTGTCGTCTGTTTCGTTCGTTATTCGTTTCATTCGTCGTTAGTTTAGTTCTTGGTTGTGTTGTTGTGTTCTTGTTTTATTTTTCGTTAGTTATATTCTAGTTATGATTTAGAAAAAGGTTTGAGATGAAGTTAATAACTCAAAAGAATTTATAATGAAGTTTATATGTCAAGATGATATTATTCATTTCTTGAATTATTAAGAATGCATGAGCTAATTATATTTAGCAATTTTGAGCATGAAAAATAATTGCTACTTGAATTATTTTTATGCTTAATTATTGAAGTGATTATATGAAGAAAATGAATCGTGTGATTCATTATTTATGATAATGAGAGTGAATCGTTTTATTCATTAATTATGATGGTCCCTGAGCTGGGTACTTGGTGTAGAGGGGGGGGTGAATACACCAAGTAGATTTTTCGAAACTTTTTCAAGTTAAAACACAGAGTTGGTGAGCTCAGTTATTGATCCAGCTGGGGAAGGTCAGCTGGGTAAATAACTCAGTTGGCGGTGCGGAAAGTGGTGGTTTGAAAATTTAGCTCAATTACTTAGAAAAACTCAGTTTGAAAATATTAACTTAACGTTTTCAGCTTAGTCAGGTTGTGCAACTTTTCGAGAGACACAGCTGTCTTTGGAGAGCAGCTGTGTGTGCAGTTTTGAACAAGTATGCAATGATATGAAGGAGTTAGTACACAGCTGAATATAAAGCAATAGTAAAGAGAGAGAGTTAGAAGCACGCGAGTTTTTACGTGGTTCGGAGTAACACCTCCTACGTCCACGACCAGGTTCACTGGTAATCCACTACCACTTGGTTTCCAAGTACCAAGCAACTTCACAACTCTAACCCGAGCTGTGTTCCAACAGTTTGCGGGCACTGTCAAGCCTATACACCTTCAGTTTCCGGGTACTGAAGAACCTAACCACTCGAATTACGCGCTTCGAGCAAGCGTACCTTTACCTAACCTTTCTGGGTTTGGGTTTGGGTATGGGGTTCCAACTATGAACGAGTTCTTACAATTAAGAACTTCAGAGTATGATAAACTCGTTCGAAATCTAGGCTTAAGATATACAATGAGTTTGGCCTAGGGAACAGACGAAAAACTAAGCAGTTTCTTAACTAGAAACACTTTAAGATAAAGTGTTCTTTGATCTATGTAGAACTGCTTGAGAGCTTTTGAAAGAATAATGATTTCAGATAATGAAAGCTTGTAGAGAGTTTTTCGTATCTGATCCTGAGGTTGAAGACGGGTTTATATAGGTAGAGATTCAAGACTAGCCGTTGGAGGAGCCGTTTGAATCTTACCTACTCTTCTTAAATACAAGATCTGTCGTTGGGCGTATCTGCACCTGTCTTCATTTGTGTCACATCCTAGGTTCTGAAGTCTAGGATGCTGATCTGGCAATCCCTCATTGGTCGAGGTAGGTTGACTTCCTCTGATTCCGGGATCTTCTGCCTTTAGAGCTGGCTTTTGAATTCAGAGCTGGACTGTCTTGAAGTGGAGTCTTCAGAGATAGTTCCTTTGTTCTGTACAGCTGGACCAGCTGTGTTTTGAACTCAGCTCGAATTCTCTTCGGCTTGATCAGCTCGCCGGATCACTCACTCGAAGGTTGATGCCTGCTTTCTTTTGCTAGCTGACTCCACCGAGAACACACCGGGTCGACCGTCGTCTTCCGCTAGCCGACTCCCCGCCGTAGACACAATGGTCGACTGCTGTCTTCCGCTTCCTTAACCTGTAATCCTAGAACATCTAAGGCTCAAACAGGCGAGCTGGAAAACACTATTTAGGTTGACGCGAATATCTATTCGGTTGGAGAATCAGTTGGGTTTTGGTATCAAATCGAAACCTTATAATTTTCCCAACAAATTATGATGAGCATATTATGTGTTAATGATGTATGTGATTAAGAATTTTTCTAAAAGTTTTTAAAACCTAGAAAATTTTTATCTCTTTTATTTAAAGAAAGTAAGAATTTTACTAATTAACCAACTTAGAATGTAAAATTCGTTTTAAAGAAAGTAGAATTTTTCAGAAAACCTTAGTTGTTTAATCAGAATGCCGCCAAGAGATATACCAAGAGGTAGAGGAAGAGGAAGGGTGGATGGCGAGCAAGAAAGAGAATCTACCCCACCTCCTCAGCCTGAAAGGAGGGTCGAAGAACTCTTTCTTCGACAAAATCCTCCGACCTTCGACGGAAAAGGAAATCCGTCAGTAATGGAAGAATTGATTCGCGCTTTAGAAAGAATCTTTAGGTTTCTTCGATGTGATGACCGTGAACGTCTCACATGTATGACATATCAGCTGAAAGGATCTGCCGACTACTGGTGGGAAACCCGTCAGAGAATTTATACTCCCGAACAATTTGAAAATCTCACTTGGGAGCAGTTCAAAGAAGCCCTCTTTGAGAAGTACGTTCCGAGAAGTTATCGCAAGCAAAAAGAAAACGAGTTTGCAAGTCTCAAGCAAGGAAATAAGACGGTGTCAGAGTACGATCGTGAATTTTGTGAGTTAGCTCGTTTCGCCCCTGATAAAGTTGATTCAGATGAGAAGATATCCGAACTTTTTCGTACCGGACTTAGGCAAGATATAAAAGTAGTCTTAGCAAGTCAGAGTGCTATGACCTACGCTGAAGCGTTAAATCGAGCCTTAGATATGGAGTTAGCAATGCAGCCAGAAAAACCAGTTCAGATTCCAGCACCTTCCCCAAATCAATTCCCAGTGGTCGTTAAATCGCAAGATTCGCACCAAACTCAGATTCAAAAGGGAAAGAGGAAGTTAAATGCTGAAAATCAACCTAGCAAGAAGTCATGGTATGAGCAGAGTCATCGACAATTGACCCAAGAAAAATATAGACCTTCTATTGTTGGTCAAGATAGCTCGTCTCAGAGACAGCAAGGAATTTCTCCATGCTCTAAGTGCGGAAAAATGCACCAGGGAATTTGCAGAGTAGGAAGTAACAGCTGCTATGCATATGGGCAACCCGGTCATTACTCTTATCAGTGCCCAATAAACAGGAAGGGACTGGTGGAGGAAGACCTAATCAGTCTCAGCCTCAGCATCTAAAGGCCATTGAAGGAGTCCATCAGCCAAATCCGCAGCAGTCACCACTGCAAGAGCAACAGCAGCAGCATCAGAGAGATTTTGATCTCAATCAAGAAAGATGCATCAAGGATCAGGGCAATCTGACAGGTATGGGTTGGATGAGTGATGTACCTGTAATAATTCTTTTAGATACTGGTGCATCACATTCCTTTATATTGAGTTCATGCGTAGATACTCTTAGCCTTAAGTTAGAACGAGCTAGCCAGAACTTAAGAGTATCGACCCGATAGGTAAAGCTACCTCAGCCACACATATTTGCCCTAATCTAGAATTTGAGATTGGTTCCCTTAAGATGTCAGCAAACCTTCTTGCCATACCTCAGAAGAGCTTATGTTGAAGCCAATGCCAAAGGATAATGTGTATAGGCTATCGAGAGTTAAATAAGTTGATGTTGAAGAACAAATATCATTTGCCAAGGATAAATGATCTGTTTGATCAGCTCATAGGAGCCAGTATTTCCTCAAAGATTGATTTAAAATCTGGCTATCATCATTTGAAGAATCATCAAGAAGGAGTGGCCCTAGAACCAAACCTCAGTTATGAAGAAAAAAGAAAAATTGGATTCGATATTGGATAAAAAGGTCCAGCGTTAGTAAAGGTTAAGTAGAGACATCACGGGCCAGAGAAAACAACGTAGGAACTTGAAGATAAAATGAAGGAAAGTATTTCCGAGCTTTTCCCTCGAGACAAGCAAATTTTGGGACGAAATTTATTTTTAGGGGGGGAGAATGTAGTATCCCGCTTTTTCATAACCGATCTTAGTAATTAATTAAGAGCTAGTCTAAAAGAATTAAGTTGTGAGAACTTAGAAAGAAAATAAGTTCCGGCAATTAAAATTTTTCGGCAGCCCTAATTTACCGAATTTTAATAATTTAAGATTTATTCTCGTTCCGATTAATCCGAAATGAGATAAGGAAGATGTTTTTGACTATGTGCTTATATGTTTGAAGTTATTTGAGAAATATATGCTATGTTGAAAGATTTGATTTCTCCGGAAATCATAAAATTTCTTCGATAATTTATTTTAGTTTCGGATTTTATTTCCGGAAATTCATAAAGAAAGCTTATATTAGAGTTGGAGAAACTCTAATAATTTTTATAGTTCAAGAGCTTTTTAATTAAAGCCGTTATGATTAGCTTCAGAGCTTTTATCTAGACAATAATTTTATAAACATTCTGATACCATTAAGAGCCAGGACACATGCAGATGAATGAATGCATGATCAAGAGTGGAAAATAGGAATAAAACAGAGTAAAAATTAATTAAAATTGAAAGGCGGAAGACTTTGAAAATAAAATCTTAAAATTGAAATAAAATAAACTTACAATTAAGTAAGATACAGTTTGAGAGAGAGAGGAATAATATGAGAAAGGATAGGAATATTTTGAGAAATTGACTTACTCCGTCAAATTTCTTTTTTGGGCTAAATATTGAATGCCTAAACTAAATACAATTGAACTTCTTATATAGAAGTCTTGAATGCTTGAGGACAACCATCCGTCTTCATCATCTTTTTGAAAAGTAAAGGAGTGGTTGGATGAATGGTTGGATGACTACAAAGTCACCATCAACTTTTTGCAAGTGGAGGGGTAGGTAAGCACTCTTTATCTCCTTTGTTGAAATTTGTCGTAGCTTTTGAATGTCATCTTTTGAAAAAATATTCAAAATGTTTTGTTGAATAAAGCTATCGGTAGAGGAAGACAGCTGGCCAACTGTGTGAAACAGCTGATTTTGAGCACATGGTTTTTGAATACTCGTTTCACCGAGAAACTTCTGATTCAAACCATTTTTGAATTTAAATGCACAGTTTAACCTGTGACCTCAGATTTCTCTGTGGGTTTTTAAAACATATTTGAATAATGTTTTTGATCAATTTTTCCCAAATTGACAGGGATCAACGGATTTGAAATGTCTTTACCAAGAGCCGTTTGCTCTTGGACTAGTTAATGTTTTACCCAATGGGCTTGGAACATTAAAGTCCAAATTTTGAAATAAAAACCATATGATTAGAAATCATATGGATCTTGAGCATAGGGTCCTCCGAATGGATCAAAATTAGATCCTTCTGATGTGGTTTCATCAGATTCTGAGTCTTTCTTTGATTTAATGAATTTAATGTAATCTTTTGATAATTCTGGATCATCTTCCAGAAGTTGAAACATTTTCAATTGTTTTTGAGATAAAGGAGGAGATTCCTCTTTTGATTTTTGCTTCTGTTTGTCATGAGAAGAAGAAGTATGAATGAGAGTATGAATAGTATTTTTATAAGGTTTCTCCCATTTGGGCTTTTCACCTGTATGAAGAAACTTTTGAACAACTTGAACAATGCAGTATTTACTTGAAAATTTCTCCCACTGTCGCAGCCCGACTCAGAATAAAGATGACCGAACCGGTGGGTCCCACGACGTACACAATTTATGATTAACCAAGGAATTGATAACGACCCAGTTATCCAACAAAACCGAACATTTGACAAACTATTCTTAACAAACAACGATACCGGGAGTTAAACTTATTCTTGAAGAACATCTCAACGAACATGCTTAACAAGAAATCAATAACATGCTCGACAATTCCAACCAACAATTAGTATCGTACGACCAACGATGCCAAGAGATCAATATCGACAAGAAGTCCATTAGATCAAGAAAGTACGATAAAAGAGGGTCGTATGATTTAAAAGATCTCAATAAAGGATTGACAACTTATTTCAAGCTAAAACAAGTTTGCAGCTGAAACCTTAACAAATAACATTAACGATTTCAAAGTCGAGAACATGCTTCATACTTCAACATATATTTCAAAGTATTGCAGCGGAAAAACATAGAGAATCATATGTATGAAGACATATGACTCAACTCTAGTTTAAACAAGTTTCAAAAGACTCAACCAACAAAAGTCCGTCCAAGCACACTCTCATCTTCATCCGAGCTAACCTGCACATTTTAGAAATAACATGCAGGGCTGAGTACTTCGTACTCAGTGGACACATGCCAAAATATTTGAAAACTTGCTTCTTAGAGCTATAGATTAAACTTGCCATAAAGCATTGCACAAGTAACTTTTTTGAAAACAAACTTGTGCTTACTCAAGCATCTTCTTTTGATATAAGTGACTGCAGTCAAAATACTCATTAAGTATGAACCATATCTTCTATAAATAGTAGTGATGAGAAAGAGGCCTCTTTCTCAATCACTTATAATCGGTCTATCAGAGAAAGGCTCACGATTACCAATGTAATCGGCCCATCAAAGAAAGACTCTCGATTACTAATGTGTACACAAATCCCACCTTGCGCGGGACCGAATTCGTCCTTCTTTAGTAGATAGTATCATACAAAAACTTAAAACATTTGGCAAGTTAATCAATTTAAAACATCACATATATATAATCATATATATATATAGCATTCATCATTTCTTTGTTTAGAAAGCCCACCTGATAACTGAAGCTTTGGACATAACCTTTATCGATTCTGAATTCTCGGATTCACACTTCCACTCGATCCTTCATTCGAACTAGAATTCACGAATTCAGAACGAGAATTAACTACTATCGAATAAACGAATTCGATAATCTTAACCTCTAATTTACTTCGAAATTCTACGTCGAAACTCAACGAAACTTGAGAATTTCTAACTTAACTTCTTAAACGCTCTTACTCTATCTTAACTCATCATTAACCAAAATCACACTTAACATAATCATACATTAATTACTATTCATATCTTCAAATACGAAACGGATTTGACTCAACAAACGAGCTCTGAAAATTATCAAATTAATTCCTTATTATTACTAAACCATAATAAGCATAATTACATATTCAAATCATTACTTCATATCATACAAACATATCAACCTTCAACTTGGAAAAATTCATTGGAAAATAGAAATTATCAAAACTTCGTATTAAATTTCCGAAAAATTCCACAACACTTAGTTTTTAACATAGAATCCATATCTGTGATTATTTATTTGATTAAAAATTAAATAATCTTTATAAATTAAGATTAAAGGGGCTGCCCTTTTTCAACTCTTGGATTAATATCCAATCTCATTCTAATTACTTCCAAACATTCTTAATTAAATTATAAACTATAATTATAATTTAATTTCTTGGATAACTTGAATAAAAATCATAATTCCACATATATATATATTTATTTCGGCTTTTTCATATATAATATATGGATGATTACTTTCTCTTCAAATCAATTCATAACATGCTTTATTAAAATCATAGAGATTAATTATACCTTCAATTAATCCATTTAAGCCTTAAATTAATTATTTCTTAATTAATTAAAAGCTGAAAATTTCTAAAATAATAGAAATTGAACTCCAAAAATTCTAATAATATTCTCACATGCTTAAATAAATATCATTGGCTCAATGCTATCATTAATTTCATCATTCAAGATCAAAATCAAAATCCCAATTTTGATGAACCCTAATTTCGAAATTAAATATAAAATTGGAGAATTAATGATTCAATCCATTAATTCTATACATAATCATACTCAATAACATCATATAAGCTTAATTTAAACTTCAAATCAATCATAGAACATTAAAATCAAAAACCCTTAATTTAAATCATATTTTTCGGCCAAAATTAAAAGTCATAGAAGGGCTTTGATTCTTTGATCACTTCCAACATCAAACATGCTTAGAATAATTATCTAAGCTCAATTATTCAATCAATTTGATCATCCAACATCACAATTGAAAACCCCTAATTTTCTTAAATTTTCGAAATTTCTAAGATTAGGGTTAGGGTTTGAATTAAACATGAATTAATGATATATCATGCATCCTAAGCATAAATTAACATCATAAATCAAGATCATAATCACATAATAATTTCTGCCATTTTTTTCGAAAAAAATAAAAGAATAAAAGCTTGATCTTTAAGCTATAACTTGAAATAAACATATAATCTACCTTGATTAATGATTTGGAGATGATTTGATCTTGGATTTGAGCTTAAAAATTGAAGAAAGATGGAGAAATGTGTGTGTGAAGTGTGCGCTGTTGCTGCTGATTTTTGAGCGAGAGATGGATGAAGAATTGGCTTGAAATTCACACATTTAAGCTAAGTACATTAGTCAACAAACATATGTCATCCATTAGGTCATTGCTTATGCAATAATTAGGATTATTTAATTAGTTAAATGCTTAGTTTAATCAATTAATTACTAACTTGCTAATCATAACTTCATTCTCTAATTTCTTGATCAAGAAAAATCAATTAGGGCATCTCTAACCCTAATGAAAGTTTTCGGAAGAAAATACTGAAAAACGAATCATTTATGGAATAAATAAGATTATTATTTTTAATAATTAATTGTTAATAAAATTGTAATACCCCGTTTTCTTGAATAATTAAATCTAGTATTTCTTTAATTAAATTAAGAGAATGAAGATGAAGAAAAATTCCCTTTTTAAATAATTTTATTCGGCAATCCAAATTCGTGCCGAAAAAGTGGAATTTAATTATGTTGTTTCGTCTCGGGTTAACCGAAACGAATTAGAATTTATGTTTATCGAATTGTGCATTTATGCATGATTTTTAATTGAGAAAATTATGAATTTAATTTTCTTAATTTATTTTATTAGCAACTAATTATTAAAAATAATAATCTTATTTATTTCATAAATGATTCGTTTTTCAGTATTTTCTTCCGAAAATCTATATTAGGGTTTGAGATGCCCTAATTGATTTTGCTAGATCGAGAGATTAGAGATTGAAGTTATGATTAGTAATATTAGTAATTAATTGATTAAACTAAGCATTTAATTAATTAAATAATCCTAAATATTATTACCTAAGCATGACTTAAGATTGTTGACTTTGATTAGTATTTAATTATGTACTATACCTTTCTTCTTCATTTCCATTTCTCTCGCTCAAAATAGAGCAGCAGCAGCACACACATATATTCATCATTTGATCTTCAATTTTAAGCTCAAATTCAAGTGCTAATCATCTCCAAATTAATTATTAAGGTGAGTTCTATGTTTAGTGCAAGATATAGCTCAAAAACAAGCTCTAATTCTCCTATTTTAATCTTCTATAAATTTCGAAATTTTGGCCAAATGATGTTAGATGAGCTTGAATTTAAATTATGATGTTTAATTCATGCTTAGGATGCATGATAGATCATTAATTCATGCTCAAATCAAACCCTAACCCTAATCTCATAATTTTCGAAATTTATGCTAAAATGAGGATTGCTCAATTGAGATGTTAGATGATCAAATTGATTGGATAATTGAGCTTAGATAATTATTTCAAGCATGTTTGATGTTGGAAGCAATCAAAGAATCAAAACCCTTCACTAATTTTGGAATTAACCGATAATTATGATTTAAATTAAGGGTTTTTGATCTTGATGTTTTATGATTAATTTGAAGTTCAAATTAATCTTATATGATGATGTTAATGATGTTTATGCATTTAGTTAATTGATTAAATCATAATTATTCCAATTATTGGAATTTTCGAAAGTTAGGGTTCTTAAGATTAGGGCTTTTTGATTTTGATGTTGAATGATGAAATTGATGATAGAATTGAGCTTATGATATTTATTTAAGCATGTGGGAATTTTGTTAGAATTTTTGGAGCTCAATTTCATTAATTTCGAAATTTTTAGCTTTTAAAATAAATTAAAAATAATTATTCTAGAGTTTAAATGGATTAATTGAGTTTACAATTAATTTCTAAAATATTAATTAAGCATGTTGTAATTTGAAATGGATAAAAATAACCAAATGTGCCCTATTTCTTTAAACGGTCGAAATATATATATATAATAGAGTTTTGATTTTTATCCAATTAAATTAAGTAATTAAGCTATAAATATAGCTTATAAATTAAAATAAGATGTTGGGAATTGATTAGAATGAAATTGGATATTTTATCCTAATTTTATAAAAGGGCCGAAAATAATTAAAGGAAATTAAATGATTATTTGATTTTTTATCAAGAAAATAATCACATATTTGAATTCTACAATAAAAATTAAGTATTGTGGAATTTTTCAGAAATTAAATACGAAGTATTAAGAATTTTCTATTTTTCGGCTGTTTTTCTAAGTTAAAGGTTTATATGTGTACGTGATCTGGATTGATAATATGATTGAGTAATTATGTTATTATGTTAAAAGATGTAAGTAGATTTAAATTGAGAATTTTCAGAGCTCGTTTGTCGAGTAAAATCCGTTTCGTAATTGAAGATATGAATAGTAATTAATGTATGATTATGTTAAGTGTGATTCTGGTTAATGATGAGTTAAGATAGAGTAAGAGCGTTTAAGAAGTTAAATTAGAAATTCTCAAGTTTCATCGAGTTTCGACGTAGAATTTCGAAGTAAATTAGAAGTTAAGAATATCGAATTCGTTTATTCGATAGTAGTTAATTCTCGTTCTGAATTCGTAAATTCTAGTTCGAATGAAGGATCGAGTGGAAGTGTGAATCCGAAAATTCAGAATCGATAAAGGTTAAGTCCCAAGCTTCAGTTATCAGGTGGGCTTTCCAAACAAAGTGTAGTATCCCGCCTTTTTCATAACCAATCTTAGTAATTAATTAGGATAATTAATTAGAATATTTAAAATGTGAGAATTTAGTATAAAGTTAAGTCCAGGCAGATAAAATTTTTCGGCAGCCCTAAATTGCTGAATTTTGATGAATTAAGTTTTATTTTTGTTTCGGTTAATCCGAAATGAAATATTAAAGGTGTTTATGATTATGTGCTATTATATTTGCATTATATGTGAAATATGTGCCATTTTTTTTGAAGTATTTGATTTTTAGGGATTTATGAATTTTCTCCGGAAATTTATTTAATTTTCGGATTTTAATTCCGAAAATTTTTAAAGGAAGTTTATATTAGGGTTTGAGAAACCCTAATAAATTTATATGTATAGAGAGCTTTTTAATTTAAAGCCTCTATGATTATTTATATGATGAATGATCAATTAATTAGAGAATTAATTGATCGTTTAAAATGAGATTTTTATGCTTAATGTTTAATTAATTAATTTGATGTTTAATTAATTAATTAAGTTAAGATATTAAGCATAATTTTTCCTAAGAAATAAAGCTTGTAGTATAAGCTTAATTATTATCTCCTAGTTAAATCTTGATTGATAATAATTAATGATTAATTTAGTTATTAATCTAAGATTAGTAATTAAATTAGCACATGATAAATAACTAACACTAATACCTATTATTTAATTGCTAAATTGGTGCCACCTAAGCTTATCCCCAACATAATGATGAAGGATGTTGGGTGACTAAGCATGTAAGTTAGCAAGATTCAATGTATTCTTATTAGATAAGTTAGTATTTAATTAAGGCATCTCTCATCTCTTCTATCTCTCATTTCTCTAGCTGCAAACACGATACACACACACTCAAACACACACTTAAAAACACACTAAACAGGGGATTCACATCCACAAGTAAAGAGAAGGAATCAAGATTATTAGTCAAAGGAAGTAGTAGTAAAATCTTCTCAAGAGGTGAGATTTTTCATTAGTTAAGCAAATAACTCAAGGTTTAGTATCAAATACATATTTAATAAATTTTTATAAATTTCGAAAATTATATATATGTTGTAATATGGATTTGATCTTCAAGTATGATGATTAGGAGTAATTTATATTACATTTCTATGATTTAATCATTGAGAAATCAATCCTAGCATTAATTTTTATTTTTCGAAATATATATGAAATAAATTAGAAAATTTATTTCTTTGATCCTATAGTTGAATTGATGAATTATATGAAGTTCTATGATGATTATAAGCATGTTTATATTTTGAGTTAAATGTTTGAAGCATAATTGTTTTAAGTTGTGGAAATTTCGAAATATCTAGGGTTTGAAATTTGAGCTTTTTGATTTAGATGTTAAATGATGAAATTAATGATATAATTGAGCTTATAATATTTAATTAAGTATGTGAGAATTTTGTTAGAATTTTTAGAGCTCAATTTCATAATTTTAAGGATGTTCAGCATTTAAAAATAAATTAAAGATAATTATTTAGAGCATAAATTGATTAATTGAGATTATAATTAATCTCTAGAATATTAATTAAATTGGAAGTAATTAGAATGAAATTTGGATTTTAATTCTTAATTTATCAAAAGGACAGATATATATATATGCACAATAAAGACATGTATTTGATTTTTAATGAAGAAAATAATGTTAGAATTGGAATCTACGTTAAAAATTAAGTGACGTAGAATTTTTAGGAAATTTAATAAAGTTTGAAATTTAGAGTTTCTAGAGTTTAAATTGCTGGATTAAATTTGGATCCGGCCATTGGACTCTTGGATTTACTGATTTGGACTCGATCATTGGATTTACCTGGACCATTGGATTTACCCTGACCTAGTCATTGGATTTACATTGGACACGATCATTGGATTTACCATTTGGACCCGATCATTGGATTTACCAATGGACCCGATCCATTGGATTTACCGGATTGGATTCTGATCAATTGTTGAACCCGCATTGGATTTACACTGGACTCGATCATTGGATTTACTGAACCCGATCAATTGGATTTACCAATTGAACCCGATCGATTGGATTAACTCAATTGGTCCGGCTCAGTTTTTTTCGGTTTTCCAGATAACTCAGTCTTTTTCCAGCTAACTTGATTTATCAACTTGATTTATCCGGTGATCTTTGCTCAACTTGTTTTCAGTTGTTTCTTTCGTAAACTCAAAAGTTAAATTATTAGTTATTTTTCCTAATGATACGTTAATGATGAGTTTAAGTATTAATGATATGATAAGCTTAAGTGGTTAATGATGAAATATGTGATTATAAGTTTTTTTTAAATATGTCCTGAAGTTATAATCGATTAATTATCGATTAAGAAATTAAGTAAGAAAGAAAAAAAAATTAGAAAAGTTTAGTTTCTAATTGCCGAGAGAAAAATCCTAGAAAAGTCGGATTAAAGAAGAAAATATTAAATATAGCAGCGGTATTCCTTATTTTAATATTTAAACTTTTCTCGCTCTAATATTTAAATTAATTCTTAAATTGAAGGATCTAGCGGAATCATAAATTAAGGAAAAGCCGAGAAGTAAGCTAGTAGATAAAGTCGTCAGTTCAGGTGGGCTTTCTGAACTAAAGAAATAAAGAATGTGATATTATGATTATATATATGTGTGATGATTTTAAATTGATTGACTTGCCAATGTTTAAAGTGTTTTTGTATGATACCCTCTATCAAGGAAAGACGAATTCGGTCCTACTTAATGTGGGATTTGTGTACACTATGTTGTAATCGGGAGCCTTCCTTTTTGGTGGGACGATTACAAGTGATTGAGAAGGAGGCCTACTTCTCAACACACAAAAGTTATAGTAGATGTGGTACATACATAAAAAGTATTTTGACTGCAGTCACTTATATGAAAGAAAAAGGTTTTGGCAAGCACAGGTTTGTTTTTAAGTATATATATAAATACTTGTGCTATGCTTTATGGCAAGTTATCAATCTATAGCTCTAAGCAGCAGTTTTCAATTATTTTGGCATGTGTCCACTGAGTGCGAAAGTACTCAGCCCTGCATATTATTTCTAAAATGTGCAGGTTAGCTTGGATGGGAAAGGAGTGTGCTGAGCAGACTTTTGTTGTTGACCTTTTGAGATTTTGTTGATATTGAGCAGGGTTATATGTCTTCATACATATAACCAAAGATGTGTTATGTTTTTCCGCTGCAACACTCTGAACTTATTCAGTAACTGTTGTTCTATTATGATGATTGAAACTATGACTTGATAAACTTTGTTTCTAAAACTCTGATACGAGATGGTGTTGTATTTTTGACCATTCTCGTTATTTTGGTTTTGAACTTGAAAATAATTATTATTGATGCAGTTACTTGATATTTGATTCAGATTGAGTTTGCCTTGAGAGTATTATTAATTGAATGATTGATTTTGTTGGATAACTGGGTCGTTATCTTGTTCTTTGGTTAATCATAAATTGTGTACGTCGTGGGACCCACCGGCTTGGTCATCTTCATTCTAAGTCGGGCTGCGACAGTGGTATCAGAGCAGCTTGTCTGCTCTAAATCTAAGAAAATTTTTCTCTTGAGTCTTGTCTAGACTTGAATCTCTAGACTAGTTAAGTCTTAAACAACAAAAGTCCAGCACCTCATCTCATCCGGCAAAGTCAGGTACGCATTTAAAAGTTTTCTAATGTTTAAAAGTTTAAAGTTTGAATTAAGTTGAATTTATTTGAGATATATTTTATTTTTATGTTATATGTGGATTTAATGTTGTGGTTGTGAGATTATGTTTTGATGAGGTTGTTTTGTGACGACGTTAGTAAGCGAGATGATGGAACAATTGTGCAAGCAAGTTGGTTGTTTATCTTTGGAAAGTAATGTGAGCTTGGTACCACCTTTGGGAAGCGATATTGAGTAGGTGGAGATTGTGGATTCATGGAAACGTTTTTAGGCTCAGTGTGATTAATTTTTAAAATTTTTCTTATATAGGATGGCAGCGCCGCCTGGCAGCGATGCGATGGAAGAATTTCGACATATCAGAATGAGTTATCGGGAGACCTTAGCTGAGTTCCTAGCTCGATATCATCGTGTCTGGATGGAGATATGCGAGACAGGTATCTCGGGTGTGCATGGTATTATACGACTGGTTCCTCTTCTTCCAGAGGAATGGCAAGAATGGGCAGCTTCGCTGGTGTCACGATTTGTGACAAAGCGATCGGGACGACAACCTTTATGGTGATTGCCGAGGTTTCATTGCGAGAGATCAGCTCTCGTTTTATGTGTTACGCAGCCGCCACCTCCGGGACCTGCGTGCACCTCCCAGTTTCACCGAGGAGGGTCTCTTAGCTGAGTTTTTACCACAGGATGATCCTATTCCGTTCATGGTTCCTCCTGTTGATCCTGAGCAGGTTTATGACCCTTTGACTTCCTACTTTGGTGATGACCAAAGTGCTTTTGTTTCACAGCCTACCTTCCCGTCAGTTGGTATTGCTTCACCCACACCACTGACAGATGCTTTAGCATTAGTTCCAGTTCCTCCTACTTCGGATTACTACCCAGCACCTTTGCTAGAGATAGCTCTTTTTTATCAGTCTATGGATATTCCTCATACTTTTGAGCCGTCTGATCTCCAGCCTTTCTACTACCCTGAGCCTCAGCGCTTAGACAAGGCCAGCTCGTCGAAGCCACGCCGTGATGAATCTGACGAGGATGACAAAGATGACCCAGCTGCAGAGGTTACTCTTGGATGGTCTGACCTTCGTCGTATCCCCTTTAGCGAGTTAGGCTTTGAGGCTAGTTTCCAGCCGTCGGCGGGTGCCGATGTTACCAGGGAGATTCCGCTCACGTTGGAGGGAGACGTGAGAGCTGAGAGCGAGGGAGAGAGTAAGAGTTTCGAGAGTGTGACCTCAGAGGAGGATCCAGAAGAGGATCCAGAGGAGGACCCGTCAGAGTAGAGTTGTGATCCTTTGATAATGATTACTATGTTTATATATGTATGAAGTATGACGATAATGGTGATGTAAATATGTGTGTATGTAAATATCTGATGCATAATATGGTTAGCTAGATCGGTAACGGAGTAGTAGTCCGTACCGCTAATGATATATTTTGTGTGATGTTAGGACATCACAGATAACATAGGGATAATTTTTGCTGTAAATAAATCCCTTATTTTGAAAAGACCTTTAAGAGGCAATTTTCTATATATGAAGAAAAAAAAATGACCAAAGCGGTCATTTAAATTAAGTTGTTGCCTCTCTAAAATGTTTAAGAAACATGTGAAGTTATGATGTTCTATGAGAAAAGAGAAGTATGAATGAAAATAAGTAAGAAGATGAAGTAAAGAAGGAAAGAATTTTATGAAAGTAAGTTAAAAATAGAAAAGATCTCTTTAGAAATTAAAGTTGAGCTATTAAAGACAGATAAACTATTTGGTTAATTCAAGTTATGATGTGCAAAAAAAAAAAAGAAAGTTAAGAGATGGGATAAAAGAATAAAGTAAAGAATGTTATGGAGATAATATTTCTTTAGATGATAAAGAAAGAAGAAAAAAAAAAATAGTTCTATTAATTGTTTATATAAATGTTAAATTTATAAGTTAAATATCCTGCTGTCTTTAAGAAAAGTTGTGGAAAACCGAGTGCTTTAATAATGATTGTCAAGTTGAGAAAAGTTATGAAATTAAGCCATGTTGCCGTTATGTAACTATTAAGTAAAGTTATGCAAGTGATTAGGATATGATATGATATAAATTTCTTGAATGATGAGTTTCAAGATTTAATTAATTGCTTTGTGAAGAAATTGCTTATGCAATAAAGAATAAGATGAAGATATTAAAATGAATAAAGTTAATTCTTGATGATTTTATATTTTCTTAAAATCAGAATGCCTCGTAGAAGAAGAAATAGGGTAGAAGAAGAAGAACAGCAACAGCGAGATCCTACCCCACCTCCTCAACCTGAGAGGAGAATTGAAGAACTTTTTCTTCGGCAAAATCCCCCAACTTTTGACGGAAGAGGAAGTCCGTCAGAGGCTGAAGAATGGATTCGTGCTCTAGAGCGAATCTTTAAGTTTCTTCGATGTGATGACCATGAACGTCTCACATGTATGTCTTATCAGCTTAAAGGATCTGCAGACTACTGGTGGGAAGCTCGCCAGAAGACTTATACTCCAGAGCAACTTGAAAATCTTACTTGGGAGCAATTCAAAGAAGCTCTTTTTGAAAAGTATATTCCGAGAAGTTATCGTAAACAAAAAGAAAATGAGTTTGCAAATCTCAAGCAAGGAAAGAAGACGGTGTCAGAATATGACCGTGAATTTTGTGATTTAGCTCGTTTTGCCCCTGATAAGGTTGATTCAGATGAGAAGATGTCCGAGCTTTTTCGTGCCGGACTTAGACAAGATATAAGAGTGGTCTTAGCAAGTCAAAGTGCTATGACCTATGTGGAAGCTTTAAACCGAGCTTTAGATATGGAGCTGGCTATGCAGCCAGAGAAATCAGTTCAGATTCCAGCACTTCCCCAAATTCAATCCCCAGCGGCTGTTAAACCGCAATTTTCACACCAAAGCCAGATTCAAAAAGGAAAGAGAAAATGGAATGCTGGAAATCAACCTAACAAGAAGCCATGGTATGGGCAGAGTCAGCAGCAGTCGACCCAAGGAAAGTTTAGGGTTCCTTTTGTTGGTCAAGGAAGTTCGTCTCAGAGACAAAGAAGGAATTTCGCATGTCCCAAGTGTGGAAAGTTGCACTGTGGAATTTGCAGAAAGGTGAAGTAATAATTGCTATGCATGTGGGCAAACTGTGGCATTATTCTTATCAGTGCCCAAATAGGCAGCAAGGGACTGGTGGAGAAAAACCTAACCAGTATCAGCCTCCGTATTTAAAAGCCATTGAAGGAGTTCCTCAGATGCAGCAACGTCCGCGCCAAGTGCCTCGTCCTCAAGAAGAAGAAGAAGAAGAAAGAAGAAGAAGCCAAAGAAGAAGAAACCATGCAAGCAAGATCGACAAAGCATCATCGTAGAATTTTGCTCTTGAGCAGAAAGCAAGTGTCAAAGATCAGGGCAATCTGGCAGGTATGGGTCAGATAAATGATGTACCTGTTATAATTCTTTTTGATACCGGTGCATCACATTCTTTTATATCAAATGCATGCGTAGATACTCTTGGCCTTAAAATAGAGAAAGCTAATCAGAACCTAAGAGTATCAACCCCGATAGGTAAATCTACCTCAGTCACGCATGTTTGCCCTAATCTAGAATTTGAGATTGGTTCCCTTAAGATGTCAGCTAAGACCCTAAATCTAATTCAAATGTGGGACGTAGATATCATTTTGGGAATGGATTGGTTAACCGAAAATTTTGCTACCATTCGGTGTAAGCAAAGGCAGATTTATTTTCATGCCCCTGGAAACGATCCAACACTATTCTTTGGAATAGAGAGAAGCAAGAGAGGAATGCCGATTATTTCGGCAATTCAAGCAAGAAGACTGTTGAGAAGAAAAGATGTGCAAGTATATCTTGTTTATCTCAACAAAGATGAAAACCAAGAGAAGAAAATTGATGATGTAGCAGTAGTCCGAGAATTTAAGGATGTTTTTCCTGAAGTTTTGCCAGGATTACCACCAGATAGGCAATTGGAGTTTACCATTGATCTTGAACCTGGTTCAGCCCCAATATCAAAGGCGCCGTATAGAATGGCCCCGAAAGAATTGCAAGAATTGAAGATCCAGTTGCAAGAGTTGCTTGATCTTGGATTTATTAGACCTAGTGTTTCCCCGTGGGGAGCACCAATTTTATTTGTCAAGAAGAAAGACGGTAGTCTAAGAATGTGTATAGATTACCGAGAATTAAACAAGTTGACATTAAAGAACAAGTATCCTTTGCCAAGGATAGATGATTTGTTTGATCAGCTCAAAGGAGTGTATTCTCAAAGATTGATTTAAAATCTGGCTATCATCAGTTAAAGATTCGTCAAGAAGATATTCCAAAAACTGCTTTTCGAACGAGATACGGCCACTACGAATTTGTAGTAATGCCGTTTGGATTGACAAATGCTCCGGCGGTATTCATGGATCTTATGAATCGAGTTTTTCATGAATTCTTGGATAGATTTGTCATAGTCTTTATTGACGACATTCTTGTGTATTCAAGAAGTGGGCAGGAGCATGAAGAACATCTCAGAATTGTATTAGAAACGTTGAGATCAGAAAAGTTGTATGCCAAATTCAGTAAGTGTGAATTTTGGCTAAGAGAAGTAAATTTTCTCGGACATGTTGTTTCTTCCGAAGGAATTAAAGTAGACAATTCTAAAGTGCAAGCAGTTCAAGAATGGAAATCTCCAAAGTCACCCCATGAGATTCGTAGTTTCTTGGGTCTAGCAGGTTACTATCGGAGATTCATTGAAGGATTCTCAAAGATAGCAAGGCCAATGACCCAACTCCTGAAGAAAGAATCGAAGTTTAAATGGTCTCCTGAATGCGAGGAAAGTTTTCAAGAGCTTAAGAAGAAACTAACCACTGCTCCAGTTCTAGCAGTGCCAGAAGCAGACAAAGATTTTACCGTTTATACGGATGCACCAAAGAATGGATTGGGTTGTGTCTTGATGCAAGATGGCAGAGTTATTGCTTATGCGTCACGACAACTCAGGCCTCATGAGGAGAATTACCCAACTCATGATTTAGAGTTAGCAGCAGTTGTGCATGCTTTAAAAATATGGAGACATCATCTTTATGGAGCTAAGTGTGAGATCTTTTCAGATCATAAAAGCCTCAAATATTTCTTCGAGCAAAAAGAGTTGAATATGAGGCAAAGAAGATGGCTTGAGTTGGTAAAGGACTACGATTGCAAAATTTCCTATCACCCAGGAAAAGCGAACGTAGTAGCCGAGCCTTGAGTAGAAAGAGCAAAACTGAGTTAGGATTTCTACTCACTCAAGAAAAAGAGCTTATTAAAAGTTTCAAAAAGTTAAGAATAGAAGTGATTCTACCACCTCAAACTACAGAGCAAATAATTGCAGCTTTGAAAATAACTTCAGATTTGAAGGTGAGAATTACAGATGCTCAAAGAAAAGATGAAAAGTTGGAAACTTTGAGACTCAAGATTCGCAAAGGAGAAGCTGAAAATTTTCATGAAGCTGGAGATAACACTCTCCTATTTAAAGAAAGGATTTGTGTTCCAGATAAAGAAAATTTAAGAGCCGAGATCATGAGAGAAGCTCATGAAACGCCTTATACAAATTATCTCGGAAGCACCAAAATGTATCAAGACTTAAAGCAGAAATTTTGGTGGGAAGGAATGAAGCGAGATATAGCTTCATTTGTAGAGCGATGTTTAGCGTGTCAGCAAGTTAAGGCTTTACATCAACGGCCTTATGGAAAGCTCCAGCCGTTGGAAACTCCGGAATGG
Organism: Agastache rugosa; assembly: GCA_031470985.1. Taxonomy (NCBI): domain Eukaryota; kingdom Viridiplantae; phylum Streptophyta; class Magnoliopsida; order Lamiales; family Lamiaceae; genus Agastache; species Agastache rugosa. The sequence continues at coordinate 10,055,178 of CM062604.1, forward strand.
AAATGGGATGGTATTACAATGGATTTTGTAACCCAGTTACCAAAGTCTAAGAAAGGAAACACATCCATATGGGTAATAGTGGACAGATTGACAAAATCTGCTCACTTTATACCAATTCCAGAAACATACGGAGCAGATAAATTAGCCCAGCTGTACGTTCGAGAGATCGTGCGTCTGCACGGTGTACCCAAGTCGATCACTTCAGACCGAGATTCAAAATTTACTTCTCGTTTTTGGAGAAGTTTACAAAGTGAGATGGGTACCAAATTAAATTTCAGCACTGCATTTCATCCTCAGACGGATGGTCAGTCCGAAAGGACAATTCAAATTTTGGAAGATATGCTCAGAACTGTTGTGTTAGACCAAGGTAATCAATGGGAGCAAGTTTTGCCTCTCGTTGAGTTTGCATACAACAACAGTTATCAAATGACAATTGGCATGGCACCCTATGAAGCTCTTTATGGAAGAAAATGTAGGTCACCACTTTATTGGGATGAAGTAGGTGAAAGAAAAGTTTTAGGGCCCGATGCTGTAGAAGAGATGATCAAAATTGTCCGTCAAATCAAGCAACGGATTAAAGAAGCGCAAGATCGTCAAAAATCCTATGCCGATTCTCGAAGATCTGAATTAGAGTTTGAAGTGGGAGATAAAGTATTCCTGAAAGTTTCGCCTTCGAAGGGAATTTATAGATTTGGCGTAAAAGGAAAGCTTAAGCCACGTTACATAGGGCCGTATGAAATCCTGGAAAGGATTGGTCAAGTAGCGTATAAGCTAGCTTTACCACCAAGTTTTGGAAATTCGCATAACGTGTTTCATGTATCCCAGTTGCGCCGATACATGTTCGACCCTAAGCACGTTATTCAGCAGGAAGAAGTAGTCCTCGAACCAGACCTCAGTTATGAGGAGAAACCAGAAGCGATCTTGGATCGAAAGGTCCAGCAGTTAAGAAAGAAATCAATCGCCTCGCAAAGGTTAAGTGGAAACACCACGGGTTAGAGGAAGTTACATGGGAACTTGAAGATAAGATGAAAGAGAAGTATCCCGAGCTTTTCGTTTGAGGTAAGCAAATTTCGGGACGAAATTTATTTTTAGGGGGGAAGAATGTAGTATCCCGCCTTTTTCATAACCAATCTTAGTAATTAATTAGGATAATTAATTAGAATATTTAAAATGTGAGAATTTAGTATAAAGTTAAGTCCAGGCAGATAAAATTTTTCGGCAGCCCTAAATTGCTGAATTTTGATGAATTAAGTTTTATTTTTGTTTCGGTTAATCCGAAATGAAATATTAAAGGTGTTTATGATTATGTGCTATTATATTTGCATTATATGTGAAATATGTGCCATTTTTTTTGAAGTATTTGATTTTTAGGGATTTATGAATTTTCTCCGGAAATTTATTTAATTTTCGGATTTTAATTCCGAAAATTTTTAAAGGAAGTTTATATTAGGGTTTGAGAAACCCTAATAAATTTATATGTATAGAGAGCTTTTTAATTTAAAGCCTCTATGATTATTTATATGATGAATGATCAATTAATTAGAGAATTAATTGATCGTTTAAAATGAGATTTTTATGCTTAATGTTTAATTAATTAATTTGATGTTTAATTAATTAATTAAGTTAAGATATTAAGCATAATTTTTCCTAAGAAATAAAGCTTGTAGTATAAGCTTAATTATTATCTCCTAGTTAAATCTTGATTGATAATAATTAATGATTAATTTAGTTATTAATCTAAGATTAGTAATTAAATTAGCACATGATAAATAACTAACACTAATACCTATTATTTAATTGCTAAATTGGTGCCACCTAAGCTTATCCCCAACATAATGATGAAGGATGTTGGGTGACTAAGCATGTAAGTTAGCAAGATTCAATGTATTCTTATTAGATAAGTTAGTATTTAATTAAGGCATCTCTCATCTCTTCTATCTCTCATTTCTCTAGCTGCAAACACGATACACACACACTCAAACACACACTTAAAAACACACTAAACAGGGGATTCACATCCACAAGTAAAGAGAAGGAATCAAGATTATTAGTCAAAGGAAGTAGTAGTAAAATCTTCTCAAGAGGTGAGATTTTTCATTAGTTAAGCAAATAACTCAAGGTTTAGTATCAAATACATATTTAATAAATTTTTATAAATTTCGAAAATTATATATATGTTGTAATATGGATTTGATCTTCAAGTATGATGATTAGGGAGTAATTTATATTACATTTCTATGATTTAATCATTGAGAAATCAATCCTAGCATTAATTTTTATTTTTCGAAATATATATGAAATAAATTAGAAAATTTATTTCTTTGATCCTATAGTTGAATTGATGAATTATATGAAGTTCTATGATGATTATAAGCATGTTTATATTTTGAGTTAAATGTTTGAAGCATAATTGTTTTAAGTTGTGGAAATTTCGAAATATCTAGGGTTTGAAATTTGAGCTTTTTGATTTAGATGTTAAATGATGAAATTAATGATATAATTGAGCTTATAATATTTAATTAAGTATGTGAGAATTTTGTTAGAATTTTTAGAGCTCAATTTCATAATTTTAAGGAATGTTCAGCATTTAAAAATAAATTAAAGATAATTATTTAGAGCATAAATTGATTAATTGAGATTATAATTAATCTCTAGAATATTAATTAAATTGGAAGTAATTAGAATGAAATTTGGATTTTAATTCTTAATTTATCAAAAGGACAGATATATATATATGCACAATAAAGACATGTATTTGATTTTTAATGAAGAAAATAATGTTAGAATTGGAATCTACGTTAAAAATTAAGTGACGTAGAATTTTTAGGAAATTTAATAAAGTTTGAAATTTAGAGTTTCTAGAGTTTAAATTGCTGGATTAAGTCATTGGATCAATGGATTTACCAATGGACTCAATTGGATTTACCAATTGGACTCGATCATTGGATTTACCGAAATTTGGATCATTGGATTTACAATGGACCTAGTCGATTTATTGGACCTGATTGACTGATCATTGGATTTACTGTTGGACGATCAATTGGATTTACTTGGACCTGGTCAGTGGATTTACTTGGACACGATCAATTTGGATTTACCTAATGAACCAGACGGTGGATTTACCATTGGACTCGGTCAATTTGGATTTACCACTGAACCCGTCAATTTGGATTTACCCAAATTGAACCCGATCAATTTGGATTAACTGGAGTCCGGCCGGCTCGGTTTTCCACAAATTTCAGTTTTTCCAGATAACTCAGTCTTTTTCCAGTCAGCTTGATTTATCCAGCTGATCTTTGCTCAACTTGTTTTCAGTTGTTTCTTTCGTAAACTCAAAAGTTAAATTATTAGTTATTTTTCCTAATGATACGTTAATGATGAGTTTAAGTATTAATGATATGATAAGCTTAAGTGGTTAATGATGAAATATGTGATTATAAGTTTTTTTTAAATATGTCCTGAAGTTATAATCGATTAATTATCGATTAAGAAATTAAGTAAGAAAGAAAAAGAAATTAGAAAAGTTTAGTTTCTAATTGCCGAGAGAAAAATCCTAGAAAAGTCGGATTAAAGAAGAAAATATTAAATATAGCAGCGGTATTCCTTATTTTAATATTTAAACTTTTCTCGCTCTAATATTTAAATTAATTCTTAAATTGAAGGATCTAGCGGAATCATAAATTAAGGAAAAGCCGAGAAGTAAGCTAGTAGATAAAGTCGTCAGTTCAGGTGGGCTTTCTGAACTAAAGAAATAAAGAATGTGATATTATGATTATATATATGTGTGATGATTTTAAATTGATTGACTTGCCAATGTTTAAAGTGTTTTTGTATGATACCCTCTATCAAGGAAAGACGAATTCGGTCCTACTTAATGTGGGATTTGTGTACACTATGTTGTAATCGGGAGCCTTCCTTTTTGGTGGGACGATTACAAGTGATTGAGAAGGAGGCCTACTTCTCAACACACAAAAGTTATAGTAGATGTGGTACATACATAAAAAGTATTTTATTTGCGATCACTTATATGAAAGAAAAAGGTTTTGGCAAGCACAGGTTTGTTTTTAAGTATATATATAAATACTTGTGCTATGCTTTATGGCAAGTTATCAATCTATAGCTCTAAGCAGCAGTTTTCAATTATTTTGGCATGTGTCCACTGAGTGCGAAAGTACTCAGCCCTGCATATTATTTCTAAAATGTGCAGTTAGCTTGGATGGGAAAGGAGTGTGCTGAGCAGACTTTTGTTGTTGACCTTTTGAGATTTTGTTGATATTGAGCAGGGTTATATGTCTTCATACATATAACCAAAGATGTGTTATGTTTTTCCGCTGCAACACTCTGAACTTATTCAGTAACTGTTGTTCTATTATGATGATTGAAACTATGACTTGATAAACTTTGTTTCTAAAACTCTGATACGAGATGGTGTTGTATTTTTGACCATTCTCGTTATTTTGGTTTTGAACTTGAAAATAATTATTATTGATGCCGTTACTTGATATTTGATTCAGATTGAGTTTGCCTTGAGAGTATTATTAATTGAATGATTGATTTTGTTGGATAACTGGGTCGTTATCTTGTTCTTTGGTTAATCATAAATTGTGTACGTCGTGGGACCCACCGGCTTGGTCATCTTCATTCTAAGTCGGGCTGCGACAGAGTGGTATCAGAGCAGCTTGTCTGCTCTAAATCTAAGAAAATTTTTCTCTTGAGTCTTGTCTAGACTTGAATCTCTAGACTAGTTAAGTCTTAAACAACAAAAGTCCAGCACCTCATCTCATCCGGCAAAGTCAGGTACGCATTTAAAAGTTTTCTAATGTTTAAAAGTTTAAAGTTTGAATTAAGTTGAATTTATTTGAGATATATTTTATTTTTATGTTATATGTGGATTTAATGTTGTGGTTGTGAGATTATGTTTTGATGAGGTTGTTTTGTGACGACGTTAGTAAGCGAGATGATGGAACAATTGTGCAAGCAAGTTGGTTGTTTATCTTTGGAAAGTAATGTGAGCTTGGTACCACCTTTGGGAAGCGATATTGAGTAGGTGGAGATTGTGGATTCATGGAAACGTTTTTAGGCTCAGTGTGATTAATTTTTAAAATTTTTCTTATATAGGATGGCAGCGCCGCCTGGCAGCGATGCGATGGAAGAATTTCGACATATCAGAATGAGTTATCGGGAGACCTTAGCTGAGTTCCTAGCTCGATATCATCGTGTCTGGATGGAGATATGCGAGACAGGTATCTCGGGTGTGCATGGTATTATACGACTGGTTCCTCTTCTTCCAGAGGAATGGCAAGAATGGGCAGCTTCGCTGGTGTCACGATTTGTGACAAAGCAGTACTGGGACGACAACCTTTATGGTGATTGCCGAGGTTTCATTGCAGAGATCAGCTCTCGTTTTATGTGTTACGCAGCGCCACCTCCAGGACCCTACTGTGCACCTCCCAGTTTCACCGAGGAGGGTCTCTTAGCTGAGTTTTTACCACAGGATGATCCTATTCCGTTCATGGTTCCTCCTGTTGATCCTGAGCAGGTTTATGACCCTTTGACTTCCTACTTTGGTGATGACCAAAGTGCTTTTGTTTCACAGCCTACCTTCCCGTCAGTTGGTATTGCTTCACCCACACCACTGACAGATGCTTTAGCATTAGTTCCAGTTCCTCCTACTTCGGATTACTACCCAGCACCTTTGCTAGAGATAGCTCCTTTTTATCAGTCTATGGATATTCCTCATACTTTTGAGCCGTCTGATCTCCAGCCTTTCTACTACCCTGAGCCTCAGCACTTAGACAAGGCCAGCTCGTCGAAGCCACGCCGTGATGAATCTGACGAGGATGACAAAGATGACCCAGCTGCAGAGGTTACTCTTGGATGGTCTGACCTTCGTCGTATTCCCTTTAGCGAGTTAGGCTTTGAGGCTAGTTTCCAGCCGTCGGCGGGTGCCGATGTTACCAGGGAGATTCCGCTCACGTTGGAGGGAGACGTGAGAGCTGAGAGCGAGGGAGAGAGTAAGAGTTTCGAGAGTGTGACCTCAGAGGAGGATCCAGAAGAGGATCCAGAGGAGGACCCGTCAGAGTAGAGTTGTGATCCTTTGATAATGATTACTATGTTTATATATGTATGAAGTATGACGATAATGGTGATGTAAATATGTGTGTATGTAAATATCTGATGCATAATATGGTTAGCTAGATCGGTAACGGAGTAGTAGTCCGTACCGCTAATGATATATTTTGTGTGATGTTAGGACATCACAGATAACATAGGGATAATTTTTGCTGTAAATAAATCCCTTATTTTGAAAAGACCTTTAAGAGGCAATTTTCTATATATGAAGAAAAAAAAAATGACCAAAGCGGTCATTTAAATTAAGTTGTTGCCTCTCTAAAATGTTTAAGAAACATGTGAAGTTATGATGTTCTATGAGAAAAGAGAAGTATGAATGAAAATAAGTAAGAAGATGAAGTAAAGAAGGAAAGAATTTTATGAAAGTAAGTTAAAAATAGAAAAGATCTCTTTAGAAATTAAAGTTGAGCTATTAAAGACAGATAAACTATTTGGTTAATTCAAGTTATGATGTGCAAAAAAAAAAAAAGAAAGTTAAGAGATGGGATAAAAGAATAAAGTAAAGAATGTTATGGAGATAATATTTCTTTAGATGATAAAGAAAGAAGAAAAAAAAAAATAGTTCTATTAATTGTTTATATAAATGTTAAATTTATAAGTTAAATATCCTGCTGTCTTTAAGAAAAGTTGTGGAAAACCGAGTGCTTTAATAATGATTGTCAAGTTGAGAAAAGTTATGAAATTAAGCCATGTTGCCGTTATGTAACTATTAAGTAAAGTTATGCAAGTGATTAGGATATGATATGATATAAATTTCTTGAATGATGAGTTTCAAGATTTAATTAATTGCTTTGTGAAGAAATTGCTTATGCAATAAAGAATAAGATGAAGATATTAAAATGAATAAAGTTAATTCTTGATGATTTTATATTTTCTTAAAATCAGAATGCCTCGTAGAAGAAGAAATAGGGTAGAAGAAGAAGAACAGCAACAGCGAGATCCTACCCCACCTCCTCAACCTGAGAGGAGAATTGAAGAACTTTTTCTTCGGCAAAATCCCCCAACTTTTGACGGAAGAGGAAGTCCGTCAGAGGCTGAAGAATGGATTCGTGCTCTAGAGCGAATCTTTAAGTTTCTTCGATGTGATGACCATGAACGTCTCACATGTATGTCTTATCAGCTTAAAGGATGCACGGACTGCGGTGGGAAGCTCGCCAGAAGACTTATACTCCAGAGCAACTTGAAAATCTTACTTGGGAGCAATTCAAAGAAGCTCTTTTTGAAAAGTATATTCCGAGAAGTTATCGTAAACAAAAAGAAAATGAGTTTGCAAATCTCAAGCAAGGAAAGAAGACGGTGTCAGAATATGACCGTGAATTTTGTGATTTAGCTCGTTTTGCCCCTGATAAGGTTGATTCAGATGAGAAGATGTCCGAGCTTTTTCGTGCCGGACTTAGACAAGATATAAGAGTGGTCTTAGCAAGTCAAAGTGCTATGACCTATGTGGAAGCTTTAAACCGAGCTTTAGATATGGAGTCGGCTATGCGACAGAGAAATCGCCCGTATTCCAAAGACTTCCCCAAATTCAATCCCCGGTCGTTAAACCGCAATTTTCACACCAAAGCCAGATTCAAAAAGGAAAGAGAAAATGGAATGCTGGAAATCAACCTAACAAGAAGCCATGGTATGGGCAGAGTCAGCAGCAGTCGACCCAAGGAAAGTTTAGGGTTCCTTTTGTTGGTCAAGGAAGTTCGTCTCAGAGACAAAGAAGGAATTTCTGCATGTCCCAAGTGTGGAAAGTTGCACCAGGGAATTTGCAGAGCAGGAAGTAATAATTGCTATGCATGTGGGCAACCAGGGCATTATTCTTATCAGTGCCCAAATAGGCAGCAAGGGACTGGTGGAGAAAAACCTAACCAGTATCAGCCTCCGTATTTAAAAGCCATTGAAGGAGTTCCTCAGATGCAGCAACGTCCGCGCCAAGTGCCTCGCCCTCAAGAAGAAGAAGAAAGCGGCAAAAGAAGAAAGAAACCATGCGGCAAGATCGACGGCATCATCGTAGAATTTTTGCTCTTGAGCAGAAAGCAAGTGTCAAAGATCAGGGCAATCTGGCAGGTATGGGTCAGATAAATGATGTACCTGTTATAATTCTTTTTGATACCGGTGCATCACATTCTTTTATATCAAATGCATGCGTAGATACTCTTGGCCTTAAAATAGAGAAAGCTAATCAGAACCTAAGAGTATCAACCCCGATAGGTAAATCTACCTCAGTCACGCATGTTTGCCCTAATCTAGAATTTGAGATTGGTTCCCTTAAGATGTCAGCTAAGACCCTAAATCTAATTCAAATGTGGGACGTAGATATCATTTTGGGAATGGATTGGTTAACCGAAAATTTTGCTACCATTCGATGTAAGCAAAGGCAGATTTATTTTCATGCCCCTGGAAACGATCCAACACTATTCTTTGGAATAGAGAGAAGCAAGAGAGGAATGCCGATTATTTCGGCAATTCAAGCAAGAAGACTGTTGAGAAGAAAAGATGTGCAAGTATATCTTGTTTATCTCAACAAAGATGAAAACCAAGAGAAGAAAATTGATGATGTAGCAGTAGTCCGAGAATTTAAGGATGTTTTTCCTGAAGTTTTGCCAGGATTACCACCAGATAGGCAATTGGAGTTTACCATTGATCTTGAACCTGGTTCAGCCCCAATATCAAAGGCGCCGTATAGAATGGCCCCGAAAGAATTGCAAGAATTGAAGATCCAGTTGCAAGAGTTGCTTGATCTTGGATTTATCAGACCTAGTGTTTCCCCGTGGGGAGCACCAATTTTATTTGTCAAGAAGAAAGACGGTAGTCTAAGAATGTGTATAGATTACCGAGAATTAAACAAGTTGACATTAAAGAACAAGTATCCTTTGCCAAGGATAGATGATTTGTTTGATCAGCTCAAAGGAGCCAGGGTATTCTCAAAGATTGATTTAAAATCTGGCTATCATCAGTTAAAGATTCGTCAAGAAGATATTCCAAAAACTGCTTTTCGAACGAGATACGGCCACTACGAATTTGTAGTAATGCCGTTTGGATTGACAAATGCTCCGGCGGTATTCATGGATCTTATGAATCGAGTTTTTCATGAATTCTTGGATAGATTTGTCATAGTCTTTATTGACGACATTCTTGTGTATTGAAGAAGTGGGCAGGAGCATGAAGAACATCTCAGAATTGTATTAGAAACGTTGAGATCAGAAAAGTTGTATGCCAAATTCAGTAAGTGTGAATTTTGGCTAAGAGAAGTAAATTTTCTCGGACATGTTGTTTCTTCCGAAGGAATTAAAGTAGACAATTCTAAAGTGCAAGCAGTTCAAGAATGGAAATCTCCAAAGTCACCCCATGAGATTCGTAGTTTCTTGGGTCTAGCAGGTTACTATCGGAGATTCATTGAAGGATTCTCAAAGATAGCAAGGCCAATGACCCAACTCCTGAAGAAAGAATCGAAGTTTAAATGGTCTCCTGAATGCGAGGAAAGTTTTCAAGAGCTTAAGAAGAAACTAACCACTGCTCCAGTTCTAGCAGTGCCAGAAGCAGACAAAGATTTTACCGTTTATACGGATGCACCAAAGAATGGATTGGGTTGTGTCTTGATGCAAGATGGCAGAGTTATTGCTTATGCGTCACGACAACTCAGGCCTCATGAGGAGAATTACCCAACTCATGATTTAGAGTTAGCAGCAGTTGTGCATGCTTTAAAAATATGGAGACATCATCTTTATGGAGCTAAGTGTGAGATCTTTTCAGATCATAAAAGCCTCAAATATTTCTTCGAGCAAAAAGAGTTGAATATGAGGCAAAGAAGATGGCTTGAGTTGGTAAAGGACTACGATTGCAAAATTTCCTATCACCCAGGAAAAGCGAACGTAGTAGCCGATGCCTTGAGTAGAAAGAGCAGAACTGAGTTAGGATTTCTACTCACTCAAGAAAAAGAGCTTATTAAAAGTTTCAAAAAGTTAAGAATAGAAGTGATTCTACCACCTCAAACTACAGAGCAAATAATTGCAGCTTTGAAAATAACTTCAGATTTGAAGGTGAGAATTACAGATGCTCAAAGAAAAGATGAAAAGTTGGAAACTTTGAGACTCAAGATTCGCAAAGGAGAAGCTGAAAATTTTCATGAAGCTGGAGATAACACTCTCCTATTTAAAGAAAGGATTTGTGTTCCAGATAAAGAAAATTTAAGAGCCGAGATCATGAGAGAAGCTCATGAAACGCCTTATACAGCTCATCCTGGAAGCACCAAAATGTATCAAGACTTAAAGCAGAAATTTTGGTGGGAAGGAATGAAGCGAGATATAGCTTCATTTGTAGAGCGATGTTTAGCGTGTCAGCAAGTTAAGGCTTTACATCAACGGCCTTATGGAAAGCTCCAGCCGTTGGAAACTCCGGAATGGAAATGGGATGGTATTACAATGGATTTTGTAACCCAGTTACCAAAGTCTAAGAAAGGAAACACATCTATATGGGTAATAGTGGACAGATTGACAAAATCTGCTCACTTTATACCAATTCCAGAAACATACGGAGCAGATAAATTAGCCCAGCTGTACGTTCGAGAGATCGTGCGTCTTCACGGTGTACCCAAGTCGATCACTTCAGACCGAGATTCAAAATTTACTTCTCGTTTTTGGAGAAGTTTACAAAGTGAGATGGGTACCAAATTAAATTTCAGCACTGCATTTCATCCTCAGACGGATGGTCAGTCCGAAAGGACAATTCAAATTCTGGAAGATATGCTTAGAACTGTTGTGTTAGACCAAGGTAATCAATGGGAGCAAGTTTTGCCTCTCGTTGAGTTTGCATACAACAACAGTTATCAAATGACAATTGGCATGGCACCCTATGAAGCTCTTTATGGAAGAAAATGTAGGTCACCACTTTATTGGGATGAAGTAGGTGAAAGAAAAGTTTTAGGGCCCGATGCTGTAGAAGAGATGATCAAAATTGTCCGTCAAATCAAGCAACGGATTAAAGAAGCGCAAGATCGTAAAAAATCCTATGCCGATTCTCGAAGATCTGAATTAGAGTTTGAAGTGGGAGATAAAGTATTCCTGAAAGTTTCGCCTTCGAAGGGAATTTATAGATTTGGCGTAAAAGGAAAGCTTAAGCCACGTTACATAGGGCCGTATGAAATCCTGGAAAGGATTGGTCAAGTAGCGTATAAGCTAGCTTTACCACCAAGTTTTGGAAATTCGCATAACGTGTTTCATGTATCCCAGTTGCGCCGATACATGTTCGACCCTAAGCACGTTATTCAGCAGGAAGAAGTAGTCCTCGAACCAGACCTCAGTTATGAGGAGAAACCAGAAGCGATCTTGGATCGAAAGGTCCAGCAGTTAAGAAAGAAATCAATCGCCTCAGTAAAGGTTAAGTGGAAACACCACGGGTTAGAGGAAGTTACATGGGAACTTGAAGATAAGATGAAAGAGAAGTATCCCGAGCTTTTCGTTTGAGGTAAGCAAATTTCGGGACGAAATTTATTTTTAGGGGGGAAGAATGTAGTATCCCGCCTTTTTCATAACCAATCTTAGTAATTAATTAGGATAATTAATTAGAATATTTAAAATGTGAGAATTTAGTATAAAGTTAAGTCCAGGCAGATAAAATTTTTCGGCAGCCCTAAATTGCTGAATTTTGATGAATTAAGTTTTATTTTTGTTTCGGTTAATCCGAAATGAAATATTAAAGGTGTTTATGATTATGTGCTATTATATTTGCATTATATGTGAAATATGTGCCATTTTTTTTGAAGTATTTGATTTTTAGGGATTTATGAATTTTCTCCGGAAATTTATTTAATTTTCGGATTTTAATTCCGAAAATTTTTAAAGGAAGTTTATATTAGGGTTTGAGAAACCCTAATAAATTTATATGTATAGAGAGCTTTTTAATTTAAAGCCTCTATGATTATTTATATGATGAATGATCAATTAATTAGAGAATTAATTGATCGTTTAAAATGAGATTTTTATGCTTAATGTTTAATTAATTAATTTGATGTTTAATTAATTAATTAAGTTAAGATATTAAGCATAATTTTTCCTAAGAAATAAAGCTTGTAGTATAAGCTTAATTATTATCTCCTAGTTAAATCTTGATTGATAATAATTAATGATTAATTTAGTTATTAATCTAAGATTAGTAATTAAATTAGCACATGATAAATAACTAACACTAATACCTATTATTTAATTGCTAAATTGGTGCCACCTAAGCTTATCCCCAACATAATGATGAAGGATGTTGGGTGACTAAGCATGTAAGTTAGCAAGATTCAATGTATTCTTATTAGATAAGTTAGTATTTAATTAAGGCATCTCTCATCTCTTCTATCTCTCATTTCTCTAGCTGCAAACACGATACACACACACTCAAACACACACTTAAAAACACACTAAACAGGGGATTCACATCCACAAGTAAAGAGAAGGAATCAAGATTATTAGTCAAAGGAAGTAGTAGTAAAATCTTCTCAAGAGGTGAGATTTTTCATTAGTTAAGCAAATAACTCAAGGTTTAGTATCAAATACATATTTAATAAATTTTTATAAATTTCGAAAATTATATATATGTTGTAATATGGATTTGATCTTCAAGTATGATGATTAGGGAGTAATTTATATTACATTTCTATGATTTAATCATTGAGAAATCAATCCTAGCATTAATTTTTATTTTTCGAAATATATATGAAATAAATTAGAAAATTTATTTCTTTGATCCTATAGTTGAATTGATGAATTATATGAAGTTCTATGATGATTATAAGCATGTTTATATTTTGAGTTAAATGTTTGAAGCATAATTGTTTTAAGTTGTGGAAATTTCGAAATATCTAGGGTTTGAAATTTGAGCTTTTTGATTTAGATGTTAAATGATGAAATTAATGATATAATTGAGCTTATAATATTTAATTAAGTATGTGAGAATTTTGTTAGAATTTTTAGAGCTCAATTTCATAATTTTAAGGATGTTCAGCATTTAAAAATAAATTAAAGATAATTATTTAGAGCATAAATTGATTAATTGAGATTATAATTAATCTCTAGAATATTAATTAAATTGGAAGTAATTAGAATGAAATTTGGATTTTAATTCTTAATTTATCAAAAGGACAGATATATATATATGCACAATAAAGACATGTATTTGATTTTTAATGAAGAAAATAATGTTAGAATTGGAATCTACGTTAAAAATTAAGTGACGTAGAATTTTTAGGAAATTTAATAAAGTTTGAAATTTAGAGTTTCTAGAGTTTAAATTGCTGGATTAAGTCAGCTGGATCCAGCCAATTTGGATTTACTCAGTGGACTCGGCAATTGGACGATCATTGGATTTACCCATTGACACGATCATTGGATTTACCAATTGGACACGATCAGTGGATTTACCAATTTGGACCCGGTCATTGGATTTACCAATTTGGACCCGATCAATTGGATTTACTGTTGGACCCGATCATTGGATTTACTCAGTGAACCAATCATTGGATTAACTCGGTTGGGTCCCTTGACTTAGTTTTTCCAGATAACTCAGTCTTTTTCCAGTCAGCTTGATTTATCCAGCTGATCTTTGCTCAACTTGTTTTCAGTTGTTTCTTTCGTAAACTCAAAAGTTAAATTATTAGTTATTTTTCCTAATGATACGTTAATGATGAGTTTAAGTATTAATGATATGATAAGCTTAAGTGGTTAATGATGAAATATGTGATTATAAGTTTTTTTTAAATATGTCCTGAAGTTATAATCGATTAATTATCGATTAAGAAATTAAGTAAGAAAGAAAAAGAAATTAGAAAAGTTTAGTTTCTAATTGCCGAGAGAAAAATCCTAGAAAAGTCGGATTAAAGAAGAAAATATTAAATATAGCAGCGGTATTCCTTATTTTAATATTTAAACTTTTCTCGCTCTAATATTTAAATTAATTCTTAAATTGAAGGATCTAGCGGAATCATAAATTAAGGAAAAGCCGAGAAGTAAGCTAGTAGATAAAGTCGTCAGTTCAGGTGGGCTTTCTGAACTAAAGAAATAAAGAATGTGATATTATGATTATATATATGTGTGATGATTTTAAATTGATTGACTTGCCAATGTTTAAAGTGTTTTTGTATGATACCCTCTATCAAGGAAAGACGAATTCGGTCCTACTTAATGTGGGATTTGTGTACACTATGTTGTAATCGGGAGCCTTCCTTTTTGGTGGGACGATTACAAGTGTTTGAGAAGGAGGCCTACTTCTCAACACACAAAAGTTATAGTAGATGTGGTACATACATAAAAAGTATTTTATTTGCGATCACTTATATGAAAGAAAAAGGTTTTGGCAAGCACGAGGTTTGTTTTTAAGTATATATATAAATACTTGTGCTATGCTTTATGGCAAGTTATCAATCTATAGCTCTAAGCAGCAGTTTTCAATTATTTTGGCATGTGTCCACTGAGTGCGAAAGTACTCAGCCCTGCATATTATTTCTAAAATGTGCAGGTTAGCTTGGATGGGAAAGGAGTGTGCTGGGCAGACTTTTGTTGTTGACCTTTTGAGATTTTGTTGATATTGAGCAGGGTTATATGTCTTCATACATATAACCAAAGATGTGTTATGTTTTTCCGCTGCAACACTCTGAACTTATTCAGTAACTGTTGTTCTATTATGATGATTGAAACTATGACTTGATAAACTTTGTTTCTAAAACTCTGATACGAGATGGTGTTGTATTTTTGACCATTCTCGTTATTTTGGTTTTGAACTTGAAAATAATTATTATTGATGCCGTTACTTGATATTTGATTCAGATTGAGTTTGCCTTGAGAGTATTATTAATTGAATGATTGATTTTGTTGGATAACTGGGTCGTTATCTTGTTCTTTGGTTAATCATAAATTGTGTACGTCGTGGGACCCACCGGCTTGGTCATCTTCATTCTAAGTCGGGCTGCGACACAAAGAAATGATGAATGCTATATATATATGATTATATATATGTGATGTTTTAAATTGATTAACTTGCCAAATGTTTTAAGTTTTTGTATGATACCATCTACTGAAGAAGGACGAATTCGGTCCCGCGCAAGGTGGGATTTGTGTACACATTAGTAATCGAGAGTCTTTGTTTGATGGGCCGGTTACATTGGTAATCGTGAGCCTTTCTCTGATAGACCGATTACAAGTGATTGAGAAAGAGGCCTCTTTCTCATCACTACTATTTATAGTAGATATGATTCATACTTAATGAGTATTTTGACTGCAGTCACCTATATCAAAAGAAGATGCTTGAGCAAGCACAAGTTTGTTTTCAAAAAGTTACTTGTGCAATGCTTTATGGCAAGTTTAATCTATAGCTCTAAGAAGCAAGTTTTCAAATATTTTGGCATGTGTCCTGATGGTCCCTGAGCTGGGTACTTGGTGTAGAGGAGGGGGGGGTGAATACACCAAGTAGATTTTTCTAAACTTTTTCAAGTTAAAACACAGAGTTGGTGAGCTCAGTTATTGATCCAGCTGGGGAGGGTCAGCTGGGTAAATAACTCAGCTGGCGGTCGACACAGCTGGCTGTGTGAGTGTGTGTGCGGAATGTGGTAGTTTGAAAACTTAGCTCGGTTACTTAGAAAAACTCAGTTTGAAAATATTAACTTAACGTTTTCAGCTTAGTCAGGTTGTGCAACTTTTCGAGAGACACAGCTGTCTTTGGAGAGCAGCTGTGTGTGCAGTTTTGAACAAGTGTGCAATGATATGAAGGAGTTAGTACACAGCTGAATATAAAGCAATAGTAAAGAGAGAGAGTAAGAAGCACGCGAGTTTTTACGTGGTTCGGAGTAACACCTCCTACGTCCACGACCAGGTTCACTGGTAATCCACTACCACTTGGTTTCCAAGTACCAAGCAACTTCACAACTCTAACCCGAGCTGTGTTCCAACAGTTTGCGGGCACTGTCAAGCCTATACACCTTCAGTTTCCGGGTACTGAAGAACCTAAGCACTCGAATTACGCGCTTCGAGCACGCATACCTTTACCTAACCTTTCTGGGTTTGGGTTTGGGTATGGGGTTCCAACTATGAACGAGTTCTTACAATTAAGAACTTCAGAGTATGATGAACTCGTTCGAAATCTAGGCTTAAGATATACAATGAGTTTGGCCTAGGGAACAGACGAAAAACTAAGCAGTTTCTTAACTAGAAACACTTTAAGATAAAGTGTTCTTTGATCTATGTAGAACTGCTTGAGAGCTTTTGAAAGAATAATGATTTCAGATAATGAAAGCTTGTAGAGAGTTTTTTTCGTATCTGATCCTGAGGTTGAAGACGGGTTTATATAGGTAGAGATTCAAGACTAGCCGATGGAGGAGCCGTTTGAATCTTACCTACTCTTCTTAAATACAAGATCTGCCGTTGGGCGTATCTGCACCTATCTTCATTTGTGTCACATCCTAGGTTCTGAAGTCTAGGATGCTGATCTGGCAATCCCTCATTGGTCGAGGTAGGTTGACTTCCTCGATTCCGGGATCTTCGCCTTTAGAGCCGGCTTTTGAATTCGTAGATTTGTCTTGAAGTGGAGTCTTCAAAGATATTTCCTTTGTTCCGTACAATTTGGACCCGTATGTGTTTGAACTCGGCTCGAATTCTCTTCGGCTTGATCGAGCTCTCTTGGATCACTCGAGTGAAGGTTGATGTCTGCTTTCTTTTGCTAGGTGACTCATTTGTGAACATGTAGGTCGATTCTTGTCTTCCGCTAGTGACTCTGCTTGTAGACACGGTGGGTCGTCTTCCGCTTCCTTAACCTGTAAACCTAGAACATCTAAGGCTCAAACAGGCGAGCTGGAAAACAATATTTAGGTTGGCGCGATCATCTATTCGGTTGGAGAATCAGTTGGGTTTTGGTATCAAATCGAAACCTTATAATTTTCCCAACAATTTCCCCCTTTTTGATGATGCCAAAACCTAACTGAGACAACTTATGATGCAGAAAAACTTGTGTTTTATTAATGTAAGAAAATACATTATAACACAGGAAAAAGAAAGAAGGAAAAAAAATCTTCAAAACTTCAGTCTTCAATCCTTCAGTCTTCAGTCCCAGTTGGCTGGGTCTTCTCTTCTGCATCCGTTGTTTCTTTCTTTTGACTCGTCTCTTCCTCAGCTGATTCTGATTCAGCTGGTTCCTCTAGCTCAACAGTTTGCCTCTTCATTGACTTGTCTCTCTTCTCCCTTACTTTCCCCTTTTTGGCATGATCAAAACAGGGTGGGAGATATACACCATCGGCTGTTGCGATGTTTTAGTTTGGCGAAACTGTGGTTTTCAACTCTGAGCAGCGAGGTTTAGAGTCTAAGTGGCTCAGCTGTTGCATTAGCTGGCTCTTCTTCAGTTGCATTAGCCTCGCTTTGTGATTGCGAACACGGCGTCCTTGGCTGATTCGAGTGGGGCAGTCCAGCTGAGTGCTTGGAGGGATGAGTTAGCACGGGAGATAGCATCTTCTAAGTCGGGCATAACTTCATTCCTTGCAATTTTGCTTCTTCAGACTTCTTAGATTGAATGAGAAAGTCTGATTCAGCACTTGAGGGACTTGTATTCAGCTCATATCATCATCATCCAGCTGCAGGTGATCGTTGGCTGGGTGATGATTATGTTCACGCAGGGATGTGAACTTTTCTTCCACCGAAAGAAACGACCGCTTGTGGGCCTTCTGCTCCTCGGAGAGTGATTACGAATTCTCTCATAATGTCAGCTGGCTTCTCTACTGACTGACTGAGCACCTTTGACTTGAGTCTTCGGTTTGAAGATAGTGCTTCAGTATATTTTGTCTCCTCAAGTTGTCTCCGATTCCCAGCTGGGACGGAGTTAGATGCATGCTGCTTTGTCTCCTGCATCTTTTTCTGTGCCTCCTGTGGCGGAGCAAGAGCTTTGACCTGACTGCTCTTGAAAACTCCGGTTTTATCAACATCTGGTCCAGGTCTGTTGACGTTGATTTTTGCATCCCAGGGAGTTGTGTGTCCCGTTCTCTCTTTTATGTTGAGAGAAACAGTGGGGTTGAGGAGGTCTTTTTCCTTTGTCATTCCCAGAAAGTTTTATGCACCTTCCTGGTGGATGACGTTCTTGAGCTTTGCGCTCTCTGCGGCGGCCTAGTTCTGTCAATGGGCTTCACCTTCTTCTGGACTTCCGTCTTCTTTGAGGTTCCTGAGAGTTAAGCAACTCTTATCTTGAAGCTTTGACAGATTCTTCAAGTTTGATCGGCTTTGGGAGATATCTTTCTGGATTCCATGTTCTTCTTCTGCATCTTTTGTTAGTAGAAACAAACAATACCAATTGATGGAAATAAGAAAGAATGCCAAAAAAAAACTTTCTAGGTTTGATGCGTATATCTTCTAGCATATTTAAAGAGATTTCTTGATGAATGGACGATCAAGATTTGTCTATTGATAAGAAGATCTACGACTGGGAGTGATTCTCGCGTCATGTCAATTTAATGCGCGAGAGAAAACGGTTGAGGCGTTTTGACTTTTGCCTCGAAACTCCCATTATTCAATTCTTTGCAGACTTTTAATTAAGATTGATTAGAAATGACAAGATGTGAGTTGACAGAAAACAGATTGAGTAGGTGTAATTAATGTTGTTGCAAACCTCTCAGCTGATCATTGTAGTCGGTGATACCTCGGTTGAGTGGGTGTCTTTGGGTCATCGTGGTTCCAAGTGGTTCACTCGGTGAATAATCCTTTCCTTTCGGCATCTGGTTTAGCTGAATTCTTTCTCAGTGATATCGGTGACATTGATTCGAATTTCGGTTATTTGCTTGCATTCGGTAGGTCTGCTTCCGTTCAGCTGGGTCTGCTTCCGTTCAGCTGGGTCTGCTTCCATTCAGCTAGGTCTGCTTCCGTTCAGCTGGGTCTGCTTCCGTTCAGCTGGGTAAAGCATCGTCTGGGTTGAGAAGTCCAAGTAATCCGCACAGCATTTTGAATCTTGCTTCTATCAGCGGTTTTGTGAGAATATCAGCCCATTTGTATGTACGTGTGAATTTTCTCAACAATCACATCCTTCTTTTCTACGTGATCTACGATGAAATGATGTCGTACGTCTACATGCTTGCATCTTGTGTGAAATCTTGGATTCTACGAAATGGCAATTGCACTAGAGCTATCACGAGAAAATTGGAACTGTCCGGTTTTACTTCATAGTCATCCGGTGATGTTTCGACGGAGAATTTGCGAGCAGCAGCTTCCAGCGGCCATATATTCTGCTTCTGTCGTGGAAGTTGCGACGCACGTTTGTTTCTTTGAAAACCATGAAATCAACTTACTTCCTAAGAACTGACAAGTTCCTGAAGTTGATTTTCTGTCCAATTGATCTCCAAGTACGAATGCGAGTATCCGGTCATTTGTATATTGTCTTAAGTGGGTACCACATTGACATTCTGAGTTCCTTTGAGGTATTTGAGAATGTTCTTGGCTGCTTGCATGTGTGCTTCCTTTGGATCAACTTGAAATCTGGCACACACACCGACTGCGAAAGAGATGTCTGGACGTCTAACAGCAGGGATCCTATTATTCCTCTGTATTTGCTGGAATCAACTGACTTCCCTTCAGTTCCTGGTTCAATCTTCTAGTTGGTGTTCATTGGAATCTTTACAGTTCTGCTGGATTGAACTCCATACTTGGCGATCAAATCTTTCACGTATTTGGATTGATTTATGAAGATCCCTTCTGAAGATTGCTTGACTTGAAGTCCTAGGAAGAAACTCATTTCTCCCATCATGGACATTTGGAACTTCTCTGACATCATCTCTCCAAATCTTTGGCATAAGAAGCTTGATCTTGATCCAAAGATGATGTCGTCTACGTAGATTTGAACAACCAGGATATCTTCTCCTGACTTGATGGTGAAGAGAGTTCTGTCTACTGAGCCCTTCTTGAATCCTTTGGATATGAGAAAATTTGACAGAGTGTCATACCAAGCTCGAGGTGCTTGCTTTAATCCATAAAGAGCCTTCTTTAGTTTGTAGACTTTATTTCCTTCTACTTCGAATCCTGGAGGTTGTTCAACATAGACATCTTCTTTGATTTCTCCATTTAAGAATGCACACTTCATATCCATTTGATAGACCTTGAATTTGTGATGTGCTGCAAAGGCGAGAAATAGTCTGATTGCTTCCAATCGTGCTACTGGAGCAAAAGATTCTTCGAAGTCAATTCCTTCGTAGCCCTTGGCAACGAGTCGAGCTTTGTTTCTGATGACGACTCCCAGGGTATCCATTTTGTTCTTGAATATCCATTTGAGTCCTATGACTTTGACTTCTTGAGGTCTGTCGACTAATTCCCAGACACAATTTCTGAGGAATTCGTTCAGCTCTTCTTGCATGGCATTTGTCCAAGGCACACTCTTCAAAGCTTCGAGAATTGATTGAGGCTCTGGCACTTGAGCTACGTAACACGCCATTAGAGTTGTGTCTTCATCATAGACCGTCAGTTCTAGCTCTACTGAGAGTTGAGCTGTGTCAGCTGCCTCTTGATGATCCGATGAAGCTTGAGCAGCTGAGCTTCTGGTTTTGACTTGGTCAGAAGGTTCTCCAATGATTGCTGATGATGGATGATCTTCAATCCATCTTCTCCTCTTACGAATTTCTTCTTCCAGTTGATTGATGCTTGAAGTGGCTAAATTTCGTCTGTCTTGGAGTTGCTCTGGAGTTAAGTCCTGAGAGATTGATTCCCCCTTGATTTGGCGTTGAAGCTTCTTCTTGATTTCCAGCTGGTGGAGCTTCTTGGTTGATTTGAATTTCCTCCTCTGGCTCATTGTCCCAAATTAATGGTTCGGCCAGATTCCTGATTCTATTCTCTTGAGCCCTTGTCTGAATCAATCTTGAAGATTCTCCTTCGCTTCTTCGTTTGATAGAATCTCTATATTCGAAGGAGGATTCGTCAAAGGTAACATGTGGAGTTACTTCGACTATTTGAGTTCTTCTGTTGAAAACTCTGTATGCTTTACTCACAGCGGAGTAACCAAGAAATACTCCTCGGTCTGTCTTTTCATCGAACGTCTTGACCTGTGTCTTCCCATTATTGAGAATGTGACATTTGGATCCGAATACCTTGAAATATCCAATGTATGGTATTCTGTTGTTCCATAGCTCATACAGTGTCTTTCCTTACCTTGATGTGAGTAGGGAGCGATTCTGAGTGAAGCAAGCTGTGTTGATTGCTTCAGCCCAGAACTTCTTCGGAATGGCAGAGCTAGCTAGCATTGAGGTAGCTGCTTCCTTGAGAGTTCTGTTTCTTCTTTCTGCTACACCATTCTGCTGAGGTGTGCGAGCAGTAGATGTTTGGTGTTGAACTCCGTTCTTCTCGCAAAAATCATAAATAGTTTCATTTAGAAACTCCGTTCCACGATCTGATCTTATTGCCATTATCTTGCACTCCTTCTGTGTTGATAATCTTTCCAGCAGGATAGGCAGCTTAGTTCTGGTTTCGCTCTTCTGGTATAAGAAAGATACCTAAGTGAATCTTGAGAAATCATCCACAACGACCAGAGTATATTTTCTGCCATTGAAGCTTGCTGGAGTAACTGGACCAAAAAGATCCATGTGAAGAAGTTGAAGAACTCGATCAGTTGATTGAGCTGGCTTGAGAGAGAATGAAATTCTTGTTTGCTTTCCTTGTTGACACGCGCTGCACATATGACTTTTGTCATATACTTGATCTGGAATTCCATTAGGGAGCTGGTTCCTAGCCAGTTTGTTGATTGTCTTGAAGTTGAGATGATTCAGCCGTCTGTGCCACATCCAGCTGACTTCATTGCTGCTTTTTGATACAAGACAAGTCTCCGAAGAGCTGCTGTTCTAGTCAGCGAAGTACATATTTCCTTCTCTTTTCCCTCTTAGGAGTATCTGCTTGGTTTCCCTGTGCTTCACTGTGCATCCCTGTGCATCAAACTTGACAGAAAAACCGTTGTCGCAGAATTGGCTAATGGAAAGCAAGTTATGTTGCAATCCTTGTACATAAGAAACATTTGGGATTATAACATTTCTAGTTTTAAATGTACCATAACCTTTGGTTAGGCCTTTGGAGTTGTCACCAAATGTTACTTGTGGACCTGTACGCTCAATATACTCCTGGAGTAGATGCTTTAGGTGCGTCATGTGCTTGGAACATCCACTGTCCAAGTACCAAAGCGTTCTCATCGACTCCTCAGATATGCGTCGATTCCTTGCAACCTAAACAAAAAGTTAAAATTCAGGTACCCAGTTTTAATTGGGTCCTTGTGGGTTAGACAGAGATCCTTTGACGACCCAGATCTGCTTGATGACTCGAATTGGGTCATTTGATCTGATAATTCTCCCAGCTGAGTCGATGTACACATTCATTGTGTTCTTCTGTTGTTGCTGGCGGGGTCTTGATCTTCGTGTCTTCTTGTTTTGTTGTCTAGATTTCTTTTGGTTTCCAGCTGTGTGCCTAGCTGAGACGTTCCTTAGTCTCTGCTGTCTCATGTGATACTGTGGCTGGAAATGATTATCCAGCTGATACTCGTATGAGTGGTATCAGTGGGTATCTACGATATCTTGGTTGATATCGATCAACGTCTTTAGTCTTTGTGGTGAGTATCTGTAAAATCCAGCCTGTGGTCTTCGTTGAGGTTGAGCACGTTGCTGTCTGAGTTGGGCTTGAGGTTGTCGCACAGCTGACCTTCTTGATGTCTGATGTGTTCTCGACGGAGTCTGAGACTGTTTCACAGCTGTTCTTTTTGACGTCTGTTGTGTTCTCGACGGAGCTTGAGAATATTTCACAGCTGTTCTTCCCGACGCCTGTTGTGTCCTCAACTGTTGATACTGAGCTGCTGGGATTGAAGGTTCATTTGCACGTACAAACATAACCTTTGTTCCACTTGTGGAGGCAATGTTTGAGGCATCCTTTGATTCGTAGTATCCCAGTCCCGCTTTGAGTGCTGCTGGACGCTGAGCACTAATGATCTCGTCCATTGTTGACGTGGCTTTGATGAGAGCTACTATCTTTTTAGATAGTACCTCTTCGGTGCTTTTCAGCTCAATGATCTCAGCTGACTTCCTTTCGATTCCACTTGTGACCTTTTCCACATCTTCTATCAGCTGTTTCTTCTCAGTGTTGAATTTCTTCATCAGCTGATCTTGTTTCACTATTTTGTCTTTTAGTGAAACGACTTCCTGTTGGAGCTGAGTTGTATCAGCTGTGTCTGATACTTTTATCTTTTCCAGTTCCGCTTTCAGCTCGGCATTCTCACACATGATGACGTCAAGGATCTCTTGAAGCTCCTTGGAATCGTTCATTACTTTCTCTACTAGACTCCAATCAGGTAGTCCAGATTCTGAGTCCTGTGTAGAGTGATCGTGTGATGGTGAGATGTTAGATAGATTTAGAGTTCGAGACGTTACCTCATCTTCATCGATGCCGTCTGTTTGTCCCATGAAGCATGTATCCCAATCAGGTTCATGATGGGCCATCAGGGCTTCTTCTTCCGAGTCTGAAAATGGCATGTCATCCATTTTCTTGCACTCTGATTCTTCATCAGCGATATAAGCTCTCCTTTTGTCTGCTGCCTTAGCTTTTAATTGGTCTTTGTCTTTCTTGGACAGCTTTGGACAATCTTGTCGGTAGTGTCCTGGTTCCTTGCAGTTGAAGTAACCTTCATCTGTTCGTTGGTCAGCTGACTTCTCATCAGCTGCTGCGTACTTATTTCTGTAAGTCCTAAAGAACTTCTTGTATTTGCCCTTGCTGGTGTTGAGTCTGTTATAATTTTTCACCATCATGGCAATTTCTTCGAGTAGCTCCTCTTTGCTCATATCCTTTTTGTCCTTCTTCATCTTGGAGGACTCAGCTGACTTGACATGAGCTGAGCTATTTCTTTTGGAGCTGGGGTGAGTTCTCCGTCATTCTGTCTGCTTGAAGATTCTTCTTGAGTGATCTTCAAGTTGTATTCGTTGGCTTTTAAGAGTGAGAACAACCTTTCTGTAGATAGATCACCCAAGTCACTTCGACTTTGGTGAACTACCTTGTAAGTGTTCCATTCGAGTGAAAAATTTGAAAGAACCTTTAGATTCTTTCCCGCTGGGTATATTTCCCAGTTCTGATTGTCTCTATCTCAATGACTATGTTTGAGAACCTTAGCTCCATCGCTTCGATGGACTCGTTGGCTAGCTGCTTGAAGTTGTCGAATTTTTGGCAAGCTATTGTGAATTTGTTTTCTTTGATTTCTTCAGATTCTTCACATAGCTTGGCAAGTATTTCCCACATCTCTTTGGCTGTCTCGCACTTGATGATCTTACTCAGGTAGGCGTTTGAGGTATTGATGAGATGGTGTTTCTTGCGAAGGCGTCCAGACCAGCTTGCTTTCGTTCTTCTGACGAGTAATCCTTCTTTGGCTTGAGAATTGGCCGGTATTCTGGTTGTCCTCCATCATGAGCAGGTACGAGTTCATTTCCTTGTTTATAGATAAGGATGGGTCCATCTGTGATGACGTCCCACATCATGTCGTGATGTGCACAAAGGAA
The DNA here is from genome assembly GCA_031470985.1 of Agastache rugosa. NCBI lineage: Eukaryota > Viridiplantae > Streptophyta > Magnoliopsida > Lamiales > Lamiaceae > Agastache > Agastache rugosa. The sequence goes on from CM062604.1 coordinate 10,079,803, forward strand.
GCTTTTCAATCTGAATTTCCAGATTGCATAGTCATCTACCGAGAAGGTGGGGAGATTCCTGTTAAGATAAGAATCCATAGACATGTGCAGTATGTAATAAGATGAGTTTTTCTGAAAAACGGATCTGTTCAGTTGACCACTGACACAGAGTGTCAACAGAGATCTCTTGATACAGAAACGGTGGTCTTTAGAACCACTGCTCTGATACCAATTGATGGTCCCTGAGCTGGGTACTTGGTGTAGAGGGGGGGGTGAATACACCAAGTAGATTTTTCTAAACTTTTTCAAGTTAAAACACAGAGTTGGTGAGCTCAGTTATTGATCCAGCTGGGGAGGGTCAGCTGGGTAAATAACTCAGCTGGCGGTCGACACAGCTGGCTGTGTGAGTGTGTGTGCGGAATGTGGTGGTTTGAAAACTTAGCTCGGTTACTTAGAAAAACTCAGTTTGAAAATATTAACTTAACGTTTTTAGCTTAGTCAGGTTGTGCTACTTTTCGAGAGACACAGCTGTCTTTGGAGAGCAGCTGTGTGTGCAGTTTTGAACAAGTATGCAATGATATGAAGGAGTTAGTACACAGCTGAATATAAAGCAATAGTAAAGAGAGAGAGTAAGAAGCACGCGAGTTTTTACGTGGTTCGGAGTAACACCTCCTACGTCCACGACCAGGTTCACTGGTAATCCACTACCACTTGGTTTCCAAGTACCAAGCAACTTCACAACTCTAACCCGAGCTGTGTTCCAACAGTTTGCGGGCACTGTCAAGCCTATACACCTTCAGTTTCCGGGTACTGAAGAACCTAAGCACTCGAATTACGCGCTTCGAGCAAGCGTACCTTTACCTAACCTTTCTGGGTTTGGATTTGGGTATGGGGTTCCAACTATGAACGAGTTCTTACAATTAAGAACTTCAGAGTATGATGAACTCGTTCGAAATCTAGGCTTAAGATATACAATGAGTTTGGCCTAGGGAACAGACGAAAAACTAAGCAGTTTCTTAACTAGAAACACATTAAGATAAAGTGTTCTTTGATCTATGTAGAACTGCTTGAGAGCTTTTGAAAGAATAATGATTTCAGATAATGAAAGCTTGTAGAGAGTTTTTCGTATCTGATCCTGAGGTTGAAGACGGGTTTATATAGGTAGAGATTCAAGACTAGCCGTTGGAGGAGCCGTTTGAATCTTACGTACTCTTCTTAAATACAAGATCTGCCGTTGGGCGTATCTGCACCTGTCTTCATTTGTGTCACATCCTAGGTTCTGAAGTCTAGGATGCCGATCCGGCAATCCCTCATTGGTCGAGGTTGGTTGACTTCCTACGATTCCGGGATCTTCTCGCCTTTAGAGCCGGCTTTTGAATTCGTAGCCGGATCGTCTTGAAGTGGAGTCTTCGGAGATAGTTCCTTTGTTCTGTCTGTTGGACCAGTGTGTTTTGAACTCGGCTCGAATTCTCTTCGACTTGATCGAGCTCTTTGGATCACTCAGTGAAGGTTGACGCCGCTTTCTTTTGCTAGGCCGACTCATTGTGAACACGGTCGGTCGTCGTCTTCCGCTAGCGACTCTGCCGTAGACACGAGTGGGTCTCTTCTTGTCTTCCGCTTCCTTAACCTGTAAACCTAGAACATCTAAGGCTCAAACAGGCGAGCTGGAAAACACTATTTAGGTTGGCGCGATCATCTATTCGGTTGGAGAATCAGTTGGGTTTTGGTATCAAATCGAAACCTTATAATTTTCCCAACATGTCCACTGAGTACTTGCCCTGCATGTTATTTCTAAAATGTGCAGGTTAGCTCGGATGAAGATGTGAGTGTGCTTGGACGGACTTTTGTTGGTTGAGTCTTTTGAAAGTTGTTTAAACTAGAGTTGAGTCATATGTCTTCATACATATGATTCTCTATGTTTTTCCGCTGCAATACTTTGAAATATATGTTGAAGTATGAAGCATGTTCTCGACTTTGAAATCGTTAATGTTATTTGTTAAGGTTTCAGCTGCAAACTTGTTTTAGCTTGAAATAAGTTGTCAATCCTTTGTTGAGATCTTTTAAATCATACGACCCTCTTTTATCGTGCTTTCTTGATCTAATGGACTTCTTGTCGATATTGATCTATTGGCATCGTTGGTCGTACGATACTAATTGTTGGTTGGAATTGTCGAGCATGTTATTGATTTCTTGTTAAGCATGTTCGTTGAGATGTTGTTCAAGAATAAGTTTAACTCCCGGTATCGTTGTTTGTTAAGAATAGTTTGTCAAATGTTCAGTTTTGTTGGATAACTGGGTCGTTATCGATTCCTTGGTTAATCATAAATTGTGTACGTCGTGGGACCCACCGGCTCAGTCATCTTTATTCTGAGTCGGGCTGCGACAGAGTGGTATCAGAGCAGGTCTGTCTGCTCTAATTCATTATTTCTTAAAAGTCTAGTCTAGTTTAATTCCTAGACTAGTCGAGAGCAAGGTCTGTTGCTCTAAGTTCATATTTCTTCAAGTCTAGTCTGGTTTGAATTCTAGACTTGTCGAGTTTTAACAACAACAAAAGTCCAGCACCTCATCTCATCCGACAAACCAGGTACGCATTTGAAAGTTTCCTATGTTTAAAAGTTTAAAATTTGAAGTCCATGTGACTGACGGACTGTTATGTGGACCCGATCAACCCACATAACTAGAAACTCAGTAATATGGATCTTCCGCTTTCATAATGAAGTTAATTAAAGTGATGAAGTTATAAAGTTTGAGATATATGAAATTGTATTGTGGTTTTGAGCTTTGAATGAGATTGTTTTTATGTTGATTGATCGTAAGCGAGACGATGAATCAGTTGTGTAAGAAAGTTGGTTGTTTGTTTTTGAAAAGTATAGTGAGCTTGGAAGCAAAATTAGCTTCTTGAATGACGAGGCCATTAAAGAGTTTTAATAAATGCGTATTAGCTATGCAGAGACATTAACATAGTTGAGCCGTTTCCATTGTGTTTAGATGGATATTATGAGAGTAATATTTCGGGAGTTCTTGAAATACTAAAATTGGTTCCTTTTCTTCCCAACAAGTAGCAGAAATGGGATGCGTCACGTGCATCGAGGTTCTTAATGAAACAATATTGGGATCGTATGCTTTAGGACGATTGCCGTGGATTTATAGCCGAGATCAGCTCTCGCTATATGTGCTACTCTGCACCACCGCCTGGACCGTAGCAGCCACCGATCCGAGTGAATGGAGCAGGACTTCAGGATTCGATATTCAAGACGACCCAATTTCTTTTCTCATTCCTCAAGAGAACCCTGAAACCGTTGTTTCTCCTCATCCTAATGATTATAGTTTTGATAAAAACACAATTATTTCTTAGCCGTTGTTGAATGGCTATGTTTCATCTCCACCTCTAACAAATGTTTTGCTTCTGTTCCCGAGCCTTCTGCTTCGGTGAACAATTTGATTCAGCTCCCTCTATTGATGTAGTTCCATTAAATCTTTCTTTGGATACTCCTCAAGCTTTGAATTCTTCAGAGCTTGATTATTTCTTTGGAACTCAGCTTGTTTCTTTCGTTTCTACAAGAGGAGTACGTCAGGACCACGTTGCCATGACAGTGACGAGAATACCATTGACCCGAGGTCGGAGCAACCGAAGAATATTCTCATCTTCGTTGTATGCCGTTTAGCCATCTAGGATTTCAACCTAGTTTTAGGCCTTTTTCGGGTATGGTCGACGTGAGTATTATCCGTTTGACGTTACATGAAGTGGAGAGAGCCGAGGAGAGTACCGAGTTTGAAAGTGAGGAAGAAAAAGAAGAAGAAGATCCATTAGAGGATGAACAGAGAGAGATTTCGAGAGTGACATTAATTTAATAGATTATTAATCGAACAAATTTTACGCGTTGTCGTTTTAATGTTTTATGATTGTTCAGTAGGTTTCGTAAAAATATGCATAATATGTTAGTTTTAAAAGATCCAGTAGCGATGAAGAATTCCGCTCTGAGAAAGTAGCTTTGCGTGATATCCTAAAATCACCGTTAACTTGGGAAGTTTTTATTATAGAGAAAAATCCCTTGTTTTTGTGAAAAAGTCCTCGAAGAGGTAATTTTTCCGTTATAAAAAGAGGTATGGCCAAAGTGGTTTTTTTAAGTAAATTTCCGAGTTTTGTATTTATGTCGGATATTATATCTTAAAAATGAATTATTGAAACAAAAATTTTTGAAGTAAAATGAAGTTTATTTTAGTAAATAAAAGCGTTAAACAAGAATTGAAAGATAAAAAGTTCGTTGAGAGCATAAAGAATCGAAGGAGAATTTTTTTTTTAAGTCAGAGATCGCTCAAAAATATTACAGGGAATGAAGTGAGAGACCGCTGTGATGTCAGAGACCGCTGAAAATAATACAGGGCGAGAAGTCAGCCATCTCCTAGACTCAGCGCTCGCTGAAGGAAGCAGGACCCCGGAACTCAGCGTCCGCTGAGGTCGAGCGGTCGCTGACCATGGCAGGTCAGCCGCGGCTGAGTCCCAGCGGTCGCTGACCTGGGCGGCGGCTGTTCTGCCACCTTTTACTCCGGAGGCAATAACTTCCTGCTCGTTTAACGGAATTCAGATCCGTAAATTGGGTTAGAAACTAGACATCCGTGGTTTTCTAATGGTACCATGTACGCCCTCTGGTTCTAAATATTCTGTTCTGAAATTTAGTTTCAATCTGCTGCAATTGTGCAGATTTTTCTATAAGTTATTTCTTCCAAGTTTAATTAATTTATCTTGATTTCTTGGAACTTTCTAAACCAAATTTTGCTCGTTGTTATGAGTTTGAGATCCTTTACGTGACGAACTTTCGTAAGCGAGATGATGAATTAATTGAAAGCAAGGCGATGGTTTGTTTTTTTTGGAATGAAAAGCGAACGCGAGATATCGTTGGGAAGCAACAACGAGACGAAGTTGACTGAAGAAAAAGAAGAAAAATAAGTATGAAAAAGAGAATTAAAATAAGTAATGAAGAATGAAAACATAGCTTAAAGTATAGAAAAAAAAAATTTTCCGTTGTTCGTTCTTCATCCGTCGTCCGTTTCGTTCTTTGTTTGTTTCGTTGTCGTTCGTTATTCTTCTCTTTCGTTAATCACATTCTTGTTATGTTTTAGAACATGATTGAGATGAATTATATCTCAAAAGAATTAATCGATGAAGTAAATATCTCAGGATAATGTTATTCCTTTCTATTTTGTTAGGAATACCTGAGCTAAAATTTTATTTAGCCTCAGTTAATCGATTTAATTAAGGTTTGGGATTCTTTCATTACCCAACCTACTTCTCGGATTGTTAATCCTGTCATTTCCTTATTCAGTTAAACGCGTCAGTCTTGACTTCAGAAATTTTATTTTAAGGATTTAATTTAATTTTAGCCTTTCGCGCAAAGGTAATTTATTTTCTCTTTTCGAGGGTCCTTAATATTCTCAACCTACGAATATTAAGTTTTCTTTCGCTTCCATTTCTCCGATTTAGCAAAGGAGCTTGAAGCGGGATTATTCTAACTAAATCACAACGATAATAATAATATGACGACCTCGACAGCAATTCAGCTACTAAGAAGATGGACTGTTTGGCCCAACTTCGACGTGTTCCTCCCCATAAATAATGTTACGAGGTCAGTTTCTCGTCAACACCTGTTGCGGATACTGAAGATGAATTCAAGCTTAACTTGGGCAGAAATGTGATCGTCGAAGAAGAAGTAATAGAAAAAGATGATTCAGAAGTCGATAGTTTAGATTTCGAGAATACGTTTAATTTAAAGAAGAAAAACTTTCCAAGGACGACCAGTAAAGAGTCGGCCTTTTTAATTATTGCCAATTTCGAGAGCATGAAAGGACGAAGTGATAAATGCAGAAATATAGAAATGTAGATGGTAAAAAAAAATAATATATATATATGATGCATAATTTGATCCTAGATTTTTCAGTAGCAGATTAGTAGTCTGTGTCATCGTTATTATGTTTGTGTGATGTTAGAACGTCACAGTTGAGATAAGGATAACTTTTCTGTTGATAGAAAAGATCTCAAAGAGGAAAAAAAAAATTTCCAGTGCATGAAAGAATGACTAAAGCGGTCATTTGGTTCAGTTGGTGAGTTCCTGATGTTATATGCATAAGAAAGATAAGAAGTTATTATGCTTTGATAAGCATCAAGTAAGTTGAAGGATAGCTGTCAATATGAAGCTAGAGCTTGAAGAATAAGGATTTTATGAATATAAGCTAAGTATGAAAGAAGTAAGTTGTTTGTCAAGAGTTATAAGTTAAGTTAAGTATTTTGCGAATTGTTTGAATGAGTAAGAAAAGTTTATGAAGTTGAGTATTCTGTTGTTGATTGCTAAGATGAGAAAAGTTATGAAGTTAAGCTGTTATGTTATTACTTAATTAATAAGTTAAGTTATGAAAGTGATTATGCTATGATGATATTTGATTTGCTTGAAAGTTAAATTCCATGATTGGAACTACTACTATGTGAAGTAAATGTTGTTATGATGAAGCTTGAAATGTGAAAGTGCCTAAAACTTTTAAGTGAAATTATTGATGTTTTAATTAAAGCAAATCTCGTTTAAACCCTTGTGCGTGTTAATTAGAATGCTTTCAAAAAAAAAATCAGAATAGAAGAAGAAGAGCAGCAAGAACCTACCCCATCTTCTCTATCTAAGAGAAGAATCGAAGAACTTTATCTTCGTCAGATTTTTCCAAACTTTTGACGATAGAGGAAATCTATCAGAAGAAGAAAAATAGATTGTACGTTAGATCGAATCTTTAGGTTATTCGATGTGATGACCACGAGCGTCTCACATGCATGTCGTATCCGTTGGAAGAATCAGCAACCTACTGGTGAGAAGCTTGCCAGAAGATTTATTCCGAGAAGCTCGAAAATATCTCTCTTGGATGTTTAAGTAGCCTTTTTGAAAGATATTTCGAAAAGCTTTTGTAAGCAGAAGTAAAGCTAGTTCGTAAATTTTAAAGCAAGGAAAGAAGACAATGGCAGAGTTTGAAAAAAAAAAAATTGACCTAGCTCGTCCCATCCTTGTCAAGTTGATTCGGGCAGGCAAGAAGATGTCTGAGCTTTTTCCTCGGACTCATTCCAAATATAAAGAATAGTTCTAGTAAATCAAAGTGTTTTGACTTATGAGCGTTAAGCCGAACTCTGGTTATAGAGTTAGCCTTACAGCCAGTAAAGATAGTCCAAAATCTTAGCACCTTTCCCATTTCAAGTTCAAGCTCCAAGCAACTGCCAATCCGAAATCTTCGTGCGAAGGTCAGAATCCGAAGAGAGAAAGAAGGTCAGAATCCTAAGAGAAAAAGAAAGTGGAATGCTGAAAGTCAATCTAGCAAAAAGCAATGACAAAGACAAAGACAGCAGCATTCGATTAACTCTAGAATAGTTTAGATCGTTTTTTCGTAGGGTAAAATTGATCGTCTCTAAGACCGCACAAGACAGCAAGGATTTCGTCCGTACCAATGCCCAAGTAAGCAGCAAGAAAAGGATGGAAGATGACCATAGCAGTAGCAGTCCTACGTCTGAAGGCCATAGAAGAAGTTCCACGGCCGCAGCAGCACCAGAGCCAAGCGCCCCGTCCTCAGTAGCAGCAATCAAAGTAGTAACAACCATCGTAGCAGGAGTGGCCTCAATAGCATCAAAGAATTTTTTCCCTTGATCAGAAAGCAAGCGGTAGAGACCAAGGTAATCTGGCAGATATATGCCAGTTCGAAGGTGTACCAAATATAAATTATTTGGTACAGGTGCATCGCATTATTCAATGTTGAGTGCATGCGTAGATACTCTTAGCCTTAAAATAAGGTAAGCTAGTCAGAGCTTAAGAGTATTGACCTTGGTAGGTAAATCTACCTCAGTGATGCATGTTTACCCTATTTGGGAACTTAAGATTAAATTTCCTTATGATGCCAACTAAAACCCTAAATCTATTTCGATTATGGATGTGGACATCATTCTGAGGATATACTAGTTAACCGAGAACCTTGCCACCATTTGGTGCCAGCAAAGACAGATTTCATTCCAGTCATCTGGAAAAGAGCCAACCCTATTCTTTGGAATGGAGAGAGAATTAGAAAAAAAAAAAACACCGATTATTTCGGTAATTCAAGCAAGAAAGTTGTTAAGAAGAAAAGAAGAATAAATATATTTTAGTTTAGCTCCATAAAGAAAAGAACCAAGAGAAGAATATCGATGATGTTGCTGTAGTCCGAAAGTTTAAGGAAGTTTTTCCTGATGTTTTGGACAGGACTACTTCAGACAAGGCAATTGGAGTTCACCATCGACCTTACATCTGGTTCAACTCCAATATTAAAAGCAATATATATAATGTTTTAAATGGAGTTGTGAGAATTGAAGATTCGGTTAAAAGAATTGCTCGACCTTAGTTTTATCAACCTAGTATTTCCTGTGAAGAGCCCCAATCTTGTTCGTGAAGAAGAAAGACGAAAGTCTAAGAATGAGTATGAGCTACCGAGAATTTAGCAAGTTGAAAATAAAATATCCTTTGCTAAGGATAGATGATCTGACAAATCAGCTCTGAGGAGCTAGCGTTTTCTCAAAGATTAATTTGAGATTTAGCTGTTATCAGCTGAAGATTTATCAAGAAGATATTCCAAAAAAAAAAACCGTGTTTCAAACGAGGTACGACCACTACGAGTCTGTAGTAAGGCCATTTGGATTGTTAAATGCCCCCAACAATATTCGTGGATCTCATAAATCAAGTTTTCCATGAATAATGGGATAGAATTATCATGGTCTTCTTCGATGACATTCTCGTGTATTCAAAGAGTGAAGCAGAGTATAAAAAAATGTCTCCGAACTATCTTAGAAAAGCTAATGTTTGAGAAGTTGTATGCCAAATTTAGCAAATGCGAATTTTAGCTAAGAGAAGTAAATTCCCTTGGACATATTTCTTCTGAAGAAAGAATCAAAGTTCAAATTGTCTTTTGAATGCAAAGAAAGTTTCCAAGAGTTTAAGAGAAAAACTATTCACTGCTCTAGTTTTAGCAGTACCAGAAACAAGCAAGGATTACACCGTGTTTACGGATGCAACAAAGAATGGACTAGTTAGTGTCCCGATGCAAAAAAAAAAAAATTCTTATGTGTCACGACAACTCAGACATCATAAGATAAATTATCCAACTTATGATTTTAATGAGCTGTAGTTGTATACGCTCCGAAGATCTTAAAATATTATCTGTTTGGAGCCAAGTGTGAGATCTTTGCAAATCTCAAAAGCCTCAAATACTTTTTCAAGAAAAAGAGTTAAGTGAGGCAAAGAAAATGGCTCGAACTAATAGAAAACTACAGTTGTAAAATTTCCTATCATCTAGGATAAACAACCGTAGTCCCTAACACCTTAAGCAGAAGGAGCAAACCCGTGTGGGAAAGTTTAAGCCATTAGATATTCCAATTTGGAAGTAGGATGATATTACCATGGACTTGTAACCAGGTTACCTAAGTTCAAAAGAGAGAGGATACAACTATTTGGATGATTTTGATCATATTGTCAGAATCTACTCATTTCATGCCAATCTCAGTAATGCTTGGATGAAACAAGCTAACTCAACTGTATGTTCATAAAATTGTGCGAGTGCACAATATGCCTAAGTCGATTATTAGATCAATATTCTAAGTTTACCTCCCGTTTTGGAGAAGCCTGCAAAGTTAAGTGAGCATATAAAAAAAAATTTGAATGTTAGCATCATCTTTCATCCTTAGACGGATGATCGATTCAAGAGAATAATTCAAATTTGAAAGATATGCTCAGAACTGTTGTATTGAATTGAATTGACCTGTGAGAGCAAGTTTTTCTTCTCAATGATTTCGCGTACAACAACAATTATTAAATGCCATCTTACATAGCATCCTTATGAAGCTCTTTGAGGAAGAAATGTCAATCCCTGCTTTTATTTAGTTGAAGCAAGTGAAAGTAAAGTATTAGGTTCCGATGCTGTTGAAGAATTAATCAAGATAATTCGCCAAATCAAGCAACAGGTTAAAGAAGAGTAAGATAAAAAAAAAATTTATGCTGATACTCAGATATCAGAAACAGAGTTCAAAGTCAGAAATAAAGTTTTTCCGAAAGTTTACCTTCGAGAGAAATCCTTAGTTTTGGCGAGAAAAGAAAGTTTAAGTTTCGTTAAATAGGACCGTGTGAAATCCTGGAAAGGATAGGTCAAATTACGTTCAAGCTGGCTTTACCGATAAGCTTTAGAAATTCGCACAGCATGTTTAATGTATTCTAGTTGCGCTAATGCGTGTTCGATCCCAAACATGTTATTTAAGAAGAAGAAGCAACCTTAGACCCATCAGTTTTGAGATAAACCTAGAACCAATTTTGGATCGAAGGATCCATTAGCTAAAAAGTTAAATCGATTGTGCTAGTAAAGATTAAGAAGAGCCGATGGCTCAGAAGAAGAAATGTTGAAATTGAAAGATAAAGATGAAAGAAAGGTATCCCGAGCTTTGTCCTTGTGATAAGCAAATTTCGGGACGAAATTTATTTTTAGGGGGAGAGAATGTAATACCCCGTTTTCTTGAATAATTAAATCTAGTATTTCTTTAATTAAATTAAGAGAATGAAGATGAAGAAAAATTCCCTTTTTAAATAATTTTATTCGGCAATCCAAATTTGTGCCGAAAAAGTGGAATTTAATTATGTTGTTTCGTCTCGGGTTAACCGAAACGAATTAGAATTTATGTTTATCGAATTGTGCATTTATGCATGATTTTTAATTGAGAAAATTATGAATTTAATTGTCTTAATTTATTTTATTAGCAACTAATTATTAAAAATAATAATCTTATTTATTTCATAAATGATTCGTTTTTCAGTATTTTCTTCCGAAAATTTATATTAGGGTTTGAGATGCCCTAATTGATTTTGCTAGATCGAGAGATTAGAGATTGAAGTTATGATTAGTAATATTAGTAATTAATTGATTAAACTAAGCATTTAATTAATTAAATAATCCTAAATATTATTACCTAAGCATGACTTAAGATTGTTGACTTTGATTAGTATTTAATTATGTACTATACCTTTCTTCTTCATTTCCATTTCTCTCGCTCAAAATAGAGCAGCAGCAGCACACACATATATTCATCATTTGATCTTCAATTTTAAGCTCAAATTCAAGTGCTAATCATCTCCAAATTAATTATTAAGGTGAGTTCTATGTTTAGTGCAAGATATAGCTCAAAAACAAGCTCTAATTCTCCTATTTTAATCTTCTATAAATTTCGAAATTTTGGCCAAATGATGTTAGATGAGCTTGAATTTAAATTATGATGTTTAATTCATGCTTAGGATGCATGATAGATCATTAATTCATGCTCAAATCAAACCCTAACCCTAATCTCATAATTTTCGAAATTTATGCTAAAATGAGGATTGTTCAATTGTGATGTTAGATGATCAAATTGATTGGATAATTGAGCTTAGATAATTATTTCAAGCATGTTTGATGTTGGAAGCAATCAAAGAATCAAAGCCCTTCACTAATTTTGGAATTAACCGATAATTATGATTTAAATTAAGGGTTTTTGATCTTGATGTTTTATGATTAATTTGAAGTTCAAATTAATCTTATTTGATGATGTTAATGATGTTTATGCATTGAGTTAATTGATTAAATCATAATTATTCCAATTATTGGAATTTTCGAAAGTTAGGGTTCTTAAGATTAGGGCTTTTTGATTTTGATGTTGAATGATGAAATTGATGATAGAATTGAGCTTATGATATTTATTTAAGCATGTGGAAATTTTGTTAGAATTTTTGGAGCTCAATTTCATTTATTTCGAACTTTTTAGCTTTTAAAATAAATTAAAAATAATTATTCTAGAGTTTAAATGGATTAATTGAGTTTACAATTAATCTCTAGAATATTAATTAAGCATGTTGTAATTTGAAATGGATAAAAATAAGCAAATGTGCCCTATTTCTTTAAAAGGTCGAAATATATATATATATTAGAGTTTTGATTTTTATCCAATTAAATTAAGTAATTAAGCTATAAATATAGCTTATAAATTAAAATAAGATGTTGGGAATTGATTAGAATGAAATTGGATATTTTATCCTAATTTTATAAAAGGGCCGAAAATAATTAAAGGAAATTAAATGATTATTTGATTTTTTATCAAGAAAATAATCACATATTTGAATTCTACAATAAAAATTAAGTATTGTGGAATTTTTCAGAAATTAAATACGAAGTATTAAGAATTTTCTATTTTTCGGCTATTTTTCTAAGTTAAAGGTTTATATGTGTACGTGATCTGGATTGATAATATGATTGAGTAATTATGTTATTATGTTAAAAGATGTAAGTAGATTTAAATTGAGAATTTTCAGAGCTCGTTTGTCGAGTAAAATCCGTTTCGTATTTGAAGATATGAATAGTAATTAATGTATGATTATGTTAAGTGTGATTTTGGTTAATGATGAGTTAAGATAGAGTAAGAGCGTTTAAGAAGTTAAATTAGAAATTCTCAAGTTTCGTCGAGTTTCGACGTAGAATTTCGAAGCAAATTAGAAGTTAAGAATATCGAATTCGTTTATTCGATAGTAGTTAATTCTCGTTCTGAATTCGTGAATTCTAGTTCGAATGAAGGATCGAGTGGAAGTGTGAATCCGAAAATTCAGAATCGATAAAGGTTAAGTCCAAAGCTTCAGTTATCAGGTGGGCTTTCTAAACAAAGAAATGATGAATGCTATATATATATGATTATATATATGTGATGTTTTAAATTGATTAACTTGCCAAATGTTTTAAGTTTTTGTATGATACCATCTACTGAAGAAGGACGAATTCGGTCCCGCGCAAGGTGGGATTTGTGTACACATTAGTAATCGAGAGTCTTTCTTTGATGGGCCGGTTACATTGGTAATCGTGAGTCTTTCTCTGATAGACCGATTACAAGTGATTGAGAAAGAGGCCTCTTTCTCATCACTACTATTTATAGTAGATATGGTTCATACTTAATGAGTATTTTGACTGCAGTCACCTATATCAAAAGAATATGCTTGAGCAAGCACAAGTTTGTTTTCAAAAAGTTACTTGTGCAATGCTTTATGGCAAGTTTAATCTATAGCTCTAAGAAGCAAGTTTCCAAATATTTTGGCATGTGTCCACTGAGTACGAAGTACTCAGCCCTGCATGTTATTTCTAAAATATGCAGGTTAGCTCGGATGAAGATGGGAGTGTGCTTGGACGGACTTTTGTTGGTTGAGTCTTTTGAAAGTTGTTTAAACTAGAGTTGAGTCATATGTCTTCATACATATGATTCTCTATATTTTTCCGCTGCAATACTTTGAAATATATGTTGAAGTATGAAGCATGTTCTCGACTTTGAAATCGTTAATGTTATTTGTTAAGGTTTCAGGTGCAAACTTGTTTTAGCTTGAAATAAGTTGTCAATCTTTTGTTGAGATCTTTTAAATCATACGACCCTCTTTTATCGTGCTTTCTTGATCTAATGGACTTCTTGTCGATATTGATCTATTGGCATCGTTGGTCGTACGATACTAATTGTTGGTTGGAATTGTTGAGCATGTTATTGATTTCTTGTTAAGCATGTTCGTTGAGATGTTGTTCAAGAATAAGTTTAACTCCCGGTATCGTTGTTTGTTAAGAATAGTTTGTCAAATGTTCGGTTTTGTTGGATAACTGGGTCGTTATCGATTCCTTGGTTAATCATAAATTGTGTACGTCGTGGGACCCACCGGCTCGGTCATCTTTATTCTGAGTCGGGCTGCGACAAAAATAAATTAAGAAAATTAAATTCATAATTTTCTCAATTAAAAATCATGCCTAAATGCACAATTCAATAAACATAAATCTAATTCGTTTCGGTTTACCCGAGACGAAACAAACATAATTAAATTCCATTTTTTCGGCAAAAATTTAAGGTTGCCGAATAAAATTATTAAAAAGGGGATTTTTCTTCATCTTCTTTCTCTTAATTTAATTAAAGAAATACTAGGTTTAATTATTCACGAAAACGGGATATTACATTCTCTCCCCCTAAAAATAAATTTCGTCCCGAAATTTGCTTATCACAATGACAAAGCTCGGAATACCTTTCTTTCATCTTTATCTTTCAATTTCAACATTCCTTCTTCTGAGCCATCGGCTCCACTTAATCTTTACTAGCACAATCGATTTAACTTTTTAGCTGATAGATCCTTCGATTCAAAATTGGTTCTAAGTTTATCTCAAAACTGAGATCTGGGTCTAAGGTTGCTTCTTCTTCTTAAATAATGTGCTTGGAATCGAACACGCATTGGCGCAACTAGAATACATTATATGTTGCGCGAATTTCTAAAGCTTAGCGGTAAAGTCAGCTTGAACGTAACTTGACCCATCATTTCCAGGATTTCATGCGGTCCTATTTAACAAAACTTAAGATTTCTTTTCACGCCAAAACTAAGGATTTCTCTCGAAGATAAACTTTCAGAAAAACTTTATTTTCAACATCGAACTCTATCTTTGATTTTCGATTATCAGCATAAGACTTTTGGCCAACTTACTCTTCTTTAGCCCATTGTTTGATTTGGCGAATTATCTTTATCAATTCTTCAATAGCATCGGAACCTAATACTTTACTTTCACCTACTTCAACTATATAAAAGCAGGGATTGACAGTACTTCTTCTTCAAAGAGCTTCATAAGGGCGTTATGACGATCGGCATCTAATAACTGTTGTTGTACGCGAAATCAATGAGAAGAAAAACTTGCTCTCACTAGTCACTTTAATTTAACACAACAGTTCTGAACATCTCTTTCAAATTTGAATGATTCTCTTGAATCGATCATCCGTCTGAGGATGAAAAATGATGCTAACATTCAACTTTTTATGCCCACCTAACTTTGCAGGCTTCTCCAAACCGGAAGGTAAACTTAGAATATTGATCTAATAATCGACTTAGGCATATCGTGCACACACAAAATTTTATGAACATACAACTGAGTTAGCTTATTTGATCCAAGCATTACTGAGATTGGTATGAAATGAGCAGATTATGACAGTCTGATCAAAATCATCCAAATAGTTGTATCCTCTCTCTTTTGAACTTAGGCAACCTGGTTACAAGTCTATGGTAATATCATCCCACTTCTAAATTGGGATATCTAATGGCTTAAACTTTCCCACACGGGTTTGCTCCTTCTGCTTAAGGCGTTAGCTAGTACGGTTGTTTTTCCTGGATGATAGGGAATTTTACAACTGTAGTTTTCTATTAGCTCGAGCCATCTTCTTTGCCTCACTTAACTCTTTTTCTAAAAAAAAAAATATTTGAGGCTTTTGAGATTTGTAAAGATCTCACACTTGGCTCCAAACAGATCATATTTCAAGATCTTCGGAGCGTATACAACTACAGCTTATTAAAATCATAAGTTGGATAATTTATCTTATGAGGTCTGAGTTGTCGTGACACATAAGAAATTATTTTTCCTTCTTGCATCAGGACACTAACTAGTCCATTCGTTGATGCATTCGTAAACACGGTGAAATCCTTGCTTGTTTCTGGAAATGCTAAAACTAAAGTAGTGGTTAGCTCTCTCTTAAGTTCTTGAAAACTTTCTTTGCATTCAAGAGACCATTTGAACTTTATTTTTCTTCAGAAGAAACATGGCCGAGGGAATTTACTTCTCTAAGCTAAAATTCGCATTTGCTAAATTTGGCATACAACTTCTCAAACATTAGCTTTTCTAAGATAGTTCGGAGACATTTTTTATACTTTGCTTCACTCTTTGAATACACGAGAATGTCATCGAAGAAGACTATGACAATTCTATTCCAATATTCATGGAAAACTCTAATCATGAGATCAACGAATACTGTTGGGGCATTTAACAATCCAATTGGCATTACTACATACTCGTAGTGGACGTACCTCGTTTGAAACACAGCTTTTGGAATATCTTCTTGACAAATCTTTAGCTGATAATAGCTAGATCTCAAATTAATCTTTGAGAAAATGCTAGCTCCTCAAAGCTGATCAAACAGGTCATCTATCCTTGGCAAAGGATATTTATTTTTAACTGGTATAATTCTCTGTAGCTCATACTCATTCTTAGACTTCCGTCCTTCTTCTTGACGAACAATATTGGGGCTCCTCACGGGAAATACTAGGTTGATAAAACCAAGGTCGAGCAATTCTTTTAACTGAATCTTCAATTCTCACAACTCCATTCAAAACATTATATATATTGCTTTTAATATTGGAGTTGAACCAGATTCAAGGTTGATGGTAAACTCCAATTGTTTTATCTGAAGTAGTCCTGTCCAAAACTTCAGGAAAAACATCCTTGAACTTTTGGACTTCAGCAACATCATCGATATTCTTCTCTTGGGTTTCCATTTTTATTGAGATAAACTAAAATATGTTTGTTCAATTTTTCTTCTTAACAACTTTCTTACTTAAATTGTCGAAATAATCGACAACCTTTTTACTGCTCTCTCTATTCTAAGGAATAGGGTTGGCTCTTTTTTTTTTCTAGATGGCTGGAAAGAAATTTTCTTTGCTTGCACCAAATGGTGGCAAGGTTCTCAGTTAACTAGTATATCCTCAGAATGATGTCTACATCCATAATCAAAATTGATTTAGGGTTTTAGCTGACATCATAAGGGAATCTAATCTCAAGTTCCCAAATAGGGCAATCATGCATCACTGAGGTAGATTTACCTACCAAGATCAATACTCTTAAGCTCTGACTAGCTCACCTTATTTTAAGGCCAAGAGTACTTACACATGCACTCAATATTAAAGAATGTGATGCATCAGTACCAAATAAAATTAATATTTGGTACACCTCTGAGCTGGCATATATCTGCCATATTACCTTGGTCTCTAACGCTTGCTTTCTAATCTAGAGTAAAAATTCTTTGATGCTATTGATGCAACTCTTGCTGCGATGGTTGCTACTATTTTAGCTGCAGCTGCTGAGGACGGGGCGCTTGGCTCGAGTCTTCGCGGCCTTGGAACTTCTTCTATGGCCTTCGGACGCGAGTGGCCGCTCTCGCTATGATCTTCTTCCATCTTCTTCTTGCTGCTTACTTGGGCTCTGGTACGGACGAAATCCTTGCAGTCTTGTGCAGTCTTAGAGACGATCAATTTTACCCTACGAAAAGTGATCTAATCTATTCTAGAGTTAATCGATTGCTACTGACTTTGTCTTTGTCATGGATTCTTGCTAGATTGACTTTTAACATTCCACTTTCTTGTTCACTTAGAATTCTGACCTTCTTTTTCTCTTCAAATTCTGACCTTCGCACGAAGTTTGCATTTTGGCGGTTGCTGGAGCTTGAATTTGAAATGGGGAATGTGCTAGGATTTTGGACTAGCTTTTCTGGCTGTAAGGCCAACTCCATAACCAGAGTTCAGCTTAACTCTTATAAGTCAAAACACTTTGACTTACTAGAACTACTCTTTATATCTGGAATGAGTCCGAGGAAAAACCTCAGACATCTTCTTGCCTGCCCGAATCAACTTGACAAGGACGAAACGAGCTAGGTCAATTTTTTTTTTTACAAACTCTGCCATCTTCTTCTTTCCTTGCTTTAAAATTTACGAACTAGCTTTACTTCTGCATACAAAAGCTTTTTGAAATATCTTTCAAAAAGGCTACTTACACCTCCAAGAGAGATAGTTTCGAGCTGTTCGGAATAAATCTTCTGGCAAGCTTCCCACCAGTAGGTTGCTGATTCTTCCAACGGATATGACATGTATGTGAGACGCTCACGGTCATCACATCGAATAACCTAAAGATTCGATCTAACGCACAATCTATTTTTCTTCTTCTGATAGATTTCCTCTATCATCAAAAGTTTGGAAAATTCTAACGAAGATAAAGTTCTTCAATTCCCTTCCTAGATAGAGAAGATGGGGTAGGTTCTTGCTGCTCTTCTTTTTTTCTGATTCTTTTTTTTTTTAGCATTCTAATTATCACGCGCAAGGGTTTAAACGAGATTTGCTTTATTTAAAACATCAATAATTTCACTTGAAAGTTTTAGGCACTTTCACATTTCAAGCTTCATCATAAAAGCATTTACTTCACATAGTAATAGTTCCAATCATGGAACTTAACTTTCAAGCAAATCAAATCTCATCATAGCATAATCACTTTCATAACTTAACTTAATAATTAAGCAATAACATAACAACTTAACTTCATAACTTTTCTCATCTTAACAATCAACAACAGAATACTCAACTTCATAAACTTTTCTTACTCATTCAAACAATTCGCAAAATACTTAATTTAACTTAAAACTCTTGACAAGCAACTTACTTCTTTCATACTTAGCTTATATTCATAAAATCATTATTCTTCAAGCTCTAGCTTCATATTGACAGCTATCCTTCAACTTATTTGATGTTTATCAAAGCATAATAACATCTTATCTTTCTTATGCATATAACATCAGGAACTCATCAACTGAACCAAATGACCGCTTTAGTCATTCTTTCATGCACTGGAAAAAATTTTCCTCTTTGAGATCTTTTCAAGATAAGGAATCTATTAAAAGATAAATTATTCTTATCTTAATTGTGATGTTCTAGCATCACACTAGCATAATAGTGACGGTACAAAATACTAATCTGTTATCGAAAAATCTAAGGTTAAACTATGCATCATATGTTCTATTTAAAACTCACATTTACGCATTTATACTACTTCTTTCTTTCACGCTCTCAAAATTGGCAATAATTAAAAAGGCCAACTCTTTACAGGTCGTCCTTAGAAAGCTTTTCTTCTTTAAATTAAACGCATTCTCGAAATCTAAACTATCGACTTCTGAATCATCTTTTTCAGTTACTCCTTCTTCGACGATCACATTTATGCCCAAGTTAAGCTTGAATTCATCTTCAGTATCCGCAACAGGTGTTGACGAGAAACTGACCTCGTAACTTTATTTATGGGGAGGAACACGTCGAAGTTGGGCCAAACAGTCCATCTTCTTAGTAGCTAAATTGTTGTCGAGGTCGTCATATTATTATTATCGTTGTGATTTAGTTAGAATAATCCCGCTTCAAGCTCCTTTTGCTAAATCGGAGAAATGGAAGCGAAAGAAAACTTAATATTCGTAGGTTGATAATATTAAGGACCCTCGGAAAGAGAAAATAAATCACCTCTGCGTGAAAGGCTAAAATTAATTTAAATCCTTAAAATAAAAATTTCTGAGGTCAAAACTGACGCATTTAACTGAATAAGAAAATGACAGGATTAATAATCCGAGAAGTAGGTTGGGTAATGAAAGAATCCCAAACCTTAATTAAATCGAATAACTAAGAGTAAATAAAATTTTAGCTCATGTATTCCTAACAAAATAGAAAGGAATAACGTTATCCTGAGACATTAACTTCATTGTTTAATTCTTTTGAGATATTAATTCATCTCAATCTCGTTCTAAAACATAACAAGAATGTGATTAACGAAAGAGAAGAATAACGAACGACAACGAAACAAACAAAGAACGAAACGGACGACAGATGAAGAACGAACAACGGAAATTTTTTTTTTCTATACTTTAAGCTATGTTTTCATTCTTCATTACTTATTTTAATTCTCTTTTTCATACTCATTTTTCTTCTTTTTCTTCAGTCAACTTCGTCTCGTTGTTGTTTCCCAACGATATCTCGCGTTTGCTTTTCATTCCAAAAAAAATAAACCATCGCCTTGCTTTCAATTAATTCATCATCTCGCTTACGAAAGTTCGTCACGTAAAGGATCTCAACTCATAACAACGAGCAAAATTTGGTTTAGAAAGTTCCAAGAAATCAAGATAAATTAATTAAACTTGGAAGAAATAACTTATAGAAAAATCTGCACAATTGCAGCAGATTGAAACAAAATTTCAGAACAGAATATTTAGAACCAAGGGGCTTGCAAGGTACCATTAGAAAGCCACGGATGTCTAGTTTCTAACCCAATTTACGGATCTGAATTCCGTTAAACGAGCAGGAAGTTATTGCCTCCGGAGTAAAAGGTGGCAGAACAGCCGCCGCCCAGGTCAGCGACCGCTGGGACTCAGCCGCGGCTGACCTGCCATGGTCAGCGACCGCTCGACCTCAGCGGACGCTGAGTTCCGGGGTCCTGCTTCCTTCAGCGAGCGCTGAGTCTAGGAGATGGCTGACTTTTCGCCCTGTATTATTTTCAGCGGTCTCTGACATCACAGCGGTCTCTCACTTCATTCCCTGTAATATTTTTAAGCGATCTCTGACTAAAAAAAAATTTCTCCTTCGATTCTTTATGTTCTCAACGAACTTTCTATCTTTCAATTCTTGTTTCACGCTTTTATTTACTAAAATAAACTTCATTTTACTTCAAAAATTTTTGTTTCAATAATTCATTTTTAAGATATAATTTCCGACATAAATACAAAACTCGGAAATTTACTAAAATGACTGCTTTGGCCATACTTCTTCTTATAACGGAAAAATTTACCTCTTCAAGAACTTTTTCAAAAACGAGAGATTTTTCTCTATACAAAAACTCCCCACGTTAACCGTGATTTTAGGGCATCACGCAAAACTACTTTCTCGGAGCAGAATTCTTCATCGCTACCGAATCTTTGAAAACTTAACATTTTATGCATCTTTATACGAAAACCTACTAAACAAGCGTAAAATTGGTTCAATTATTAATCTATTAAATTAACGCCACTCTCGAACCCTCTCTCTCTGCTCATCCTCTAATGGATCTTCTTTTTCTTTTTCTTCCTCACTTTCAAACTCGGTACTCTCCTCGGCTCTCTCCACTTCATGTAACGTCAAACGGACAATACTCACGTCGACCATACCCGAAAAAGGCCTCAAAGTAGGCTGAAATCCTAGATGGCTAAACGGCATACAACAAAGATGAGAATATTCTTCGGTTGCTCCGACCTCGGGTCAATGGTATTCTCGTCACTGTCATGGCAACGTGGTCCTGACGTACTCCTCTTGTAGAAACGAAAGAAACAAGCTGAGTTCCAAAGAAATAATCAAGCTCTGAAGAATTCAAAGCTTGAAGAGTATCCAAAGAAGGATTTAATGGAACTACATCAATAGAGGGAGCTGAATCAAATTGTTCACCGAAGCAGAAGGCTCGGGAACAGAAGCAAAACATTTGTTAGAGGTGGAGATGAAACATAGCCATTCAACAACGGCTAAGAAATAATTGTGTTTTTATCAAAACTATAATCATTAGGATGAGGAGAAACAACGGTTTCAGGGTTCTCTTGAGAAAAGAAATTGGGTCGTCTTGAATATCGAATCCTGCAATCCTGCTCCATCCACTCGTCGGGAAGAAGAGGAACCAACTTTACTATTCTGAGAACTCCTGAAATATTACTCTCACTAATATTCATCTAAACACAATGGAAACGGCTCAAACTCTACTAATATCTCTGCATAGCTAATACGCATTTACTGAAACTCTTTAATGGCCTCGTCATTCAAGAAGCAAATTTTGCTTCCAAGCTCACTATACTTTCCAAAAACAAACAACCAACTTCTTACACAACTGATTCATCGTCTAGCTTACGATCAATCAGCACAAAAACAATCTCATTAAAAAAAACTCAAAACCTCAACACAATTTCATATATCTCAAACTTTATAACTTCATCACTTTAATTAACTTCATTATGAAAGCGGAAGATCCATATTACTGAGTTTCTACTTATGTTGGTTGATCAGGTCCACATAACAGTCCGTCAGTCACATGGAACTTCAAATTTTAAACTTTTAAACATAGGAAACTTTCAAATACGTACCTGGTATGCCGGATGAGATGAGGTGCTGGACTTTAGTTGTTAGTACTTAACTAGTCTAGAAATTCAAATCTAGACTACTCGTAGAAAGTTTAAACATAGAGCAGACGAGCTGCTCTGATACCACTCTGTCGCAGCCCGACTCAGAATAAAGATGACCGAGCCGGTGGGTCCCACGACGTACACAATTTATGATTAACCAAGGAATTGATAACGACCCAGTAATCCAACAAAACCGAACAGTTGACAAACTATTCTTAACAAACAACGATACCGGGAGTTAAACTTATTCTTGAACAACATCTCAACGAACATGCTTAACAAGAAATCAATAACATGCTCGACAATTCCAACCAACAATTAGTATCGTACGACCAACGATGCCAAGAGTTCAATATCGACAAGAAGTCAATTAGATCAAGAAAGTACGATAAAAGAGGGTCGTATGATTTAAAAGATCTCAATAAAGAATTGACAACTTATTTCAAGCTAAAACAAGTTTGCAGCTGAAACCTTAACAAATAACATTAACGATTTCAAAGTCGAGAACATGCTTCATACTTCAACATATATTTCAAAGTATTGCAGCGGAAAAACATAGAGAATCATATGTATGAAGACATATGACTCAACTCTAGTTTAAACAACTTTCAAAAGACTCAACCAACAAAAGTCCGTCCAAGCACACTCTCATCTTCATCCGAGCTAACCTGCACATTTTAGAAATAACATGCAGGGCTGAGTACTTCGTACTCAGTGGACACATGCCAAAATATTTGAAAACTTGCTTCTTAGAGCAATAGATTAAACTCGCCATAAAGCATTGCACAAGTAACTTTTTTGAAAACAAACTTGTGCTTGCTCAAGCATCTTCTTTTGATATAAGTGACTGCAGTCAAAATACTCATTAAGTATGAACCATATCTTCTATAAATAGTAGTGATGAGAAAGAGGCCTCTTCCTCAATCACTTGTAATCGGTCTATCAGAGAAAGGCTCACGATTACCAATGTAACCGGCCCATCAAAGAAAGACTCTCGATTACTAATGTGTACACAAATCCCACCTTGCGCGGGACCGAATTCGCCCTTCTTTAGTAGATGGTATCATACAAAAACTTAAAACATTTGGCAAGTTAATCAATTTAAAACATCACATATATATAATCATATATATATAGCATTCATCATTTCTTTGTTTAGAAAGCCCATGTCACAGCCCCAAATCCCGAAGGACGGCTCAGCCGGGGTGTGACTCGGGGTGGGAATTAAGAAGCGGGGAAGAAGGGAATTAACAATAAAAAAAACAAGAAGACACGATTATTCTTTGTTCTATTCTTAAGACAATGGACGGCCACCCCCAAGAAATATAATTAAAGATATATGTATACAAGTTATTTCATAACTAGTATGTTATAAATTATAATTATGCATTTTGCTATTCACAAACATAAAATGTACACCTAATTCACATGATGGTATGCAGTTAAATCATATATTATTCTTAGATGGAAGATATGGTTCAATTTTCGAGATAGGGAAAAAGGTCAAAGAAAGTCGACGATACAAAAATATCTGGAAAAGTTGAAAGCTAATTTATGGGAATAGATTTGTACACAAAAATAGTGTGTGTAAAAGTTGACATAAATAGATTGTTCAAAAATACAATCGGCGATGACATCCTAATCCAGGGTTCCAAAATACGATTTCTGATAATTAAATTTTGAGAAGGACCTCGGCAAATTTTTTTATACTTGGTTTTAAACTTCTTAAGAATGCAAAAGCTTACTTAATTAATAAGATTTTATTTATCACGAGATTAGAAATACCGGGGTATTACATCCTACCCCTCTAACAAGAAATTTTGTCCCGAAATTTGCATTCCTTCTGCTCATTACTTGGGACACTGGACTTTCTCCTTGTCATAGTTTTTCTTATAACTCTTCGTTTCGTCCGTGATAATCTCATCGGACTTTAACTTGAGGAATTTACCCATTCCTCGAACTTAAAAATTGAATATTATAATCTATATATTGTGAGGCACAAAATTTGTACTTGCATATTACTTTCTGTTTTCGAAAACTTAGAGTTTCATGTAATCGTATCTCAACTTGAAATAACGTCTTTCTTTTCTCTTCTATGTTCTTTCTCATCAAATAGGATAAGTGAAATCCCTGTAGCATCCATTACTATTCTGACCAAAGACTCGAAAAAAAAAAATTCATTTGGTCCTTCATTTCTATGATTGTGTAACATTTTCACTTAAACACTTTTTATATACATCTCTTAACTTAGAGACTTCTTGACTTTCGACGAAAGAAACTCTAGCAGAAGCTTACTAGCTATTTTCAACAAGCAAAACTAAACGGTTCTCTATAAGGGAAAACAAAGTCACTTTGGAGTTCCGACGAAGATCAAACTCCAAATGAAGATGACTATGCTCATGTCACATGTATGTAAGCGACATTCGTTTCCATTTGCATTTGCTTCTCTTATCTTCATTATTTCTCTTTTGATCTCTTCCATCTTTACCACTTTGAAACCAACACTTCTTATAAGTCTAGGTTCTTACATAATCGGGAGAAGCCTTAGAAAATATTTCTAAATTCTCAACCAACATGTTTCTTGAGAAAATGAGTCATAACTCAAATAATTCCAAAAAAATAAATTTAAGCACCTCATGCTTAGCATAATATTTAAAACATGCTTTCAAGACATTTTCATTTTCATTTTTTTTTTGAAAAGAATGAGAAACTTTAAAACTTTTCACCTTCTTCTTCGGTTGAGCAGACGTAACGGGGTGTTGAGTTCGTATCTGGTTTCTCATGTATAGTGATTCGAACTAAACATTACTTCGAAAGAAAACACAGGTTCAGAGCAAACGAACCGCTCTGATACCACTCTGTCACAGCCCCAAATCCCGAAGGACGGCTCAGCCGGGGTGTGACTCGGGGTGGGAATTAAGAAGCGGGGAAGAAGGGAATTAACAATAAAAAAAAAACAAGAAGACACGATTATCCGTGAATAAAAATAGTAGAATACTTGGATTAATATAAGAGAAATAATCGCGAGGAATAGTTCGACAGAACAAACTTAGTTGAAAGGGTGCAAGTATTCGAAAACTTATACTTGACAAGGCATTAGAATATTCGAGTGTTTGCAGCGGAAAAGACGGAGATTGACTTAACATGTGAAGATGTGAAGTCGAGGCTTGTCATAAACATGTTCGACAAAAAGCTCTTGCTCAACACCCACCATAACGTCTCTGCTCAACCTGCACATTTAGAAATACATGCAGGGCTGAGTACAACGTACTCAGTGAACACATGCCAAAACATATACATACTTTTATAGATTTATCATGCATATGCAATAGTAACACACAGGGGTTTTTCAGAAAAACCTGTGCTTACTAAATAATTTTTTTTTACATTTGAGTACTCATGTCATCATCAATAATCATATCTGTCCGACGCCGGGGAAGAAGGCCTTCTTCCGCGAACGTCACTCACCGAGGTCAGCCACTCCTAAGAAAGCTCACAACCTCAGTTACTGTGTACACTAATTCTGGAAAGCACCCTTTTAGCTAACTCAGAATCCGATCGATTTAATAAGTTGGCGAACCAACACAGATAGGCTCAAGAGAATCCATAAAATTATTTATGCATGATAATCATTTCAAAACACACTTTTAAAAACATTTAAAAAAAAAAGAGCAAAACTCACGTTATTTGATATATATAAAAAAACACAGAAATTATTTATATAATAGAAAGCCCACAAGTTTAGAAAGCCCACAAGTTTAGAAAAGCCCACAAATTTAGAAAACCCACCTGAAAGTCTTACAGAACAAATCGTATTGCTTCTCCTTCTTGCCTTAAATACTCACTCTTGTGCTTCACCTTTCTTCTAATTGCGACTTCCTCATTATTAACGGACTTGATTAAAATCAAGTTCTAGGACTTTGCATTTAACTAAGTCTTAGTTCAAAAGAGTTTAGAGATTCCTTCTAGATCTCTATCTCGATTTTACACGATGCTAAAAAAATAAAATATCTAATGATAACTAGGTTCATTTTTAGACTTTCCAATTTTATCGGATGTCAAGGATATTAAACGAGTTTAAGAATTAAGACTGTTTTAATACCGGATGATAATTAATTTCGAGAATTAGCATCTCCCCAATTAATATCAGCAGTCCATATTAAAATTAATTAAAACCAGCCCAACTTTTGTCCAATTCTGAAATTTTAATTTCACATTTAGCCCAAGATAAATCTCTAATACTAAGCCCAACTAATTGAAATCAATTTGAGCCCAAAGTTTTTAAAAATTAAAACTTAAGGCCAAAATTTAATTAAATCCATAACAACATTTTATAAATCCATTATTTATTTCTTTTCTTTCCTTTTACAACAGCCGTCTCTCTCTCTCTCTGCTCTCTCGTTTCTCTCTCTGCCCTCATCCACAGCGGCAACATATCCGTTGCCCCTCATCTCCTTCTCCGGCGAGACTTCGTCATTCGCCGTTGTCAGTCTCACCATCGCCGTTGCAACCGGCGATGCTACCGGCCCTCCTCTTTCTTGACTCTAATCGACTTTACCAGCAGCAGCCGCCGCCGTCGCCCTCCTTCTTGTCCGACGAATCGTCATCCGCCGGTTTATGCGCCGCCGTCATCGACTTGGTTTCATCTTTCGCTCAAACCCTCAGTGAAAGGCCCCAATTTCTAACCCTAGATCCCAAATTGAAAACCTTAATTTAAAAAAATCTCTCATCTCCTTTCAAAATCCGGCGAGACGTCAGATTCCGGCAGCCCCGACGTCGTCCGCTCGACACCACCACTCCTACGTGATTGAACGGCAGCGAACAGCAAAGGTAGAAGAGCTACCGTAACGTGGCTCCTGCCTCTTCCCTCCTTTACGGCAACGGCAGTCATGGAAGACCGTTACCGCCGCCGCCGTTGCGGCTCGTCTCCTCCACCACCGCCAAGGTAGGTCCGTCGTTCTCCTCCCTTCACTTCTTATTTAATTTCTAATTTCAGTTTTAATTTTAGTTTCAGGTTATTAATTTAAAACTCTCTCTTTTCTTTTAAAACCACCAGTGGTTGTCGTTCTTTTGCCGTCGACTTCTATCAGCACCGCCGCCTCCTCCTTAACCGAACGAACAGCAGCACGGAACCACCACTGCTGCCTTTTCCTTGGCCAAACGGACATCAGCCCGGAATGACAACCGTGTGCGCCGTCGACATCTAATATTCCGATCAGCCTATCATCGGACTCGACAATACACCGTAACCAAGACTCGGCAGTTCGGGTTGGTTGAATTCAAAGCAAAACAGGGGCAAGTTCTCTGTCAAAAGATATTGCTTTCTTCTTAAACAAATTTTAGTATTTGTAGATTATGAGGATCACTTTATGTCTTATGGTATTTCTGGTCAAGCTTTATTCATGAAAATTAGTTAGACTTGTGGATACTTTTGTTTGGGTTTCAATTTTCGGTCTAACATTAATGGAATAGATAAGTGTTGGAAAGATCAAGTTGAGTTTGAATTTACCTTTGATTAGAGAAGAGTTTGCTGTTGACATTGATGAAGAAACTCGCCTTGTAGTGTTCCACGTAAGTTTGAAACTTTTGATTTATATCTGGATAATTCTTGGGCTGGAGGGTGATTGAATCAATTATTACTGAAGAGAGTTGATTGTTGGTACAATTTGAATGTAGCTCTTTCTTTGTTTTCTTTCTAAAATAACTCTCATTTTCTACCTCATTGCTGTCGAGCATGGTGTTGAATAGAGGAGGTAAGTGTTGGTTACTTTGTTTGAGTTAAGAAATAAGAGGAGACAAAGGCAACGTGGAGGCTTAAGAATCCAAATATTTGTTGTGGTGAAGAAGGATACATGTAGCAGTAGTAGGCTTCAAGAAACAATTAAGTATCTAACTTGTAATTAATTTATAATTAACTTGCTATATACAATATGTATGTATACCATACTTATTCTTTGTTCTATTCTTAAGACAATGGACGGCCACCCCCAAGAAAAATAATTAAAGATATATGTATACAAGTTATTTCATAACTAGTATGTTATAAATTATAATTATGCATTTTGCTATTCACAAACATAAAATGTACACCTAATTCACATGATGGTATGCAGTTAAATCATATATTATTCTTAGATGGAAGATATGGTTCAATTTTCGAGATAGGGAAAAAGGTCAAAGAAAGTCGACGATACAAAAATATCTGGAAAAGTTGAAAGCTAATTTATGGGAATAGATTTGTACACAAAAATAGTGTGTGTAAAAGTTGACATAAATAGATTGTTCAAAAATACAATCGGCGATGACATCCTAATCCAAGGTTCCAAAATACGATTTCTGATAATTAAATTTTGAGAAGGACCTCGGCAAATTTTTTTATACTTGGTTTTAAACTTCTTAAGAATGCAAAAGCTTACTTAATTAATAAGATTTTATTTATCACGAGATTAGAAATACCGGGGTATTACAGCCCACCTGATAACTGAAGCTTTGGACTTAACCTTTATCGATTCTGAATTCTCGGATTCACACTTCCACTCAATCCTTCATTCGAACTAGAATTCACGAATTCAGAACGAGAATTAACTACTATCGAATAAACGAATTCGATATTCTTAACTTCTAATTTACTTCGAAATTCTACGTCAAAACTCAACGAAACTTGAGAATTTCTAACTTAACTTCTTAAACGCTCTTACTCTATCTTAACTCATCATTAACCAAAATCACACTTAACATAATCATACATTAATTACTATTCATATCTTCAAATACGAAACGGATTTGACTCAACAAACGAGCTCTGAAAATTCTCAAATTAATTCCTTATTATTACTAAACCATAATAAGCATAATTACATATTCAAATCATCACTTCATATCATACAAACATATCAATCTTCAACTTGGAAAAATTCATCGGAAAATAGAAATTATCAAAACTTCGTATTAAATTTCCGAAAAATTCCACAACACTTAGTTTTTAACATAGAATCCATATCTGTGATTATTTATTTGATTAAAAATTAAATAATCTTTATAAATTAAGATTAAAGGGGCTGCCCTTTTTCAACTCTTGGATTAATATCCAATCTCATTCTAATTACTTTCAAACATTCTTAATTAAATTATAAACTATAATTATAATTTAATTTCTTGGATAACTTGAATAAAAATCATAATTCCACATATATATATATTTCGGCTTTTTCATATATAATATATGGATGATTACTTTCTCTTCAAATCAATTCATAACATGCTTGATTAAAATCATAGAGATTAATTATACCTTCAATTAATCCATTTAAGCCTTAAATTAATTATTTCTTAATTAATTAAAAGCTGAAAATTTCTAAAATAATAGAAATTGAACTCCAAAAATTCTAATAATATTCTCACATGCTTAAATAAATATCATTGGCTCAATGCTATCATCAATTTCATCATTCAAGATCAAAATCAAAATCCCAATTTTGATGAACCCTAATTTCGAAATTAAATATAGAATTGGAGAATTAATGATTCAATCTATTAATTCTATACATAATCATACTCAATAACATCATATAAGCTTAATTTAAACTTCAAATCAATCATAGAACATTAAAATCAAAAACCCTTAATTTAAATCATATTTTTCGGCCAAAATTAAAAGTCATAGAAGGGCTTTGATTCTTTGATCACTTCCAACATCAAACATGCTTAGAATAATTATCTAAGCTCAATTATTCAATCAATTTGATCATCCAACATCACAATTGAAAACCCCTAATTTTCTTAAATTTTCGAAATTTCTAAGATTAGGGTTAGGGTTTGAATTAAACATGAATTAATGATATATCATGCATCCTAAGCATAAATTAAACATCATAAATCAAGATCATAATCACCTAATAATTTCTGCCATTTTTTTCGAAAAAACTGAAAGAATAAAAATGAGGATTAAAGCTTGATCTTTAAGCTATAACTTGAAATAAACATATAATCTACCTTGATTAATGATTTGGAGATGATTTGATCTTGGATTTGAGCTTAAAAATTGAAGAAAGATGGAGAAATGTGTGTGTGAAGTGTGCGCTGTTGCTGCTGATTTTTGAGCGAGAGATGGATGAAGAATTGGCTTGAAATTCACACATTTAAGCTAAGTACATTAGTCAACAAACATATGTCATCCATTAGGTCATTGCTTATGCAATAATTAGGATTATTTAATTAGTTAAATGCTTAGTTTAATCAATTAATTACTAACTTGCTAATCATAACTTCATTCTCTAATTTCTTGATCAAGAAAAATCAATTAGGGCATCTCTAACCCTAATGAAAGTTTTCGGAAGAAAATACTGAAAAACGAATCATTTATGGAATAAATAAGATTATTATTTTTAATAATTAATTGTTAATAAAATAAATTAAGAAAATTAAATTCATAATTTTCTCAATTAAAAATCATGCCTAAATGCACAATTCAATAAACATAAATCTAATTCGTTTCGGTTTACCCGAGACGAAACAAACATAATTAAATTCCACTTTTTCGGCAAAAATTTAAGGTTGCCGAATAAAATTATTAAAAAGGGAATTTTTCTTCATCTTCTTTCTCTTAATTTAATTAAAGAAATACTAGGTTTAATTATTCACGAAAACGGGATATTACACCCACCATTTAATTTTGAATTCTCTGACTATTGAAATAGGAATAAGTTCTTTGTAATATTGAGCAAATGCAAAGCTCCAACAAAGAATCCAAGGAATTTTGAATTCAGAATAGAATTGAATTTCTTTCAAATGAATTGGGCCAGGGGCTTTTGAAATGAATAGTTTGTATCCTTCATGGATATCAGCAGGGAGAATTGTTGGAAGTGGACCGAAGTCCATCCACCATTCTAAAAACCAAATTGGATATGTGGTTTTTGGAAAGCTATTATGAAATGTGAAAAACCATGAATGATCAAATGGTCTGAGAAAAAACATTCTGAGTCAGGCCATTTTATAATCAGGATAAGTATATCCTTTTGGAGTAAAAGGTTTTGAAAATCCTCTTTCTTGATGAGGAAAAGTCCATTCATCAGAATGATGAATTCTTTTGATAATACATTTTGAAAATGAAATTTTCTTAGGATCTTTGGGATCCTTATTATGAACTAACTCAATAGAGTTTGAATCCACAAGAATGAATTCATAAAACTTTTGAGTTTTTTGAATATTGTCAGAGTACCACTGACATCCTTCTGGAAAATACCTTGAAAGAATATCTTTCAATGTTTTGAAATTTGGACATGTTGGAAATCTGGTTAATGAAACATGTTGAGTGTTTGGTTTAGTGAAATAGATTTTTGAAGTGGAGGGGACTTCCACAATGGATTTTGAAGTTTTTGAAGGAGTAGCTGGGGTAGGAGCCTTCACTACTTGTGAATAAGGTAAATTGGGGTATTCAGAAAGAACATGAAATTGATTGGGTTTTGAAATAGGTGATGAGGTCAAGGACAGATTTTGATAGTGATCTGGCGTCTGGCGACTCATCTCTTTTCTGTATAATTTTGAAAGACAATTTTTAATTAGAAAATCAGGTAAATAAAAATTTTCTATTTTTGTATTATTTATTTTTGAATAAACATTAAAATTATGATTAATAAATTCCTTAATAGGAAATGAATTATTTAAAGTAAGATCTTCTCTATAGAGAATATATTTGCATTCTAATTTAAAAGAATATTTTTGAATGACAATTTCATAATTTACTTTAAAAATAGTAATAGAAATAATATTTATTTTTGAAATATGAGATGTATGAGATGCATCAAGGAAAGGTAAATCATTGATGATGTTTTTGATTTCTTTATTAATACTTTCTACATCAGGAGGTTCTTCTCTTTGAATAACATTTATTTGAGATATAAATATTTTTGAAGTAAAGAAATATCTATTTCTTGAATAGGATTTAAAAATTTGAATGATATATTATTTCCTAAAATGTTAGTAGTAATTCCATTACCATTAACTTTGAATGGATAAATTGTAGTTAAAAATGGGTTTCCAAGAATAACATCTTGGTTAAGATTTTTAACTAATATGAAAGGAGTTTTGAAACAATATCCATCATTGCAAATAAATGCATTGGATAATTTGTATTTGATATTGAGTGGAGTGGCGTTAGCCGCTACCAATCTTTCATTAGTCTTTTCATAGTATTTAGAAGGAATAAGACCTTCCTTAATACAATTTTGATCTGCTCCACTGTCAATTAGACATGTAACATTAATTTTGAAATCATCAACAAAAAGAGTTATTATTGAATTCCATTTTTGAAAAGATATTTGTTCAATATTAAATATTGAAGTATTATTAATAGGATTTTGAAATTGATCTTGACATTCTGAACTTTCAGGAATGTCTTGAATATTTTTTAATAAAGATAATCTCGCTTCTAACTCGAGATCTTTTGTATGTAAAATATTAATATCTTTGTTAAGAAGATTAACTTCTTTTTTGAGATTATTAATTTATCTTTGTAAATCATTAATATTAATATTATTATTGTAAATAGATGAATTAGGCAACTTTTCAAAGAGTTTTGAAATACTAAAAGGTTCAACAGATAAGATATTCTTATCTTTCTTTGGAGTTTCTTCTTTGAGAATTATATCTCTAAGTCTTATTAAATATTTTTGTCTATCATTTGAATCAGGAAACTTTTCAATAAGGTCAAAGAGTAATTCTTTTTCACTCTTATCTTTTGAAATTACATTAATATTAATAGGATAAAATCCATGACAAGGATCTTCGTCATCATTTGAATCTTCACTATTAAAGTCTATTTGATTTATGAAATTATTATCTAAATCATTTTCTGAATTATCTTCAGAATTATTTGAATCACTATCAGAAGGTATTTTATCTGATATAAGTAAACTTGAAATCTTATTTCTAAGATCTTCATTATCATTGAATATTTCATTAATTTTCTTTTGAAGAGGACATACATCTGCCTTATGTCATTCTTTATGACATTTCCAACAATATATTTTTGAATCATTAAATTTTTTATTAAAAGGTTTTCTTGAATAATTTTTTGAAACTTAACTAGTCTAGAATTCAAACTAGACTAGACTTGAAGAAATATGAACTTAGAGCAACAGACCTTGCTCTCGACTAGTCTAGGAATTAAACTAGACTAGACTTTCAAGAAATAACTCAGAACATACAGACCTGCTCTGATACCACTCTGTCGTAGCCCGACTCAGAATAAAGATGATCGAGCCGGTGGGTCCCACGACGTACACAATTTATGATTAACCAAGGAATCAATAACGACCCAGTTATCCAACAAAACCGAACATTTGACAAACTATTCTTAACAAACAACGATACCGGGAGTTAAACTTATTCTTGAACAACATCTCAACGAACATGCTTAACAAGAAATCAATAACATGCTCGATAATTTCAACCAACAATTAGTATCGTACGACCAACGATGCCAAGAGATCAACATCGACAAGAAGTCCATTAGATCAAGAAAGCACGATAAAAGAGGGTCGTATGATTTAAAAGATCTCAACAAAGGATTGACAACTTATTTCAAGCTAAAACAAGTTTGCAGCTGAAACCTTAACAAATAACATTAGCGATTTCAAAGTCGAGAATATGCTTCATACTTCAACATATATTTCAAAGTGTTGCAGCGGAAAAACATAGAGAATCATATGTATGAAGACATATGACTCAACTCTAGTTTAAACAACTTTCAAAAGACTCAACCAACAAAAGTCCGTCCAAGAACACTCCCATCTTCATCCGAGCTAACCTGCACATTTTAGAAATAACATGCAGGGCTGAGTACGAAGTACTCAGTGGACACATGCCAAAACATTTGAAAACTTGCTTCTTAGAGCTATAGATTAAACTTGCCATAAAGCATTGCACAAGTAACTTTTTGAAAACAAACTTGTGCTTGCTTAAGCATTTTCTTTTGAAATAAGTGACTGCAGTCAAAATACTCATTAAGTATGAACCATATCTACTATAAATAGTAGTGATGAGAAAGAGGCCTCTTTCTCAATCACTTGTAACCGGTCTATCAGAGAAAGGCTCACGATTACCAATGTAACCGGCCTATCAAAGAAAGATTCACGATTACTAATGTGTACACAAATCCCACCTTGCGCGGGACCGAATTCGTCCTTCTTCAGTAGATGGTATCATACAAAAACTTAAAACATTTGGCAAGTTAATCAAATTAAAACATCACATATATATAATCATATATATATATAGCATTCATCATTTCTTTGTTTAGAAAGCCCACCTGATAACTGAAGCTTTGGACTTAACCTTTATCGATTCTGAATTCTCGGATTCACACTTCTACTCGATCCTTCATTCGAACTAGAATTCACGAATTTAGAACGAGAATTAACTACTATCGAATAAACGAATTCGATATTCTTAACTTCTAATTTACTTGGAAATTCTACGTCGAAACTCGACGAAACTTGAGAATTTCTAACTTAACTTCTTAAATGCTCTTACTCTATCTTAACTCATCATTAACCAAAATCACACTTAACATAATCATACATTAATTACTATTTATATCTTCAAATACGAAACGGATTTGACTCAACAAACGAGCTCTGAAAATTCTCAATTTAAATCTACTTACATCTTTTAACATAATAAACATAATTAATCAATCATATTATCAATCCAGATCACGTACACATATAAACCTTTAACTTAGAAAAATAGCCGAAAAATAGAAAATTCTTAATACTTCGTATTTAATTTCTGAAAAATTCCACAACACTTAATTTTTATTGTAGAATTCAAATATGTGATTATTTTCTTGATAAAAAAAAATCAAATAATCATTTAATTTCCTTTAATTATTTTCGACCCTTTTATAAAATTAGGATAAAATATCCAATTTCATTCTAATCAATTCCCAACATCTTATTTTAATTTATAAGCTATATTTATAGCTTAATTACTTTATTTAATTGGATAAAAATCAAAACTCTAATATATATATATTTCGACCTTTTTAAAGAAATAGAGCACATTTGCTTATTTTTATCCATTTCAAATTACAACATGCTTAATTAATATTCTAGAGATTAATTGTAAACTCAATTAATCCATTTAAACTCTAAAATAATTATTCCTAATTTAATTAAAATCTGAAAATTTTCGAAATATATATAATTAAGCTCCAAAAATTCTAACAAACTTCCCACATGCTTAAATAAATATAATAAGCTCAATTCTATCATCAATTTCATCATTCATCATCAAAATCAAAAGTCCTAATCTTAAGAACCCTAATATTTCTAAAATTCCAAAAATTGGAATAATTATGATTCAATCTATTAATTCAATGCATAAACATACTTAATAACATCATATAAGCTTAATTTAAACATCAATTTAATCAAAGAACATCAAGATCAAAAACTCCTAATTTTAATTAATTATTTTCGGCTAAATTGAAAATAATAGAAGGGCTTTGATTCTTCGATTACTTCCAACATCAAACATGCTTAGAATAATTATCTAAGCTCAATTATTCAATCAATTTGATCATCTAACATCACAATTGAAAAATCCTCATTTTAGCATAAATTTCGAAAATTATGAGATTAGGGTTAGGGTTTGATTTGAGCATGAATTAATGATCTATCATGCATCCTAAGCATGAATTAAACATCATAACTTAAATTCAAGATCATCTAACACCATTTGAAATAAATTTCAAAATTTATAAAAGAATTAAATGATGTATTTAATCTTGAATTTTGAGCTATAACTTGCTCTAAACATAGAATATACCTTGATTAATGATTTGGAGATGATTTGATCTTGGATTTGAGCTTAAAAATGAAGCTTTAATGGAGAAGATGTATATGTATATATGCGTGTGTGTGTGCTGGGGAAGAAGCAGCCGAAGGAGGAAGGAAATGGAATGAAAATGAAAGTTTAATCACTTAATTATATAACCACTAAAGTCAACACCATATATGTCATGCTTATGTAATAATTAGAATTATTTAATTAATTAAATGCTTAGTTTAATTATTTAATTACTAACTTGTTAATCATAACTTCATTCTCTAATTTCTTGATTAAGAAAAATCAATTAGGGCATCTCAAACCCTAATGCAAATTTTCTGAAGAAAGTACCGAAAAACGAATTATTTATGAAATAAATAAGATTATTATTTTTAATAATTATTTGCTAATAAATTAAATTAAGAATTTAAATTCATAATTTTCTCAATTAAAAATCAAGCATAAATGCTCAATCTAATAAACATAAATTCCAATTCGTTTCGGTTAACCCGAGACGAAACAAACATAATTAAATTCCAATTTTTCGGCACAAATTTGGATTGCCGAATAAAATTATTAAAAATAAAATTTTTCTTCATCTTCATTCTCTTAGTTTAATGAAAGAAATACTAGGTTTAATTATTCACGAAAACGGGATATTACATTCTCTCCCCCTAAAAATAAATTTCGTCCCGAAATTTGCTTATCACAAGGACAAGGCTTGGGATACCTTTCTTTCATCTTTATCTTTCAATTTCAATATATCTTCTTCTGAGCCATCGACTCCTCTTAATCTTTACTAGCACAATCGATTTAACTTTTTAGCTGATGGATCCTTGGATCCAAAATTGGTTCTAGGTTTATCTCAAAACTGAGATCTGGGTCTAAGATTGCTTCTTCTTCTTAAATAATATGGTTGGGATCGAACACGCATTGGCGCAACTAGAATACATTAAACATGCTGCGCGAATTTCTAAAGCTTAGCGGTAAAGCCAGCTTGAACGTAACTTGACCTATCCTTTCCAGGATTTCACACGGTCCTATTTAACGAAACTTAAACTTTCTTTTCTCGCCAAAACTATGGATTTCTCTCGAAGGTAAACTTTCGGAAAAACTTTATTTTTTTTTTTGACTTCAACTCTATTTTTGATATCTGAGTATTAGCATAAAACTTTTGGCCATCTTACTCTTCTTTAACCCGTTGCTTGATTTGGCAAATTATCTTGATCAATTCTTCAATAGCATTGGAACTTAATACTTTACTTTCACTTACTTTTACTAAATAAAAGCAGGGATCGACACTTCTTCCTCAAACAGATTCATAAGGGCGTTATGACGATCGACATTTAATAATTGTTGTTGTACGCGAAATTAATGAGAAGAAAAACTTGCTCTCACTGGTCACTTCAATTCAACACAACAGTTCTGAGCATATCTTCCAAATTTGAATTATTCTCTTGAATCGATCATCCATCTGAGGATGAAAGATGATGTTAACATTCAATTTTTTTTTTATGCTCACTTAACTTTGTAGGCTTCTCCAAAACAGGAGGTAAACTTAGAATCTTGATCTAACGATCGACTTAGGCATATCGCGCACATGCACAATTTTATGAACATACAGTTGAGTTAGCTTGTTTCATCCAAGCATTACTGAGATTGGCATGAAATGAGTAGATTCTGACAATCTGATCAAAATCATCCAAATAGTTGTATCCTCTCTCTTTTGAACTTAGGTAACCTGGTTACAAGTCCATGGTAATATCATCCCACTTCTAAATTGGGATATCTAATGGCTTAAACTTTCCCACACGGGTTTGCTCCTTCTGCTTAAGGCGTTAGCTACTACGGTTGTTTTTCCTGGATGATAGGAAATTTTACAACTGTAGTTTTCTATTAGCTCGAGCCATCTACTTTGCCTCACTTAACTCTTTTTCTTGAAAAAGTATTTGAGGCTTTTGAGATTTGCAAAGATCTCACATTTGGCTCCAAACAGATAATATTTCAAGATTTTCGGTGCGTATACAACCATAACTCATTAAAATCATAAGTTGGATAATTTATCTTATGAGGTCTGAGTTGTCGTGACACATAAGAAATTATTTTTCCTTCTTGCATCAGAACACTAACTAGACCATTCTTTGATGCATCCGTAAATACGGTGTAATCCTTGCTTGGTTCTGGTAATGTTAAAACTAGAGTAGTGGTTAGCTCTCTTAAGTTCTTGAAAACTTTATTTGCATCCAAGAGACCATTTGAACTTTGATTATTTCTTAAGAAGAAACATGTCCGAGGGAATTTACTTCTCTTAGCTAAAATTCGCATTTGCTAAATTTGGCAAACAACTTCTCAAACATTAGCTTTTCTAAGATAGTTCGGATACATTCTTTATACTCTGCTTCCCTCTTGAATATACGAGAATATCATTGAAAAAGACCATGATAATTCTATCCCACTATTCATGGAAAACTCGACTTATGAGATCCACGATTATTGTTGGGCATTTAACAATCCAAATGGCATTACTACAGACTCGTAGTGGCCGTACCTCGTTTGAAACACAGTTTTTTTGAATATCTTCTTAACAAATCTTTAGCTGATGATAGCTAGATCTCAAATTAATCTTTGAGAAAATGCTAGCTCCTCAAAGCTGATCAAACAGGTCATCTATCCTTGGCAAAGGATATTTATTTTCAACTTGCTAAATTCTCGGTAGCTCATACTCATTCTTAGACTTCCGTCTTTCTTCTTGACGAACAAGATTGGCGCTTTCCACGGAAAATACTAGGTTAATAAAATCAAGGTCGAGCAATTCTTTTAACTGAATCGTCAATTCTTACAATTCCTTCGAAACATTATATATAATTTTGATTTTGGAGTTGAACCAGATTTAAGGTCGATGGTAAACTCCATTTGCCTTATCTGAAGTAGTCATGTCCAAACTTCAGGAAAAACATCCTTGAACTCTCGGACTTCAGCAACATCATCGATATTCTTCTCTTGGTTCTCATCTTTATGGAGATAAACTAAAATATACTTATTCTTCTTTTCTTCTTAACAACTTTCTTGCTTGAATTACCGAAATAATCGGTATTTTTTTTTAGTTCTCTCTCCATTCCAAAGAATAGGGGCTCTTTTCCAGATTACTGGAAAGAGATCTATCTTTGCTGGCACCAAATGGTGGCAAGGTTCTCGGTTAACTAGTATATCCTCAGAATGATGTCTACATCCATAATCGAAATAGATTTTGGGTTTTAGCTGGCATCATAAGGGAATCTAATCTCAAGTTCCCAAATAGGGCAAATATGCATCACTGAGGTAGAAGCTCTGTCTAGCTCGCCTTATTTTTAAGGCCAAGAGTATCTACGCATGCACTCAACATTGAATAATGCGATGCACCAGTACCATATAATTTATATTTGGTACACCTTCGAACTGGCATGTATCTGCCAAATTACCTTGATCTCTACCGCTTGCTTTCTGATCAAGGGCAAAAATTCTTTGATGCTATTGAGGCCACTTCTGCTGCGATGGTTGCTACTACTTTGATTGCTGTTGCTGAGAACGGGGCGCTTGGCTTTGGTGCTACTGCGGCTGTAGAAATTCTTCTATGGCCCTCAGACGCAGGGCTGCTACTGCTATGGTCATCTTCCATCTTTTTCTTACTGCTTACTTGGGCATTGTTACGGATGAAATCCTTGCGGTCTTGTGCGTCTTAGAGACGATCAATTTTACCCTACGAAAAAGCGATCTAAACTATTCTAGAGTTAATCGAATGCTGCTGTCTTTGTCTTTGTCATTGCTTCTTGCTAGTTTGACTTTCAGCATTCCACTTTATTTTTCTCTTAGGATTCTGACCTTCTTTTTCTCTTCGGATTCTGACCTTCGTACGAAGATTTCGGATTGGCAGTTGCTGGAGTTTGAACTTGAAATGGGGAAGGTGCTAGGATTTTGTACTATCTTTTCTGGCTGTAAGGCTAACTCTATAACCAGAGTTCGGCTTAACGCTCATAAGTCAAAACACTTTGACTTACTAAAACTATTCTTTATATTTGGAGTGAGTCCGAGGAAAAAGCTCAGACATCTTCTTGCCTGACCGAATCAACTTGATAAGGACGGGACGAGCTAGGTCAAAATTTTTTTTTTACAAACTCTGTCATCGTCTTCTTTCCGTGCTTTAAAATTTACAAACTATCTTTACTTCTGCTTACAAAAGCTTTTCGAAATATCTTTTAAGAAGGTTACTTAAACATCCAAGAGAGATATTTTTTTTTTGAGCTGCCCGGAATAAATCTTCTGGCAAGCTTCCCACCCATAGATTGCTGATTCTTCCAACTGGTACGACATGCATGTGAGACGCTCGTGGTCATCA
The DNA here is from genome assembly GCA_031470985.1 of Agastache rugosa. Taxonomy (NCBI): domain Eukaryota; kingdom Viridiplantae; phylum Streptophyta; class Magnoliopsida; order Lamiales; family Lamiaceae; genus Agastache; species Agastache rugosa. The sequence goes on from CM062604.1 coordinate 10,119,804, forward strand.
CATCGAATAACCTAAAGATTCGATCTAACGCACAATCTATTTTTCTTCTTTTGATAGATTTCCTCTATCGTCAAAAGTTTGGGGAAAATCTGACGAAGATTAAGTTCTTCAATTCTCTTCCTAGATAGAGAAGGTGGGGTAGGTTCTTGTTGCTCTTCTTTTTCTATTCTGATTCTCTTTTTTTTAGAAAGCATTCTAATTAACATGCGCAAGGGTTTAAACGAGATTTGTTTTATTTAAAACAACAATAATTTTACTTGAAAGTTTTTGGCACTTTTACATTTCAAGCTTCATCATAAAAGCATTTACTTCACCTAGTAATAGTTCCAATCATGGAACTTGACATTCAAGCAAATCAAATCTCATCATAGCATAATCACTTTCCTAACTTAACTTAATAATTAAGCAATAACATAACAGCTTAACTTCATAACTTTTCTCATCTTAGCAATCAACAACAGAATGCTCAACTTCATAAACTTTTCTTACTCATTCAAACAATTCGCAAAATACTTTACTTAACTTATAACTCTTGACAAACGACTTACTTCTTTCATACTTTAGCTTATATTCATAAAATCATTATTCTTCAAGCTCTAACTTTATCTTGACAGCTATCCTTCAACTTACTTGATGCTTATCAAAGCATAATAACTTCTTATTTTTCTTAAGCATATAAAAACTCATCAACTGAACTAAATGAGTGCTTTAGTCATTTTTTTCATATGCTGGAAAATTTTCCTCTTTGAGATCTTTTCAAGATAATAAATCTATCAACAGAAAAATTATCCTTATCTCAACTGTGATGTTCTAGCATCACACAACATAATAGTGACGATACAGACTACTAATCTGTTACCGAAAAATCTAAGGTCAAATATGCATTATATATTTTATTTAAAACTCACATTTCCGCATTTATACTACTTCTTTCTTTCACGTTCTCGATATTGGTGATAATTAAAAAGGTCGACTCTCAATTAGTCATCCTTGAAAAAATTTTCTTCTTTATTAAACGCATTATCAAAATCCATACAATCGAATTCTACATCATCTTCCTTTACTACTTCTTCTTTGACGATCACATCTCAGCTCAAGGTAAGCCTGACTTTATCTTCAGTGTCCACAACTGGTGTCAACGAGAAACTAGCCTCTAACTTGACTTCTTGGAAAAAACACGTTGATGTTAGTTAAACAATCCATCCTTTTAGTTGTTGGATTGCTGTCGAGGTCATTATATTATTATTCTCATGACACAGTGAGAATTATCCCACTTCATGCTCCTTTTTCTAGAACGGAGAAATAGAAGCGAAAGAAAACTTAATATTCGTAGGGCTGAGAATATTAAGAAAATTCGGAAAAAAAATCACTTATGAACGAAGAGCTAAAATTAAATCAAATCTTAAAATAAAACTTTCTAAGGCCAAAACTGGCGCATTTAACTGGATAAAGAAATTACAGGTTTAATAATCCGAGAAGTATGTTGGGGAATGAAAGAATCCCAAACCTTAATTAAATCGGATAACTGAGGTTAAATAAACATTAGCTCAGGCATTCCTAACAAAACAGAAAGGAATAACATTATCCTGCAATATTAACTTTATCATATCCTTCTGAGATAATAACTTCATCAATTAATTCTTTTGAGATATTACTTCATCTCAAACTCTTCTAAGATACTACAAGAATGCGGTTAGCGGAAGAAAAGAATAACGAACGACGAACGAAACAAACGAAGAATGAAACGGACGACGAATGAACGGACAAAGAAAAACTGAGCTGACCTGCTCAAGTTTAGCGGTCGCCCAAGCTCAGCCGGCGCTGAAGCTTTCTGGTCAGCGACTGCTAACTCCTCAGCCAGCGCTGAGTTCCGACGTTGCGTTTTCTTTAAGCGAGCGCTGAGTCTATGAGATGGCTGACTTCTCGCCCTGTATTACTTTCAGCCATCTCTGACTTTGCAGCGGTCTCTCACTTCAATTCCTGTATTATTTTTGAGAGATCTCTGAAGTGCAGCCATCTCTGACTTTTATGACTGAAAAAATTTCTCCTTCGATCTTTAATGCTTTCGACGAATTTTCATCCTTCAATTCTTAATTTAACTTTTTTTTAAACTAAACTTCATTTTATTTCAAAATTTTCATTTCTTTATTTCACTTTTAACGAAATAATTTTCGACACAACGACAAAACTCGGAAATTTTCTAAATTGACCGCTTTGGCCATATACTTCTTCTTATAATAAAAAATTTAGCTCTTTGAGGACTTTTACAACAACGAGGGATTTTTTTATCTACAACAAAAACTCCCTACGTTAACCGTGATATTAGGATATCACACAAAATATACTTTCTCAGAGCGGAATTCTTCATCGCTACCGGATCTTTAAAACTAACATATTATGCATCTTTTTATGAAATCGTACTAAACAATCATAAAACTTTAAAACGACAAAGCATAAATTTGTTCGATTAATAATATATTAAATTAACGTCACTCTCGAACTCTCTCTCTGCTCATCCTCTAATGGATCTTCTTCTTCTTTTTCTTCCTCACCTTCAGACTCGATACTCTCCTCGGCTCTCTCTCCACTTCATCTAACGTCAAACGGACAACACTCACGTCGACCACACCCGAAAGAGATCTAAAACTAGGTTAAAACCCTAGATGACTGAACGACATACGACGAAACTAAAAATATTCTCCAGTTGCTCTGACCTCCGGGTCAATGGTATTCTCATCACTATCATGGTGACGTGGTCCAGACGTACTCCTCTCACGAAAAACGAAAGAAGCAAGCTGAGTTCCAAAGAAATAATCAAGCTCTGAAGAATTCAAAACTTGAGGAGTATCCAAAGAAGGATCTAATGGAACTATATCAATAGAGGAAGCTGAACCAAGTTGTTCGCCGAAGCAGAAGGCTCGGGAACAGAAGCAAAACATTTGTTAGAGGTGGAGATGAAACATAGCCATTCAACAACGGCTAAGAAATAATTGTGTTTTTATCAAAACTATAATCATTAGGATGAGAAGAAACAACGGTTTCAGGGTTCTCTTGAGGAATGAGAAAAGAAATTGGATAGTCTTGAATATCGAATCCTGCAATCCTGCTCCATCCACTCATCGGGAAGAAGAGGAACCAACTTTACTATTCCGAGAACTCCTAAAATATTACTTTCAATAATATTCATCTAAACACGATGGAAACGTCTTAAAAACTTCACTAACGTCTTTGAATAACTCTTACGCATATGCTAAAATTCTCTCATGGCCTCACCACCTCGAGAAGCTAATTTCGCTTTTATACAAGGGTACCATGTTCGTGATACTTTCCAAAGTTAAACAATCGCCTCGTTTGCAATTAATTCATTATCTCGCTTACCAAAGCTTGTCACATAAAGGATCTCAAGCTCATAGCGACGAGCAAAATTTGATTTAGAAAGTTCCAAGAAACCAACATAAATTGATTAAACTTGAAAGAAATAACTTATAGAAAAATTTGCACAACTGAAGCAGATTGAAACTGAATTTATGAACAGTATATTTAGAACCAGGGGGCTTGCAGGGTACCATTAGAAAGCCACGGATGTCTAGTTTCCAACCCAATTTACGGATCTGAATTTCGTTAAACGAGCAGGAAGTTATGGCCTCCGGAGTAAAAGGTGGCAGAACAGCCGCCGCCCAGTTTTCCAGCCGCTGCTGCCGCCGGATTTACTATTCCAGCGACCGCTGGTTTCCGGCGACCGCTGGATTCCGGCGACCGCTGGAGTGGTCTTCGGCATTTTCGTCCCAGCGAGCGCTGCTTTCCAGCGAGCGTTGCTTTCCAACCGGCGTTGGAAAGTTGAGTTGAACGTGCTTCTTCTTATTTTCATGCATTTGACAAGATTTCTTCCTACATCTCTTGCTTTTCATCGTTCTTCTTCTTCGATTACTCTTCATCTTAATTATTCTAACGCTTTCTCGACGTTAATTAAACTTCATTTTACTTTGCTTTCTTCCTTTCTTTATGTAATGATTAAACCAAAATTTAAACGACGAAATTTAATGACAACTCGGAAAATTATAAAAACGACCTCTTTGGCCGTACTTCTTCATTTTTACGGAAAATTTGCCTTTTCGAGGGTTTTTACAAAAATCAAATAAACCCTAATTCTCGATGAATATTTTCCCAAGGCTCGGAAAAAAAATATAAACCAAATATATTTCAAACTTTTAACTTTCATAAATTCTCCTTCTTTACTTTCTAACTTCATCTCATTAATTAACTTCATTATGAAAGCGGAAGATCCATATTACTGAGTTTCTAGTTATGTGGGTTGATCAGGTCCACATAACAGTCCGTCAGTTACATGCAACTTCAAATTTTAAACTTTTAAACATAGGAAACTTTTAAATGCGTACCTGGTTTGCCGGATGACATGAGGTGCTGGACTTTTGTTGTTGTTGAAACTTAACTAGTCTAGAATTCAAACTAGACTAGACTTGAAGAAATATGAACTTAGAGCAACAGACCTTGCTCTCGACTAGTCTAGGAATTAAACTAGACTAGACTTTCAAGAAATAACTCAGAACAGACAGACCTGCTCTGATACCACTCTGTCGTAGCCCGACTCAGAATAAAGATGACCGAGCCGGTGGGTCCCACGACGTACACAATTTATGATTAACCAAGGAATCAATAACGACCCAGTTATCCAACAAAACCGAACATTTGACAAACTATTCTTAACAAACAACGATACCGGGAGTTAAACTTATTCTTAAACAACATCTCAACGAATATGCTTAACAAGAAATCAATAACATGCTCGATAATTCCAACCAACAATTAGTATCGTACGACCAACGATGCCAAGAGATCAACATCGACAAGAAGTCCATTAGATCAAGAAAGCACGATAAAAGAGGGTCATATGATTTAAAAGATCTCAACAAAGGATTGACAACTTATTTCAAGCTAAAACAAGTTTGCAGCTGAAACCTTAACAAATAACATTAGCGATTTCAAAGTCGAGAATATGCTTCATACTTCAACATATATTTCAAAGTGTTGCAGCGGAAAAACATAGAGAATCATATGTATGAAGACATATGACTCAACTCTAGTTTAAACAACTTTCAAAAGACTCAACCAACAAAAGTCCGTCCAAGCACACTCTCATCTTCATCCGAGCTAACCTGCACATTTTAGAAATAACATGCAGGGCTGAGTACGAAGTACTCAGTGGACACATGCCAAAACATTTGAAAACTTGCTTCTTAGAGCTATAGATTAAACTTGCCATAAAGCATTGCACAAATAACTTTTTGAAAACAAACTTGTGCTTGCTTAAGCATTTTCTTTTGAAATAAGTGACTGCAGTCAAAATACTCAATAAGTATGAACCAAATCTACTATAAATAATAGTGATGAGAAAGAGGCCTCTTTCTCAATCACTTGTAACCGGTCTATCAGAGAAAGGCTCACGATTACCAATGTAACCGGCCTATCAAAGAAAGATTCACGATTACTAATGTGTACACAAATCCCACCTTGCGCGGGACCGAATTCGTCCTTCTTCAGTAGATGGTATCATACAAAAACTTAAAACATTTGGCAAGTTAATCAAATTAAAACATCACATATATATAATCATATATATATAGCATTCATCATTTCTTTGTTTAGAAAGCCCACCTGATAACTGAAGCTTTGGACTTAACCTTTATCGATTCTGAATTCTCGGATTCACACTTCCACTCGATCCTTCATTCGAACTAGAATTCACGAATTTAGAACGAGAATTAACTACTATCGAATAAACGAATTCGATATTCTTAACTTCTAATTTACTTCGAAATTCTACGTCGAAACTCGACGAAACTTGAGAATTTCTAACTTAACTTCTTAAACGCTCTTACTCTATCTTAACTCATCATTAACCAAAATCACACTTAACATAATCATACATTAATTACTATTCATATCTTCAAATACGAAACGGATTTGACTCGACAAACGAGCTCTGAAAATTCTCAATTTAAATCTACTTACATCTTTTAACATAATAAACATAATTACTCAATCATATTATCAATCCAGATCACGTACACATATAAACCTTTAACTTAGAAAAATAGCCGAAAAATAGAAAATTCTTAATACTTCGTATTTAATTTCTGAAAAATTCCACAACACTTAATTTTTATTGTAGAATTCAAATATGTGATTATTTTCTTGATAAAATGTTGGGAAAATTATAAGGTTTCGATTTGATACCAAAACCCAACTGATTCTCCAACCGAATAGATGATCGCGCCAACCTAAATAGTGTTTTCCAGCTCGCCTGTTTGAGCCTTAAAATGTTCTAGGATTACAGGTTAAGGAAGCGGAAGACAGCAGTCGACCCAGCTGTGTCTACAGCAGGAGTCAGCTAGCGGAAGTCAGCAGTCGACCCAGCTGTGTTCACAGCTTGAGTCAGCTAGCAAAAGACAGCAGACGTTAACCTTCAGCTGAGTGATCCAGCAGAGCCTGATCAAGCTGAAGAGAATTCGAGCTGAGTTCAAAACACAGCTGGTCCAGCTGTACAGAACAAAGGAACTATCTCTGAAGACTCCACGACGAGACAGTCCAGCTCTGAATTCAAAAGCCAGCTCTAAAGGCAGAAGATCCCGGAATCAGAGGAAGTCAACCTACCTCGACCAATGAGGGATTGCCAGATCAGCATCCTAGACTTCAGAACCTAGGATGTGACACAAATGAAGACAGGTGCAGATACGCCCAACGGCAGATCTTGTATTTAAGAAGAGTAGGTAAGATTCAAACGGCTCCTCCAACGGCTAGTCTTGAATCTCTACCTATATAAACCCGTCTTCAACCTCAGGATCAGACACGAAAAACTCTCTACAAGCTTTCATTATCTGAAATCATTATTCTTTCAAAAGCTCCCAAGCAGTTCTACATAGATCAAAGAACACTTTATCTTAAAGTGTTTCTAGTTAAGAAACTGCTTAGTTTTTCGTCTGTTCCCTAGGCCAAACTCATTGTATATCTTAAGCCTAGATTTCGAACGAGTTCATCATACTCTAAAGTTCTTAATTGTAAGAACTCGTTCATAGTTGGAACCCCATACCCAAACCCAAACCCAAACCCAGAAAGGTTAGGTAAAGGTACGCTTGCTCGAAGCGCGTAATTCGAGTGGTTAGGTTCTTCAGTACCCGTAAACTGAAGGTGTATAAGCTTGACAGTGCCCGCAAACTGTTGGAACACAGCTCGGGTTAGAGTTGTGAAGTTGCTTGGTACTTGGAAACCAAGTAGTAGTGGATTACCAGTGAACCTGGTCGTGGACGTAGGAGGTGTTACTCCGAACCACGTAAAAACTCGCGTGCATCTATCTCTCTCTTTACTTTTGCTTTATATTCAGCTGTGTACTAATGCCTTCATATCATTGCATACTTGTTCAAAACTGCACACACAGCTGCTCTCCAAAGACAGCTGTGTCTCTCGAAAAGTTGCACAACCTGACTAAGCTGAAAACGATAAGTTAATATTTTCAAACTGAGTTTTTCTAAGTAACTGAGCTAAAGTTTTCAAACCACCACTTTCCGCACGGCCAGCTGAGTTGTTTACCCAGCTGACCCTCCCCAGCTGGATCAATAACTGAGCTCTCACTCAACTCCGTTTTAACTTGATAAAAGTTTCGAAAAATCTACTTGGTGTATTCACCCCCCCTCTACACCAAGTACCCAGCTCAGGGACCATCAATTGGTATCAGAGCAGTGGTTCAAAAGACCACCGTTTCTGTATCAAGAGATCTCTCTTGACGCTCTGTGTCAGTGGTCAACTGAACAGATCCGTTTTTTAGAAAAACTCATCTTATTACATACTGCACATGTCTATGGATTCTTATCTTAACAGGAATCTCCCCACCTTCTCGGTAGACGACTATGCAATCTGGAAATTCAGATTGAAAAGCTTCCTTTGTGCACATCACGACATGATGTGGGACGTCATCACAGACGGACCCATCCTTATCTATAAACAAGGAAATGAACTCGTACCTGCTCATGATGGAGGCCAACCAGAATACCGGCCAATTCTCAAGCCAAAGAAGGAATATTCTTCCGAAGAGCGAAAGCAAGCTGGTCTGGACAGCTTCGCAAGGAACACCATCTCTTCAACAGTCTCAAACGCCTACCTGAGTAAAATCATCAAGTGCGAGACGAAAAGAGATGTGGGAAACACTCGCCAAGCTATGTGAAGGATCAGAAGAGATCAAAGAAAACAAATTCACAATAGCGTACCAAAAATTCGACAACTTCAAGCAGCTAGCCATCGAGTCCATCGAAGCGATGGAGCTAAGGTTCTCAAACATAGTCATTGAGATAGAGACAATCAGAACTGGGAAGTATACCCAGCGGGAAAAGAATCTAAAGGTTCTTTCAGCTCTTTCAGCTGAATGGAACACTTACAAGGTAGTTCACCAAAGTCGAAGTGACTTGGGTGATCTATCTACAGAAAGGTTGTTCTCACTCTTAAAAGCCAACGAGTACAACTTGAAGATCACTCAAGAAGAATCTTCAAGCAGACAGAATGACGGAGAACTCACCCCAGCTCCAAAAGAAATAGCTTTCAGAGCCAACTCTGAAAAGTCAGCTCATGTCAAGTCAGCTGAGTCCTCCAAGATGAAGAAGGACAAAAAAGATATGAGCAAAGAGGAGCTACTCGAAGAAATTGCCATGATGGTGAAGAGTTATAACAGACTCAACACCAGCAAGGGCAAACACAAGGAGTTCTTTAGGACTTACAGAGATAAGTACGCAGCAGCTGATGAGAAGTCAGCTGACAAACGAACTGAAGAAGGTTGCTTCAACTGCAAGGAACCAGGACACTACCGACAAGATTGTCCAAAGCTGTCCAAGAAAGATAAAGACCAATTAAAAGCTAAGGCAGCTGACCGAAGGAGAGCTTATATCGCTGATGAAGAATCAGAGTGCAATAAAATGGATGACATGCCATTTTCAGACTCTGAAGAATAAGCCCTGATGGCCAATCATGAACCTGATTGGGATACTTGCTTCATGGGACAAACAGACGGCATCGATAAAGATGAGGTAACGTCTCGAACTCTAAATCTATCTAACACCTCACCATCACACGAACACTCTACACAGGACTCAGAATCTGGACTACCTGATTGGAGTCTAGTAGAGAAAGTAATGAACGATTCCAAGGAGCTTCAAGAGATCCTTGACGTCATTATGTGTGAGAATGCCGAGCTGAAGGCAGAACTGGAATAGACAAAAGTATCAGACACAGCTGATACAACTCAGCTCCAACAGGAAGTCGTTTCACTAAAAGACAGAATAGTGAAACAAGATCAGCTGATGAAGAAAGTCAATACTGAGAAGACACAGCTGATAGAAGATGTGGAAAAGGTCACAGCTGAATCGGAAAGGAAGTCAGCTGAGATCATTGAGCTGAAAAGCACCGAAGAGGTACTATCTAAAAAGATAGTAGCTCTCATCAAAGCAACGTCAACAATGGACGAGATCATTAGTGCTCAGCGTCCAGCAGCACTCAAAGCGGGACTGGGATACAACGAATCAAAGGATGCCTCAAACATTGCCTCCACAAGTGGAACAAAGGTTATGTTTGTACGAGCAAATGAACCTTCAACCCCAGCAGCTCAGCATCAACAATTGAGGACACAGCAGGCGTCGGGAAGAACAGCTGTGAAACATTCTCAAGCTCCGTTGAGGACACAGCAGACGTCAAAAAGAACAGCTGTGAAAAAGTCTCAAACTCCGTCGAGAACACAGCAGACATCAAGAAGGTCAGCTGTGCGACAACCTCAAGCCCAACTCAGACAGCAACGTGCTCAACCTCAACAAAGACCACAGGCTGGATTTTACAGATACCAGCCACAGCACCAGCACGTTGATCGATATCAACCAAGATATCAGAGATACCCAGCTGGATACCACTCATACGAGTATCAGCTGGATAATCATTTCCAGCCACAGCATCAGAGACAGCAGAGACAAAGGAACGTCTCAGCTAGGTACACAGCTAGAAATCAAACAAAATACAGACAACAAAACAAGAAGACACGGAGATCAAGACCCCTCCAGCAACAAAAGAAGAACACAATGAATGTGTATATCGACTCAGCTGGGAGAATTATCAGATCAAATGACCCAATTCGAGTCATCAAGCAGATCTGGGTCGTCAAAGGATCTCTGTCTAACCCACAAGGACCCAATTAAAACTGGTTACCTGAATTTTAACTTTTTGTTTAGGTTGCAAGGAATCGACGCATCTCTGAGGAGTCGATGAGAACGCTTTGGTACTTGGACAGTGGATGTTCCAAGCACATGACGCACCTAAAGCATCTACACCAGGAGTATATTGAGCGTACAGGTCCACAAGTAACATTTGGTGACAACTCCAAAGGCCTAACCAAAGGTTATGGTACATTTAAAACTAGAAATGTTATAATCCCAAATGTTTCTTATGTACAAGGATTGCAACATAACTTGCTTTCCATTAGCCAATTCTGCGACAACGGTTTTTCTGTCAAGTTTGATGCACAGGGATGCACAATGAAGCATAGGGAAACCAAGCAGACACTCCTAAGAGGGAAAAGAGAAGGAAATATGTACTTCGGCGGAACGGCGGCCCTCCGGAGACTTGTCTTGTATCAAAAAGCGACAATGAAGTCGAGTGGGCCGTGGCAGCAACGGCCGAATCATCTCAACTTCAAGACAATCAACAAGGCGGCTAGGAACCGGCTCGCTAATGGAATTCCGGATCAAGTATATGACAAAAGTCATATGTGCAGCGCGTGTCAACAAGGAAAACAAACAAGAATTTCATTCTCTCTCAAGCCGGCTCGATCAGGCGATCGAGTTCTTCAACTTCTTCACATGGATCTTTTTGGTCCAGTTACTCCAACAAGCTTCAATGGCAGAAAATATACTCTGGTCGTTGTGGATGATTTCTCAAGATTCACTTGGGTATCTTTCTTATACCAGAAGAGCGAAACCAGAACTAAGCCGCCTATCTGTGGAAAGATTATCAACACGAAGGAGTGCAAGATAATGGCAATAAGATCAGTATCGTGGAACGGAGTTTCTAAATGAAACTATTTATGATTTTTGCGAGAAGAACGGAGTTCAACACCAAACATCTGCGGCTCGCACACCTCGGCGAATGGTGTAGCGAACGAAGAAACGAACTCTCAAGGAAGCAGCTACCTCAATGCTAGCTAGCTCTGCCATTCCAAAGAAGTTCTGGGCTGAAGCAATCAACACAGCTTGCTTCACTCATAATCGCTCCCTACTCACATCAAGGCAAGGAAAAACACCGTATGAGCTATGGAACAACAGAATACCTTACATTGGATATTTCAAGGTATTCGGATCCAAATGTCACATTCTCAATAATGGGAAGACACAGTTCAAGACGTTCGATGAAAAGACAGACCGAGGAGTATTCCTTGGTTACTCCGCTGTGAGTAAAGCATACAGAGTCTTCAACAGAAGAACTCAAATAGTCGAAGTAACTCCACATGTTACCTTTGACGAATCCTCCTTCGAATATAGAGATTCTATCAAACGAAGAAGCGAAGGAGAATCTTCAAGATTGATTCAGACAAGGGCTCAAGAGAATAGAATCAGGAATCTGGCCGAACCATTAATTTGGGACAATGAGCCAGAGGAGGAAATTCAAATCAACCAAGAAGCTCCACCAGCTGGAAATCGAGAAGAAGCTTCAACGCCAAATCAAGGGGGAACATCATCGGCTGGGAATCCAAACACGGTCGAGTCCCAACTCCATCTCCGGTGAGCCTCTACGTAAATCTCCTCAAAATCCAAATCAAAGAGAGCCAAACTCTCAAGATTTAACTCCAGAACAACTCCAAGACAGACGAAATTTAGCCACTTCAAGCATCAATCAACTGGAAGAAGAAATTCGTAAGAGGAGAAGATGGATTGAAGATCATCCATCATCAGCAATCATTGGAGAACCTTCTGACCAAGTCAAAACCAGAAGCTCAGCTGCTCAAGCTTCATCGGATCATCAAGAGGCAGCTGACACAGCTCAACTTTCAGTAGAGCTAGAACTGACGGTCTATGATGAAGACACAGCTCTAATGGCGTGTTACGTAGCTCAAGTGCCAGAGCCTCAATCAATTCTCGAAGCTTTGAAGAGTGTGCCTTGGACAAATGCCATGCAAGAAGAGCTAAACGAATTCCTCAGAAATTGTGTCTGGGAATTAGTCGACAGACCTCAAGAAGTCAAAGTCATAGGACTCAAATGGATATTCAAGAACAAGTTGGATACCCTGGGAGTCGTCATCAGAAACAAAGCTCGACTCGTTGCCAAGGGCTACACTCAGCAGGAAGGAATTGACTTCGAAGAATCGTTTGCTCCAGTAGCACGATTGGAAGCAATAAGACTATTTCTCGCCTTTGCAGCACATCACAAATTCAAGGTCTATCAAATGGATGTGAAGTGTGCATTCCTAAATGGAGAAATCAAAGAAGATGTCTACGTTGAACAACCTCCAGGATTCGAAGTAGAAGGAAATAAAGTCTACAAACTAAAGAAGGCTCTTTATGGATTAAAGCAAGCACCTCGAGCTTGGTATGACACTCTGTCAAATTTTCTCATATCCAAAGGATTCAAGAAGGGCTCGATGAGACGAACTCTCTTCACCATCAAGTCAGGAGAAGATATCCTGGTTGTTCAAATCTACGTAGACGACATCATCTTTGGATCAAGATCAAGCTTCTTATGCCAAAGATTTGGAGAGATGATGTCAGAGAAGTTCCAAATGTCCATGATGGGAGAAATGAGTTTCTTCCTAGGACTTCAAGTCAAGCAATCTTCAGAAGGGATCTTCATAAATCAATCCAAATATGTGAAAGATTTGATCGCCAAGTATGGAGTTCAATCAAGCAGAACTGTAAAGATTCCAATGAACACCAACTGGAAGATTGAACCAGGATCGGAAGGGAAGTCAGTTGATTCCAGCAAATACAGAGGGATAATAGGATCCCTGCTGTATCTAACAGCAAGTCGTCCAGACATCTCTTTCGCAGTCGGAGTGTGTGCCAGATTTCAAGTTGATCCAAAGGAAGCACACATGCAAGCGACCAAGAACATTCTCAAGTATCTCAAAGGAACTCGGAATGTTGGTGTGGTACCCAGTGAAGACAATCTACGGTGATTGGATACTCGGATCTCGGACTTCGGCGGAGATCGATTGGACGAGAAAATCAACTTCGGGAACTTGTCGGTTCTTAGGAAGTAAGTTGATTTCATGGTTTTCAAAGAAACAAACGTGCGTCGCAACTTCCACGACGAAGCGAGAATATATGGCGTGGAAGGCTGCGCTCGCAAATTCTCTGTTGAAACATCACTGGATGACTATGAAGTAAAAGCGGACGGAGTTCCAATTTTACGTGATAGCTCAAGTGCTATTGCAATATCCGAAAATCCGGTACTTCACACAAGATGCAAGCATGTAGACGTACGACATCATTTCATCGGAGATCACGTAGAAAAGAAGGATGTGATTGTTGAGAAAATTCACACGTACATACGGCGGTGATATTCTCACAAAACCGCCGATAGAAGCAAGATTCAAAATGCGTGCGGATTACTTGGACTTCTCAACCCGGACGATGCTTCACCCAACACTGAAGAAGCAGACCACTCCGAACGGAAGGCAGAACCTGAATGGAAGCTGCACTCAAATTGAATACAAGCGATCAATCGAAAATCAGAATCAATGTCAACGATATCGGTGAGAAAGAATTCGGCTAAACCGGATGCCGAAAGGAAATGATTATTCGAGTGAGGGGAACCAATTTGGAACCACGATGACCCAGCACACCCACTCAACCGAGGTATCAGCTGACTACAATGATCAGCTGAGAGGTTTGCAACAACATTAATTACACCTACTCAATCTGTTTTCTGTCAACTCACATCTTGTCATTTCTAATCAATATTAATTAAAAGTCTGCAAAGAATTGAATAATGGGAGTTTCGAGGCAAAAGTCAAAACACCTCAACCGTTCTCTCTCGCGCATTAAATTGACATAACGCGAGAATCTCTCCCAGTCGTAGATCTTCTTATTTAACAGACAAATCTTGATCGTCCATTCTTCAAGAAATCTCTTTAAATATGCTAGAAGATATACGCATCAAACCTAGAAAGTTTTTTTTTCTTTCTTATTTCCATCAATTGGTATTGTTTGTTTCTACTAACAAAAGATGCAGAAAAAGAACATGGAATCCAGAAAGATGTCTCCCGAAGCCAATCAAACCTGAAGAATCTGTCAAAGCTTCAAGATAAGAGTTTCTTAACTCTCAGGAACCTCAAAGAAGACGGAAGTCCAGAAGAAGGTGAAGCCCATCGACAGAACTGAACCAGCCAACATAAAGAGGAGACTGCAAAGCTCAAGAACGTCATCCACCAGGAAGGTGCAGAAAACTTTCTGAGAATGACAAAGGAAAAAGACCTCCTCAGCCCCACTGTTTCTTTCAACTTAAAAGAGAGAACGGGACACACAACTCCCTGGGATGCAAAAATCAACGTCAACAGACCTGGACCAGATGTTCATGAAACCGGAGTATTCAAGAGCAGTCTTGTCAAAGCTCTTGCTCCGCCACAGGAGGCACAGAAAAAGATGCAGGAGTCAAAGCTGTATGCATCTAACTCCGTCCCAGCTGGGAATCGGAAACAACTTGAGGAGACAAAACATACTGAAGCACTGTCTTCAAACCGAAGACTCAAGTCAAAGGTGCTCGATCGATCGACGGAGAAGCCGGTGACATTATGAGAGAATTCGTAATCACTCTCCGAGGAGCAGAAGGCCCACAAGCGGTCGTTTCTTACGGTGGAAGAGAAGTTCACGTCCCTGCTTGAACATAATCATCACCAACACCGCAACGGAGTATTCCAGCTGAACAACCAAGCTTAAACCCCAAGACAGATGGGATACTTCAACCGCCTTCTCTTCAGTTTCCTTCAGCTCCACAGGGACACCTTCTTCGAGATCTTTCAATAAAAGATGCTCAAGTCCCTGCACCAAGCTCAAATAAGAAACATCACCCAGCCAACAATCTCCTGCAGCTAGATGATGATGATATGAGCTGAATACAACTCCCTCAAGTGCTGAATCAGACTTTCTCATTCAATCTAAGAAGTCTGAAGAAGCAAAATTGCAAGGAATGAAGTGATGCCCGACTCAGAAGATGATATCTCCCGTGCTAACTCATCCCTCCAAGCACTCGAATTTGGGCCCTTTGAATCAGGCCAAGGACGCTGTGTCTGCAATCACAGCTGAGGCTAATGCAACTGAAGAAGAGCCAGCTAATACAACAGCTGAGCCACTAAGACTCTAAACCTCGCCGCTCAGAGCTGAAAACCACAGTTTCGCCAAACTAAAACATCGCAACAGCCGATGGTGAATATCTCCCACCCTGTTTTGATCATGCCAAAAAGGGGGAAGTAAGGGAGAAGAGAGACAAGTCAATGAAGAGGCAAACTGTTGAGCTAGAGGAACCGAAATTTGAATCGAATCGAGTGAAGAAGAGACGAGTCAAAAGAAAGAAGCAACGGATGCAGAAGAGAAGACCCAGCCGACTGAAGGACTGAAGACTGAAGATTTTTTTTTCTTCTTTCTTTTTCCTGTGTTATAATGTATTTTCTTACATTAATAAAACACTAGTTTCTCTGCATCATAAGTTGTCTCAGTTAGGTTTTGGCATCATCAAAAAGGGGGAAATTGTTGGGAAAATTATAAGGTTTCGATTTGATACCAAAACCCAACTGATTCTCCAACCGAATAGATGATCGCGCCAACCTAAATAGTGTTTTCCAGCTCGCCTGTTTGAGCCTTAAAATGTTCTAGGATTACAGGTTAAGGAAGCGGAAGACAGCAGTCGACCCAGCTGTGTCTACAGTAGGAGTCAGCTAGCGGAAGTCAGCAGTCGACCCAGCTGTGTTCACAGCTGGAGTCAGCTAGCAAAAGACAGCAGGCGTCAACCTTCAGCTGAGTGATCCAGCAGAGCCTGATCAAGCTGAAGAGAATTCGAGCTGAGTTCAAAACACGAGCTGGTCCGGTATGCGGAACAAAGGAACTATCTCCGAAGACTCCACGACGAGACGAGTCCGGCTACGAATTCAAAAGCCGGCTCTAAAGCGGAGAAGATCCGGAATCGAGAGGAAGTCAACCTACCTCGACCAATGAGGGATTGCCGGATCGGCATCCTAGACTTCGAACCTAGGATGTGACACAAATGAAGACGGTGCGAGATACGCCCAACGGCAGATCTTGTATTTAAGAAGAGTAGGTAAGATTCAAACGGCTCCTCCAACGGCTAGTCTTGAATCTCTACCTATATAAACCCGTCTTCAACCTCAGGATCAGACACGAAAAACTCTCTACAAGCTTTCATTATCTGAAATCATTATTCTTTCAAAAGCTCCCAAGCCGATTCTACATAGATCAAAGAACACTTTATCTTAAAGTGTTTCTAGTTAAGAAACTGCTTAGTTTTTCGTCTGTTCCCTAGGCCAAACTCATTGTATATCTTAAGCCTAGATTTCGAACGAGTTCATCATACTCTGAAGTTCTTAATTGTAAGAACTCGTTCATAGTTGGAACCCCATACCCAAACCCAAACCCAGAAAGGTTAGGTAAAGGTACGCTTGCTCGAAGCGCGTAATTCGAGTGGTTAGGTTCTTCAGTACCCGTAAACTGAAGGTGTATAGGCTTGACAGTGCCCGCAAACTGTTGGAACACAGCTCGGGTTAGAGTTGTGAAGTTGCTTGGTACTTGGAAACCAAGTGGTAGTGGATTACCAGTGAACCTAGTCGTGGACGTAGGAGGTGTTACTCCGAACCACGTAAAAACTCGCGTGCTTCTATCTCTCTCTTTACTTTTGCTTTATATTCAGCTGTGTACTAACGCCTTCATATCATTGCATACTTGTTCAAAACTGCACACACAGCTGCTCTCCAAAGACAGCTGTGTCTCTCGAAAAGTTGCACAACCTGACTAAGCTGAAAACGATAAGTTAATATTTTCAAACTGAGTTTTTCTAAGTAACTGAGCTAAAGTTTTCAAACCACCACTTTCCGCACCGCCAGCTGAGTTGTTTACCCGAGTGACCCTCCCAAATTTGGATCAATAACTGAGCTCTCACTCAACTCCGTTTTAACTTGATAAAAGTTTCGAAAAATCTACTTGGTGTATTCACCCCCCCCTCTACACCAAGTACCCAGCTCAGGGACCATCATAAAAAAAATCAAATAATCATTTAATTTCCTTTAATTATTTTCGGCCCTTTTATAAAATTAGGATAAAATATCCAATTTCATTCTAATCAATTCCCAACATCTTATTTTAATTTATAAGCTATATTTATAGCTTAATTACTTTATTTAATTGGATAAAAATCAAAACTCTAATATATATATATTTCGACCTTTTTAAAGAAATAGAGCACATTTGCTTATTTTTATCCATTTCAAATTACAACATGCTTAATTAATATTCTAGAGATTAATTGTAAACTCAATTAATCCATTTAAACTCTAAAATAATTATTCCTAATTTAATTAAAATCTGAAAATTTTCGAAATATATATAATTGAGCTCCAAAAATTCTAACAAACTTCCCACATGCTTAAATAAATATCATAAGCTCAATTCTATCATCAATTTCATCATTCATCATCAAAATCAAAAGTCCTAATCTTAAGAACCCTAATATTTCTAAAATTCCAAAAATTGGAATAATTATGATTCAATCTATTAATTCAATGCATAAACATACTTAATAACATCATATAAGCTTAATTTAAACATCAATTTAATCAAAGAACATCAAGATCAAAAACCCCTAATTTTAATTAATTATTTTCGGCTAAATTGAAAATAATAGAAGGGCTTTGATTCTTCTATTACTTCCAACATCAAACATGCTTAGAATAATTATCTAAGCTCAATTATTCAATCAATTTGATCATCTAACATCACAATTGAAAAATCCTCATTTTAGCATAAATTTCGAAAATTATGAGATTAGGGTTAGGGTTTGATTTGAGCATGAATTAATGATCTATCATGCATCCTAAGCATGAATTAAACATCATAACTTAAATTCAAGATCATCTAACACCATTTGACATAAATTTCAAAATTTATAAAAGAATTAAATGATGTATTTAATCTTGAATTTTGAGCTATAACTTGCTCTAAACATAGAATATACCTTGATTAATGATTTGGAGATGATTTGATCTTGGATTTGAGCTTAAAAATGAAGCTTTAATGGAGAAGATGTATATGTATATATGCGTGTGTGTGTGCTGGGGAAGAAGCAGCCGAAGGAGGAAGGAAATGGAATGAAAATGAAAGTTTAATCACTTAATTATATAACCACTAAAGTCAACACCATATATGTCATGCTTATGTAATAATTAGAATTATTTAATTAATTAAATGCTTAGTTTAATTATTTAATTACTAACTTGTTAATCATAACTTCATTCTCTAATTTCTTGATCAAGAAAAATCAATTAGGGCATCTCAAACCCTAATGCAAATTTTCGGAAGAAAATACCGAAAAACGAATCATTTATGAAATAAATAAGATTATTATTTTTAATAATTATTTGCTAATAAATTAAATTAAGAATTTAAATTCATAATTTTCTCAATTAAAAATCAAGCATAAATGCTCAATCTAATAAACATAAATTCCAATTCGTTTCGGTTAACCCGAGATGAAACAAACATAATTAAATTCCACTTTTTCGGCACAAATTTGGATTGCCGAATAAAATTATTAAAAATAAAATTTTTCTTCATCTTCATTCTCTTAGTTTAATGAAAGAAATACTAGGTTTAATTATTCACGAAAACGGGATATTACATAAACTTCTTGGAATAAAATGTGGATTTGAAATATCATTAGGAAATTTTGTTATTATTGTTTTTTGAGAATCAATCTTTGTTGAGATATGATCCATTTGTTCTGCAATTGTATGCAGTATTTGATTTGAATAATTGTTTTGTTCATGAATCTTTTTAATATCACTCAATTTTAGAGTATCATCTCCTTCCCTTCCAGTTCGAAAAGGAGTTGCAGATATTTCCCCATTGGGAACTTGAATCTTAATATTTTGTAAAGGAGGATGTATTGAAGTTAATGTGGAACCTGAAGACAGTTTTCAAGTTTTGTAAAGATTTGTTTGAACATTTATTTGATCTAATTCATAAACATTATTAATATCATTGAGTTGACAATAAGCTTGAAACCAATGTAAAATAGGAAAATTGAATCTATATTTATTTTTCATTTCATGAATCCATTCGACTTCAAGTCGTTCTCTAATTGGTTTTTCTAATTTTAAAAACCATTCTGTTTTATCTTTGTATTCTGGATCATTGAATTTATCATCCAGATATTTGAGATTCATTGAAAATTCATTTTCTATGATTACATTAATTTGATTTCCCATTTGGGAAATAGTTGGAGATCCCATTGAGGATCCATCATCTGTTTGATAATTAGTTGAGGGAATTGGAGTTTTATAATTAACTCTAATATTTTGAATATTTGAAAAATCAGATCTAGATTCTTCAGAAAAAGAACTTCTAGATGAGGCTTCTTGAATTCTTATTGAATTTCTATTTGGTTGTCTAAAAGAATTAAAACGAAGTAGAATTCTACCATCATTATCTTCTTCTATTTCAGAGACTTCTCGTCTCTCAATTCCTCTCGGAATTTGTTGAGTTTGAATTATGAATTCTTTAGGAATAGTTATTTCATTCCATTTTAATCTTTTAGGAACAAAATATGTTGGATTATCAGCTTCAATTTGAAGCATGACAGTTTCTTCTTTTGAAGTTGGAGAAAGTAAGAATTTTGGATTTAATTGAGAAGACATTAATCTAAAGTAAACACGATACATTATTGCAAAGTTTTTGCATAAATTTTTCAATTTATCTCCTTGAAGATGAACATCAAGGATTAAAGAATCTTGAATTAATGGGTTTGTTAAATCTATTGAATAATTGGGTGCACAATTGAAATAGATAGGACCATTACATATATTAGTTTGAATCATTGCTAAGAGTGAAGTTTTATATCTTTTGAGTCTATTATCTCTTAGTGCTAAATAAATTGGAGCATCGACTCCTATATGAACTAAGGGTTTAACAGCTACTTGAATTAAACCAAAATGAATATATCTATAACCTTTCTCAAGGTATTTCTTAATAGATACATTTGATAATAGTTGTATACTTTGAAATTCTTCTTGAACAGAAATTGTTTCTTCATGAGTTTTAATTGAAAAAGCAGTTCTAAAATCTAATGAACCTATTGAATATATTGTTTCAATTTGTTGTTCAGGAATTTTCCACTTATCATAATTATCTGGAATATGTATTTCCTTTGACTGAATAATACCAGAATTATTCATACTATTGTTTTTGGAAAAAAGACTTCTTAATCTAGATGCCATTGATACTAAAGAAATTAACAAAGTTCTAGAGCACAAATTGTAAATGACAAGGACCACCACCGGGACCACCTCACCTGGGCTGACCAACGGATTCGAGGGCTGACCAAACCGTCACACCAACAATTTTCTCTAAATCTTTGGAAATTTAACTAGTATGAATAGGATCTATAGAAAGAAAAGTTCCTTCCTAGACAATAATTTGAATGGCTCTGACTTTGTTAATTTCATTAGTATCAATGGCATCTAGATTAAGAAGTCTTTTTTCCAAAAACAATAGTATGAATAATTCTGGTATTATTCAGTCAACGGAAATACATATTCCAGATAATTATGATAAGCGAAAAATTCCTGAACAACAAATTGAAACAATATATTCAATAGGTTCATTAGATTTTAGAACTGCTTTTTCAATTAAAACTCATGAAGAAACAATTTCTGTTCAAGAAGAATTTCAAAGTATACAACTATTATCAAATGTATCTATTAAGAAATACCTTGAGAAATGTTATAGATATATTCATTTTGGTTTAATTCAAGTACCTGTTAAACCCTTAGTTCATATAGGAGTCGATGCTCCAATTTATTTAGCACTAAGAGATAATAGACTCAAAAGATATAAAACTTCACTCTTAGCAATGATTCAAACTAATATATGTAATGGTCCTATCTATTTCAATTGTGCACCCAATTATTCAATAGATTTAACAGACCCATTAATTCTAGATTCTTTAATCCTTGATGTTCATCTTCAAGGAGATGAATTCAAAAATTTATGCAAAAACTTTGCAATGATGTATCGTGTTTACTTTAGATTAATATCTTCTCAATTAAATCCAAAATTCTTACTTTCTCCAACTTCAAAAGAAGAAACTGTCATGCTTCAAATTGAAGCTGATAATCCAACATATTTTGTTCCTAAAAGATTAAAATGGAATGAAATAACTATTCCTAAAGAATTCATAATTCAAACTCAACAAATTCAAAGAGGAATTGAGAGATTAGAAGTCTCTGAAATAGAAGAAGATAACGATGGTAGAATTCTACTTCGTTTTAATTCTTTTAGAAAACCAAATAGAAATTCAATAAGAATTCAAGAAGCCTCATCTAGAAGTTCTTTTTCTGAAGAATCTAGATCTGATTTTTCAAATATTCAAAATATTAGAGTTAATTATAAAACTCCAATTCCCTCAACTAATTATCAAACAGATGATGGATCCTCAATGGGATCTCCAACTATTTCCCAAATGGGAAATCAAATTAATGTAATCATAGAAAATGAATTTTCAATGAATCTCAAATATCTGGATGATAAATTCAATGATCCAGAATACAAAGATAAAAAAGAATGGTTTTTAAAATTAGAAAAACCAATTAGAGAACGACTTGAAGTCGAATGGATTCATGAAATGAAAAATAAATATAGATTCAATTTTCCTATTTTACATTGGTTTCAAGCTTATTGTCAACTCAATGATATTAATAATGTTTATGAATTAGATCAAATAAATGTTCAAACAAATCTTTACAAAACTTGGAAACTGTCCTCAGGTTCCACATTAACTTCAATACATCCTCCTTTACAAAATATTAAGATTCAAGTTCCTAATGGGGAAATATCTGCAACTCCTTTTCAAACTGGAAGGGAAGGAGATGATACTCCAAAAATGAGTGATATTAAAAAGATTCATGAACAAAACAATTATTCAATACTCATAATCTTATAGAAAAGATATCTCAAAAAATAGAAAGATAATTTAAAATAGAAAGTTTGCCAAACAAAATAGAAAGTAATTTAAAACTTTCTAATACTCATAATCTTATAGAAAAGATATCTCAAAAAATAGCAGATAAACCCTCTGCTTCTGGAACTAAAAATATTAATTGTTTAGATAATGATATTAATAATTCTGATAACGAAATCAATAGAATTAATTTCAAAACAGGAACAAAAGCTTATTATAACAATAGGCATACACCCCCTGATATTCAATTCGAAGAAAGATCTCAATTTAAAAAATAATTCAAAATATGATGGCCAATCTATTCATGAATGGAATATAGATGGCAAATCTGAGTATGAAATACTCAATACACTTCAAAAAATGGGTATGGCAAGAGTTGCCTACAAAATTCAAAACATGGCCGAAGAGAATGCTGCTGCATTAATTGTATCAGGATTCACTGGTCAACTCAAAAATTGGTGGGATAACTCACTTGATAATATTAATAAATTACAAATTCTCCAACATACTATCACCTTCGAAGAAGAAGATGGTACATTCATTGAAAAGAATGATGCTTGTGATTTCTTAATAATCACAATAGGTATGTATTTCATAGGAAATCCAAAAGAAGAATTAGATTCAACTCAAATTGTTTTATCAAATTTAAGATGTCCAACTCTATCTGATTACAGATGGTATAAAGATGTCTTTTTAACTCATATACTCAAAAGAAATGATTGCAATGCTTCTTTCTGGAAAGAAAGATTCATAGCAGGATTACCAAAATTATTTGGTGAAAGAATTCATCAAAAACTCAAAGAAGCCACTGGCTTAAGTGAAATCAAATTTGAAACAATTACATATGGGCAATTATTTGCTTTTATTAAAAAAGAGGGATTATCTCTCTGTTCTGAACTCAAAATTCAATCCAAATATGGAAATGAAAAGAATAGATTCCGAAAAGAAATCGGAACTTTCTGTGAAGCTTTCGGTCTTCAAAAGATTCAAGCCCCTTCTTCAAAATTAAAAATTAATGAAAGAAAGAATTCAAAAACCCTGGAGTATAAAGGGTATAATAGAAAAAAGTTTTACAAAAAACCTTTTGATAAATCAAAAACTTATTCAAGAAAACCTTTTAATAAAAAATTTAATGATTCAAAAATATATTGTTGGAAATGTCATAAAGAAGGACATAAGGCAGATGTCTGTCCTCTTCAAAAGAAAATTAATGAAATATTCAATGATAATGAAGATCTTAGAAATAAGATTTCAAGTTTACTCATATCAGATAAAATACCTTCTGATAGTGATTCAAATAATTCTGAAGATAATTCAGAAAATGATTTAGATAATAATTTCATAAATCAAATAGACTTTAATAGTGAAGATTCAAATGAAGACGAAGATCCTTGTCAAGGATTTTGTCCTATTAATATTAATGTAATTTCAAAAGACAAGAGTGAAAAAGAATTACTTTTTGACCTTATTGAAAAGGTTCCTGATTCAAATGATAGACAAAAATATTTAATAAGACTTAGAGATATAATTCTCAAAGAAGAAACTCCAAAGAAAGATAAGAATATCTTATTTGTTGAACCTTTTAGTATTTCAAAACTATTTGAAAAGTTACCCAATTCATCTATTTACAATAATAATATTAATATAAATGATTTACAAAAAGAAATTAATAATCTCAAAAAAGAAGTTAATCTTCTTAACAAAGATATTAATATCTTACATACAAAAGATCTCGAGTTAGAAGCGAGATTAGCTTTATTAAAAAATATTCAAGACATTCCTGAAAGTTCAGAATGTCAAGATCAATCTCAAAATCTTATCAATAATACTTCAATATTTAATATTGAACAAATATCTTTTCAAAAATGGAATTCAATAATAACTCTTGTTGTTGATAATTTCAAAATTAATTTTACCTGTCTAATTGACAGTGGAGCAGATCAAAATTGTATTAAAGAAGGTCTTATTCCTTCTAAATACTATGAAAAGACTAATGAAAGATTGGTAGCGGCTAACGCCACTCCACTCAATATCAAATACAAATTATCCAATGCATTTATTTGCAATGATGGATATTGTTTCAAAACTCCATTCATATTAGTTAAAAATCTTAACCAAGATGTTATTCTTGGAAACCCATTTTTAACTACAATTTACCCATTCAAAGTTAATGGTAATGGAATTACTACTAACATTTTAGGAAATAATATATCATTCAAATTTTTAAATCCTATTCAAGAAATAGATATTTCTTTACTTCAAAAACATTTTATCTCTCAAATAAATGTTATTCAAAGAGAAGAACCTCCTGATGTAGAAAGAATTAATAAAGAAATCAAAAACATCATCAATGATTTACCTTTCCTTGATGCATCTCATACATCTCATATTTCAAAAATAAATATTATTTCTATCATTATTTTTAAAGTAAATTATGAAATTGTTATTCAAAAATATTCTTTTAAATTAGAATGCAAATATATTCTCTATAGAGAAAATCTTACTTTAAATAATTCATATCCTATTAAGGAATTTATTAATCATAATTTTAATGTTTATTCAAAAATAAATAATACAAAAATAAAAAAAATTTATTTACCTGATTTTCTAATTAAAAATTGTCTTTCAAAATTATACAGAAAAGAGATGAGTCGCCAGACGCCAGATCACTATCAAAATCTGTCCTTGACCTCATCACCAATTTCAAAACCCAATCAATTTCATGTTCTTTCCAAATATCCCAATTTACCTTATTCACAAATAGTGAAGGCTCATGCCCCAGCTACTCCTTCAAAAACTTCAAAATCCATTGTGGAAGTTCCCTCCACTTCAAAAATCTATTTCACTAAACCAAATACTCAACATGTTTCTTTAACCAGATTTCCATCATGTACAGATTTCAAAACATTGAAAGACATTCTTTCAAGATATTTCCCAGAAGGATGTCAGTGGTACTCTGACAATATTCAAAAAACTCAAAAGTTTTATGAATTCATTCTTGTGGATTCAAACTCTATTGAGTTAGTTCATAATAAGGATCCCAAAGATCCTAAGAAAATTTCATTTTCAAAATGCATTATCAAAAGAATTCATCATTCTCATGAATGGACTTTTCCTCATCATGAAAGAGGATTTTCAAAACCTTTTACTCCAAAAGGATATACTTATCCTGATTACAAAATGGCCTGGTTCAGAATGTTTTTTCTCAGACCATTTGATCATTCATGGTTCTTCACATTTCATAATAGCTTTCCAAAAACCACTTACCCAATTTGGTTTTTAGAATGGTGGATGGACTTCGGTCCACTTCCAACAATTCTCCCTGATGATATCCATGAAGGATATAAACTATTCATTTCAAAAGCCCCTGGCCCGATTCATTTAAAAGAAATTCAATTCTATTCTGAATTCAATGTTCCTTGGATTCTTTGTTGGAGCTTTTCATTTGCTCAATATTACAAAGAACCTATTCCTATTTCAATAGTCAGAGAGATTCAAAATTAAATGGTGGGAGAAATTTTCAAGTAAATACTGCAATGTTCAAGTTGTTCAAAAGTTCCTTCATACAAGTGAAAAGCCCAAATGGGAGAAACCTTATAAAAATACTATTCATACTCCCATTCATACTTCTTCTTCTCATGACAAGCAGAAGCAAAAATCAAAAGAGGAATCTTCTCCTCTATCTCAAAAACAAATGAAAATGTTTCAACTTCTGGAAGATGAGCCAGACTTAGCAAAAGATTACATTAAATTCATTAAATCAAAGAAGGACTCAGAATCTGATGAAACCACATCAGAAGGATCTAATTTTGATCCATTCGGAGGACCCTGTGCTCAAGATCCATATGATTTCTAATCATATGGTTTTTATTTCAAAATTTGGACTTTAATGCTCCAAGCCCATTGGGTAAAGCATTAACTAGTCCAAGAGCAAACGGCTCTTGGTAAAGACATTTCAAATCCGTTGATCCCTGTCAATTTGGGAAAAATTGATCAAAAATATTATTCAAATATGTTTAATAAACCCACAGAGAAATCTGAGGTCACAGTTTAAACTGTGCATTTAAATTCAAAAATGGTTTGAATCAGAAGTTTCTCGGTGAAACGAGTATTCAAAAACCATGTGCTCAAAACCAGCTGTTTCACACAGTTGGCCAGCTGTCTTCCTCTACCGACAGCTTTATTCAACAAAAGCATTTGAATGCTTTTTTCAAAAGCTACGACAAATTTCAACAAAGGAGATAAAGAGTGATTACCTACTCCTCCACTTGCAAAAGTTGATGGTGACTTTGGAGTTATCCAACCATTCATCCAACCACTCCTTTACTTTTCAAAAAGATGAAGAAGACGGATGGTTGTCCTCAAGCATTCAAGACTTCTATATAAGAAGCTCAAATGTAATTAGTTTAGGCATTCAATATTTAGCCCAAACAAGAAATTTGACGGAGCAAGTCAATTTCTCAAAATATTTCCTATCCCTTCTCATATTATTCCTCTCTCTCTCAAACTGTATCTTACTTAATTGTAAGTTTATTTTATTTCAATTTTAAAGATTTTATTTTCAAAGTCTTCCGCCTTTTAATTTCAATCTAATTTTACTCTGTTTTATTCCTATTTTCCACTCTTCATCATGCATTCATTCATCAGCATGTGTCCTGGCTCTTAAAAATTTGAAACAATTACATATGGGCAATTATTTGCTTTTATTAAAAAAGAGGGATTATCTCTCTGTTCTGAACTCAAAATTCAATCCAAATATGGAAATGAAAAGAATAGATTCCGAATAGAAATCGGAACTTTCTGTGAAGCTTTTGGTCTTCAAAAGATTCAAGCCCCTTCTTCAAAATTAAAAATTAATGAAAGAAAGAATTCAAAAACCCGGGAGTATAAAGGGTATAATAGAAAAAAGTTTTATAATATCACTTGATAATACATACCTATTGTGATTATTAAGAAATTGTAATTTATTAATATTAAGAAGAAGAAAATTTCCTTTTTATTTATTTTTCTTCGGCAACCCTAATTTTTGCCGTAAAAAGGAATTAAATTATTTTTGTCTCGTCTCGGTTAACCCGAAACGAGGAAGAATTTATGTTTATCAATATGTGCTTACATATTTGATTTTTAGTTGAGAAAACTATGAATTTAATTTTCTTAATTAAATTTATTAGTAATTAATTATCTAAGATGATAATTTTTATTTATTCGGAAATGACTCGTTTTCCGTGTTTTATTATGAAAACTTGTATTAGGATTTGAGAGGCCCTAATTGATTTTTCTAAAGTGAGAAATTAGTGATTGAAGTTATGATTAGCAAGTTAGTAATTAATTGATTAAATTAAGAATTTAATTAATTAAATAATCCTAATTATTACCTAAGCAATGACCTAACTAATGACCTAAGTGATGACCTAATCTTGTTGACTTTTGTGTTAATTAATTAATTAATTAACCTATGCTATATATATATATAGGTATAATTTCACTCAATTCCTCTCATCTCTCTCTCGCCATTTCTCTCTCAAATGGCAGAACACTCACACACTTTCACACACTTAAATCCTTCATTTAAGTCTTCATAATCCAAGCTCGAAGATCAAGGTTTCCATCCAAATCATTTCCAAGTTATTAATCAAGGTTAGATATAAGTTTAATTCAAGTTTATAGCTTAAAAACAAGCTTTGATCATATTATTTTTAATTTCCAGATTTTCGAAAAAAATTAGGGATTAATTAGTAGATGATTGTGATCTTGATTTATGATGTTTAATTCATGCTTAGGATGCATGATGGATCATTAATTCAAGCTTAAATTAAACCCTAACCCTAATCTAAGTGATTTTCGAAAGTTAGGGAAAAATTAGGGGTTTTTAATTATGATGTTAGACAATTAATTGGATGGATTATTTGAGCTTAGATAATTATTCTAAGCATGTTTGATGTTGGAAGTAATCAAAGAATCAAAGCCCTTTTATTTATTTTGGAATTACCGAAAATTATGAATTAAAATAAGGATTTTTGATCTTGATGTTCTATGATTAATATGAAGTTTAAATTGAGCTTATGTGATTTTATTGAGCATGATTATGTATAGAATTAATGGATTAAATCATTAATTCTCCAATTCTAAATTAATTTCGAAATTAGGGTTCATCAAAATTGGGATTTTGATTTTGATCTTGAATGATGAAATTGATAATAGCATTGAGCTTATGATATTTATTTAAGCATGTGAGAATATTATTAGAATTTTTGGAGTTTAATTTCTATTATTTAGAAATTTTCTGCTTTTAAATTAATTAAGAAATAATTAATTTAAGGCTTAAATGGATTGATTGAAGTTATAATTAATCTCTATGATTTTAATCAAGCATGTTATGAATTGATTTGAAGAGAAAGTAATCATCCATATATTATATATGAAAAAGCCGAAATATATATATATGTGGAATTATGATTTTTTATTCAAGTTATCCAAGAAATTAAATTATAATTATAGTTTATAATTTAATTAAGAATGTTTGGAAGTAATTAGAATGAGATTGGATATTTAATCTAAGAGTTGAAAAAGGGCAGCCCCTTTAATCTTTCTTTATAAAGATTATTTGATTTTTAATCAAATAAATAATTATAGATTTGGATTCTATGTTAAAAACTAAGTGTTGTCGAATTTTTCGGAAATTTAATACGAAGTTTTGATAATTTCTATTTTTCCGATGAATTTTTCCAAGTTGAAGGTTGATATGTTTGTATGATATGAAGTGATGATTTGAATATGTAATTATGCTTATTATGGTTTAGTAATGATAAGAAATTAATTTGAGAATTTTCAGAGTTCGTTTGTCGAGTCAAATCCATTTCGTATTTGAAGATATGAATAGTAACTAATGTATGATTATGTTAAGTGTGATTTTGATTAATGATGAGTTAAGATAGAGTAAGGGCATTTAAGAAGTTAAGTTAGAAATTCTCAAGTTTCGTCGAGTTTCGACATAGAATTTCAAAGTAAATTAGAAGTTAAGAATATCGAATTCGTTTATTCGATAGTAGTTAATTCTCGTTCTGAATTCGTGAATTCTAGTTCGAATGAAGGATCGAGTGAAAGTGTGAATCCGAGGATTCAGAATCGATAAAGGTTAAGTCCAAAGCTTCGGTTTATCGGGTTGGGCTTTACTAACGAATGATAGAATGACGAATGAAGTTATATGATTATATATGAGATGTTTTAAAAATGATTGACTTGCCAAATGTTTAAGTTCTTGTATGTTCTCATCTCTTATAGCGAAGCCAGAGATTCGGTCCTCATGTGAGAATTAGGATTTGTGTACACTGATTTTGTAATGCAAGGTAGCCTTCCGAAAGAAGAATGGACGATTACAAGTGTTTGAGAAGGAGGCCTCCTTCTCAGCACTATCATTATGTGATTGTAGATCTGGAAGACACATACATCATAAAGTATATGTACAGCGGACAATGACATATGATTCTGAGAAAGAAGAAGTTTGAGCATGCACGGGTTTAATTTTGAGAGGCAAAAAATTACTTTGTGCTTATGCTTTATGGCAAATTTAATCTCTAACTCTAAGCAAGTAAGTTTCAAAATATTTTGGCATGTGCCCACGTGAGTTCGAAGTACTCGGTACCGCCTATTATTTCTACAAATGTGCGGGTTAGTGGGATGAAGATGATCGCGTCTTGG